>JADLZL010004086.1:397500-610184 GCA_015844335.1 Chrysopogon serrulatus
TTACCGCCCGATTTGGGCTGCATTTCCAAACAACCCGACTTCGTTGGCGGTGCCTCGTGGTGCGCGACAGGGTCCCGGGCGGACGGGGCTCTCACCCTCCTGGGCATCCCTTTCTAGGGAACTTGGGCCCGGGTCCGTCGGCCGAGGACGCCTCTCCGGACTACAATTCGAGTGGCAAAGCCACCCGATTCTCAAGCCGGGCGGGTCCCGGTTCGCTCGCCGTTACTAGGGGAATCCTTGTAAGTTTCTTTCTCCTCCGCTTATTTATATGCTTAAACTCAGCGGGTAGTCCCGACTGACCTGGGGTCATGGTCCGAGCGGCGTGCGCTTGAAAGGTCCTAAATGGAGAGAGGGGGGTGAATAGCCTAATTAAAAAATCTACAAGACACTAAATGAACCGGTTAGTAACAAAGATGGCGCCAAGTTTAATTTTTGCGCCTAGCCTACACGAGAGGGGGTTTGCAAGCCACCTAACCAATACACTAGCAACCTAATATACTAGAGCACACTAGGAGTAATGTCCTTAGCAATCAAATAACTCTACACAACCTAATATGCTATTTGCACAATGTAGAGAGGTGATCAAGGTATGCAAATCGAGCCTTGTGGATGAGGCCAATCACCATCTTGTTGATATGATCAATAGCAATGTGAAGAGCCAATCAACAAGAATACCAATATGATCTCGAAGGATCAATCCACAAACAAGAGGGAGACTCCAATTTATCCCCGAGGTTCACGTGCTTGCCAACACGCTACGTCCTCGTTGTCTCCCCCTTGACCACGTGGTTCGGTGGCTAATCGGTATCACACACCGAGCCTCACAAGACGCCACAAGAACCTACCAATGGCTAGGAGTTGAATGACACTCACATTCCAATAGAGTACCTTTTACAATCTCCACGGGGAAAGGTCAAGAACCCCTCACAATTCACCGAGGTAAGGCCAAGAACAATCACCGGCTTGCTCACACCTCTTCTCCACTGCTCCAACCGTCTAGGTGGTGGCAACCACCAAGAGAACAAGCAATCCCGCAGCGAGAATGATCACTAGTGCCACTAGATGCAAGAACTCACAAGCAATGCACTAGAATCTCTCCCAATCTCTCTTTGGATGCAAGCAATCAAGCAAGATGAGAGGAAGGAGGTTACTTCAGCTCTAGGGTGCTCAAGGATGATCAAAATGTGCAAGAGTTGCTCCCCAAGCCAGCCAACAAGCTTATATACCCACAACTCAAACAAACCAACCGTTATGCACTTGGTGGGCTAACTCAGGACCATCGGACGCTCAGATGTCAAGCACCGGACGCGTCCGACGCTTGCCCCAAGCCACAGATCGTTGCCACGTGTCCCCGTTTGAATTTTGCCGTTACCCGCGCACTGAGGAGGCATCGGACGCTCAGGTGACACACACCGGACGCGTCCGACGCATGCATGATTACACTAAACCAACGCGAGTCAGACGAAACACACTGGACACCAGAGGGAGGCAACTGACGCTATGCAGAGAGGTCTGCAAACCGGCTCACACCCATCGGATGCGTCCGATGGAGTGGCATCGGACGCCCCAGCGTCAGAAGAACGATACACAAGCGTTCTGACACAAATTTGCTTTGCTTCGGACACGTCGAAACTTTCCCTTCGGACGCGCCGATGCACATGCAGTGCAACTCCACTCTACACAGGGTCATCCAACGCGTCCGACGCCTCGGGACCCAGCGTCCGATGCCCTGGAAACAGCTCCTTTCACTCCAAAAAATGCCAAGTCCCGCCTCGCAAGCTCGGCGGGAGGGGTTTTCACCCAAACCCCATCTACCCTTGCTCTCATGTGCCAACACCAAAGTGTATCACCACTTGTTCACGTGTGTTAGCATTTTCCAAATGAATTTTGCAAGAGTTAAGTTTAGCACACTAGGTTCTAATGCAATGCATGAAGTCAAACACCTAGTGGCACTTGGATAACCGCTTTCGACACAAGATCACTCCTCTTAATAGTACGGTTATCAATCCTAAACGCAGCCGTCAACTTCTCTACATGCCTACGGCCGGTGAAATGGAAATGCCCTATGATATACCTTTGCCTCCAGCTTTCCATTCCGCTCCTCATCTTCCTTCATCTCCAAGGGTGGCACTTGATCATCTTTGGTCTCCACCGTCACCTTGATCACCACTCCACCACTTGGCTTGGACCTTCCCTTTCTCTCATGCTACACACTTAGCAATAGGGTTAGTCCTAGGTTTCATCAATTAGCCAAAACCAAACTAGGGCTTTCAGCGCTGCGGTGCTAGATGGTTCCTCCAGGCGGATACGCCGGCCGCGTGCCGGGCCGCTGCACCGAGAACAACTTAGTGTCGCCCGCCACGTGTTGTGCCCGACACGATTCACCGGCAGCCCCAACTTCGGCCCACCGCGCCTGCGGGCACGGGAGCCAAACACCACATCCCTCCCCCCCACGGGGTGGGTTGGGAGTGTCTTTTGGCGTGGACGCCCGGTGGGCGTGCCCTCGGCCGAAGGCCTCGGGCGCAACTTTGCGTTCAAAAACTTGATGGTTCACGGGATTACGCAATTCACACGGTATCGCATTTTGCTACGTTCTTCATCGATGCGAGAGCCGAGATATCCGTTGCCGAGAGTCGTGTGGATTAAGATATCATCACCGCTAGGGGAGCCGGCGAGCCGACCGCTCCGCCAGCCGAGGCAATACAAGTGTTCCTTTGACGCCTTAGGCGCCGTGGGTTACATTGCGGCCCCTCCGTCGAAGCTCGAGGGCCACGGCCGTGCCGAGGCCCGGCGGCACAAGAAACTCGTTCATGGTCTATTTTTTTAAGGGTCATGACAATGATCCTTCTGCAGGTTCACCTACGGAAACCTTGTTACGACTTCTCCTTCCTCTAAATGATAAGGTTCAATGGACTTCTCGCGATGTCGGGGCGGCGAACCGCCTCCGTCGCCGTGATCCGAACACTTCACGGACCATTCAATCGGTAGGAGCGACGGGCGGTGTGTACAAAAGGGGGGGGCGTAGTCAACGCGAGCTGATGACTCGCGCTTACTAGGCATTCCTCATTGAAGACCAACAATTGCAATGATCTATCCCCATCACGATAAAATTTCCCAAGATTACCGGGCCCGTCGGCCAAGGCTATATACTCGTTGAATACATCGGTGTAGCGCGTGCAGCCGAGAACATCTAAGGGCATCACAGACTGTTATTGCCTCAAACTTCCGTGGCCTAAACGGCCATAGTCCCTCTAAGTAGCTAGCTGCGCGGAGGGATGGCTCCGCATAGCTAGTTAGCGTGCCGAGGTCTCGTTCGTTAACAGAATTAACTGGACAAATCGCTCCACCAACTAAGAACGGCCATGCACCACCACCCATAGAATCAAGAAAGAGCTCTCGTCTGTCAATCCTTGCTATGTCCGGACTGGTAAGTTTCCCCCGTGTTGAGTCAAATTAAGCCGCAGGCCGCACGCTGGTGGTGCCCTTCCGTCAATTCCTTTAAGTTTCAGCCTTGCGACCATACTCCCCAGGAACCCAAAGACACCGATTTCTCATAAGGTGCCGGCGGAGTCCTATAAGCAACATCCGTCGATCCCTGGTCGGCATCGTTTATGGTTGAGACTAGGACGGTATCTGATCATCTTTGAGCCCCCAACTTTTGTTCTTGATTAATGAAAACATCCTTGGCAAATGCTTTTGCAGTTGTTCGTCTTTCATAAATCCAAGAATTTCACCTCTGACTATGAAATACGAATGCCCCCGACTGTCCCTATTAATCATTACTCCGATCCCGAAGGCCAACACAATAGGACCGGAATCCTATGATGTTATCCCATGCTAATGTATCCGGAGCGATGGCTTGCTTTGAGCACTCTAATTTCTTCAAAGTAACTTGAGTGTGGGAGGCACGACCCGGCCAATTAAGGCCGGGAGCGCATCGCCGGCGTAAGGATCGAGTAGGTCGGTTCTCGCCGTGAGGCGGACCGGTCGACCCGGCCCCTAAGGTCCAACTACGAGCTTTTTAACCGCAACAACTTAAATATACGCTATTGGATTTTGGAATTACCGCTGCCGCCGGCACCGGACTTGCCCTCCAATGGATCCTCGTTAAAGGGATTTAGATTGTACTCATTCCAATTACCGGACACTAACGCGCCGGTATTGTTATTTATTGTCACTACCTCCCGTGTCGTCGATTGGGTAATTTTGCGATCGCTGCCTTCCTTGGATGTGGTAGCCGTTTCTCGAGCTCCCTCTCCGGAATCGAACCCTAATTCTCCGTCACCCGTCACCACCATGGTAGGCCCCTATCCTACCATCGAAAGTTGATAGGACAGAAATTTGAATGATGCGTCGCCGACACGAGGGCCGTGCGATCCGTCAAGTTATCATGAATCATCGGATCAGCGAGCGAGCCAGCGTCGACCTTTTATCTAATAAATGCGCCCCTCCTAGAAGTTGGGGTTTGTTGCACGTATTAGCTCTAGAATTACTACGATTATCCGAGTAGCACGTACCATCAAACAAACTATAACTGACTTAATGAGCCATTCGCAGTTTCACAGTTTGAATTGGTTCATACTTGCACATGCATGCTTTGAAGAGGATGAAGGGAGGTAAAGTGATGGGCCCTCATGGTATCCCCATTGAGGTGCGGAGATGCTTGGGCACTAGAGCGATAGTGTGGTTAACTAAGCTTTTTAACCTCATTTTTTGATCTAACAAGATGCCTGAAGAATAGAGAAGTATATTAGTACCTATCTTCAAGAACAAGGGTGATGTTCAAAGTTGTACGAACTACCACGGGATTAAGTTGATGAGTCATACAATGAAGCTCTGGGAGAGGGTCATTGAGCATCGCCTGAGAAGAGTGACAAGTGTGACCCAAAATCAGTTTGGGTTCATGCCTGGTAGGTCAACCATAGAGGCGATTTTCCTTTTATGACAATTGATGGAGAGATATAGGGAATAGAAGAAGGACTTGCACATGGTCTTCATTGACCTCGAGAAGGCATATGACAAAGTACCAAGGAATGTCATGTGGTGGGCTTTGGAAAAGCTCAAAGTACCAACTAAGTACATTTCCCTCATTAGGGATATGTACAGGGATGCGGTGACGTTTGTCTAAACTTGTGATGGTGACACCGGTGACTTTCCAATTAAAATAGGACTACATTAGGGGTCAGCATTGAGCCCTTATTTATTTGCCTTAGTGTTGGATGAGGTCACAAGGGACATACAAGGTGATATCCCTTGGTGTATGCTCTTTGCTGACGACGTGGTGCTAGTGGATGACAGTAGGAGGGATTAATAGGAAGCTAGAACTATGGAGACACACGATAGAGTCGAAAGGGTTCAGACTTAGTAGGACCAAGACTGAGTAAATGAGGTGCGATTTCAGCGTGACTAGGCATGAGAAGGGAGACATTAGCCTAGATGAGCAAGTGGTGGCCATGAAGGATACTTTTCGGTATTTAGGATCGATGCTACAAAAGGATGGCGACATAGATGAAGACGTCATGCATATAGAATTACAGCGGGTTGGTTGAAATGACACCAAGCTTCTGGCGTCCTTTGTGATAAAAGGGTGCCTCAAAAGCTGAAGGGTAAGTTCTATAGGACGACGATTCGCCCGGCGATGTTATACGGTGCTGAGTGTTGGCCCACAAAAAGGTGACATGTTCAGCAATTGAGTGTGGTAGAGATGCGTATGTTGCATTGGTTTTGCGGGCACACCAGGAGGGATAGAGTTCAGAACGATGATATTCGGGATAGGGTTGGAGTGGCACCAATGGAGGAGAATTTGATTCAACACTGATTGAGATGGTTTGGACATGTCCAATGGAGGCCTCCCGAGGCGCCAGTGCGTAGTGGGGTTCTAAAGCGGGCCGATAACATAAAGAGCGGTAGAGGTCGACCTAAACTGACTTGGGACGAGTCAGTTAAGAGAGACTTTAAGGAGTGGAATATCTTCAAGGATTTAGTTTTGGACAGGAGCGCTTGGAGACTAGCAATCAACGTGCCTGAATCGTGACCTCTTTCTATCGTGTGCCCTTTTGTGTCTCCCAGTTTCTCGTCTCTCTTGGATTTCATCTCTAGCCTACCCCAACTTGCTTGGGATAAAAGGCTTTGTTGTTGTTGTTGTTGTCTAAATATAGTACTCGCTTAACTCTACAGAGTTGTTCCTCACAATTCCCTCATATCCTCTATATTACCGGGGATTAAACACAATAGAAAAAAGGCATTATTAAAAATTCATCAATACAACTGTAGCATCAAATAAAAATATTACAGATCAGAAAGGAGGGAAAAAGCTTTGCACTTCAAAAAATGTGCACATAGTGCCCAAATTGTTGGTTAACATTTGCAGCATGCATCTAGTGCCAAAACTAACGAACAATGACATCTTTAATGTCCTGGACAACCTTTGGAGTTAGTGATGAACAGATGAATTTACCTTTACATAGAGGTTCTTCAAAGTGCATTATTTGAATTTGTCACTGGAGGTCAATCCCCAACCCAATGGCTGACAAAATAAAAAAGGCACGAGACATGTAAATCTCAGATATGTTAAGTGTGAATGTAAATGAACAAGTGATTAGAAGAACTATCGCTTTCATTGATCTCTGAAATATATTTCTACAAGTGAAGGGGCGTCTCGAAGGGACACGACTCTTTCCAAAGGAAATACCCTCTGGGAGAAACTAACTACCTAGTCCTATCCACTATTCCTGAACTTGATGGATGAGATCACTTCGTGAAGAGGTGCCCATTGGGACTAGGCATTGTTTCACAAGAAGATAGAATTGCACCAAATTTGGCATCAAATTAACATCTTAGCTTCTTCAGCCAACTTACTGGTATGAAAACTAAAAAACAACATGTCTGGGTTTTGATAGAAGATATCTAAGTATACCTTTCAGATTGAGCTATTAGCTTCAAATTTCTAGCAACCGACAAACCTTTAAAACACACATCCTGCACTGCTCTCATCAATGCCATAATGCTTGTCACAGGGTGTATGTCTGCACGTCCTACTGTGCCGGATGGAATGGAATCGCATGGCCATATTGGATCAGAGCATCCAAGAGCTCACAAACGCAGGTCGTCGTGGGCTCGTGCCTGGTCGCCTGGGCCCTATGGGCTGGCCGGTGACGGTGAGAGGCTAGGGCCTGGCGCCACCGCCCGGGCAGCCGGCAGAAGGCAGGGTCGAGCCGTCGTGGGAAGGCGGGCTGGTGGTGGATTCGGCGCTGCCAGCACAACGGCGGCGGCGGTGAGCCTAAATGGCAAAGGCAACGAGCAAGCAGCGGCTAGCGAGACCACGACGCAAAAAGGGAGATGGGATCCACAGACGGAGGGCAGAGGCACGTGCGAGGGCCCACATGTCGGTGCAAATAGAAGTTATGGAGGTAGAACTATGCAGTGGCTTCACCATATGGGTCCTCTTCATATTTTTTTCATAAAAGAAGAGAGAGAGATTTGATCATTTATACTCGGTTTCTAGATTTGACACTATTAGTCGTTTGCATTACATAATTAGCCAATACTGCTATTTGGGTTGGTTGTGTTCTCATCTGGACTGCTAGTGAGCAGCAACATGCCCTACATCTACTATGAAGGACATTCGCAGGTACTCCCTCCGTTTTAAAGTATAGTTCATTTAACTTCTTTATCTAAAATTTAACCGTTCATCTTATTTAAAAAATTGATACAAAAATGGTCAAATTTAAGTTATTCTTGAAGAACTACTAATAAAGTAAGCCACAACAAAACAAATATGCTATTTTATATAATTTTTTTAATAATACGAGTAGTCAAACTTAGGGTTAAAAAAATCGAATGAGTTATAATTTGGAATGGAGTTAGTATTAGACAGAAAAGGACTACATATTTGTTTGGGTAATTCAGGGCACTATTAACAAAAAAAGAGTTATTGATTTTTGGTGTCAACAGCGGCTCAAACAGAGTGGCACCAGAGGAAACATGAAAAAATTCATACAATAACTAATTTGTGTGGCATGGAAGTAAACGCAAGAAAAATTGAAGGCAGGCGAGTTAATGAAAAACTGGTCATTTCAACCAGCTGTTTAACGCCGTTTGAGCCCCAGCACATGGTAGTGGCATGGAAGCAAAAAAGTTCGGTGCAGTGTCACAAAAGTCTCTAACTTCTTTAGTGGCACATGAGAAATTATAACCTTGTTCACAGGTAAAAGACAAAAAATTTGGCCAGTGCAAATACAAAGAAAGCATAAATTTGAAAATATTGTTTCGCATACCAAAACCAGATGTAACCATAACAACACGTGACGTTTATTTGCAGTTTGCATGCATTAGACTTCTGAAGAGAAAGAATAAAACAGGAAAACAGCTATGTAACATGAGTACATAACACAATCCTAAATGACCAATGACGAAACATGCGTGGTCCTGGGATCAGAAATAAGTTGGCCATTCTGACCAACCATGGAAGCAAAATGTTAATTTGTCACCATATATATGTTCCCATCGTACTGAAAATACTTGCCTAATTCCCATTTACAAAGTGCTAATTTACACCAGAAGATGCTGAATGTAGGTGGTGTGACTGTGCCATCAAACTGTTACATTCCAAACCTCTTAGTATCATATGATGCATGAAATTATAACAGTTATTACACAATTTCAAGAGTAGTATCATACTGATGCTCATATGCCATTGCTTGCAACACTTGAACCACACATTCACAAGCAGTAGCAAATGATGTCAGTGCATCTTGGCGATAGTGGCAAACAAATTCAACTCACACCCACAAAATGCATTCACTAAGGTTATCATTCACAGATTGAATCAACAACTGCTCACTGGTCATTCCACAAACTATATTCGGATGAAAGTACGATACCTGTTTGCAAAAAATAGACCAATGTAGTGAACAGTTCAGGACAAAAATGTATTACTATACTAATAAATTGGAGTTATATGAACTACTTAAACTGAGAAATCTGCTACTATAACTAAATCAACTTGGATGAAAACTTGGCTCCAGAAAGAGAAAATGTCTGGCAGTAAAATGCCATAACTAGGCTTCACACTCACAGAGAAAACAAGGTAAATAAGTGCTAATTGTGAAGTCCAATCATTAGGCTTTCACCAATACAGTGTGTGCTGTTATTTTAATTATCATATCATTAAAAACAAATAATTTTAGATGTCTCAGAATTCTGCAACACAAAAACAATACGAAATTTCTTTTAGTCTAACAAGGAAGAATAGGAAATTGAAAGTGACACAGAAGCATCTAAGGGTTTATGTTTTTCCTGAAACAAAGATATTTGGCTCCCTCTATAAAATGGACATGTATAAGAGAAATTGACCAAAATCCTGCATTGAACATCTAAACAATATTTTTCATTAGATGCCTTTCTCCCTGCTTCATGATATTTCTGCTTGGCTTTATATGGTTCAAAACAGCATGATGGGCATCACATGATTAGTTTTTGTCAGTTAGAAGAATGAATTCAATCCCTTTTTAGTTACTATTTTACTTACTGGTATGCTCACTCCAAAGAGATTAGCTGTACGTACCACAAGGTAAATATTCACTGTCACAGTCTAGAGTACAAATAAAAAAATTCAAAGCCAGCGCAACGCATTACTAAGACTGTCCTCATTGCTCACCACCACTGAGGATCCTCCAGATCTTGTCAAGGCAGCTGTTGAAATGCAAAGTATTAGAGCACTCGTGCAGAACACAAGGGAGGACAAGGGAGGAACAAGAAAGACCTGTCTGATAAATTAGGAAACAAAGCCTTGACAGAATTAATCATAATGTCAGCACTTTGCGTATCCTCCACTGCAGGAGCTATGGTAACAAAGAATCCATTAACATACAAGTGTGATGAACTGTAATGAATGAACAAAGGCTATACCAAAAAAATGTTAATAATGATTCATGTCTTTGCAATGTACCTTGAGGACCTTGAGAAATAGAACCCGCTCCAAGATAAGTTCTGGTGGATTCATCAACCTCCTTCGTATCTGCATGCAACGAACTTTCTATAATCTGTCCAATAAGCTTGTGGGCCATCACTGCAGTCTCATCACATATCTCATGGAGATCTTTAGAACAACTTGTTTCTGCACTTGCAACAGCCTTATTCAAATGAGACTCCATCATGCTAACAGCCGCTTCTGTGTCTCTAGAATGCCTAGAACTCACAACAGCAGTGTTGTGCAAGCTATTGGAACTGCATGGTTCATCAACACTTTGCTGAGGACAAAAATTGAAGTAATTGGTCTCTATGAGTACAAAGTCATTGTCCTCGCTGCAGTCATCGTGGTCTAAGTTTATAAGTTCATCACTTATGCATGCACTCCCTGATTTCATTAGCTGATCACTGATTGGATCTCCTGCTACATCATAACATCCTACAGCTCTGAGATTGCTGCTCAAATTCAAGACAGACTCTACCTCTACTTCCTTTCTCTCTTCTATGAGCATATGTTGATGTCGAGACATCCGATCAAAAAAAGCAATGACTTGCAGTGCTTTCTCTGGTAAATTACCTTCATCACATTCAAACAAACATTCTAACAGATACTTTCTCACAGTTATACTGAAACTCGTGTGCTTTCTCTTTTCCTTAGAGCCATAACATAACATAGGACGGAGAAGTTTCAGTGTATCATGTCTCATCTTTTCTAGCGACCATAGAGCATTTATTACATCATTCTGCAAGGAGATAACATGCCTGGAAAATGGGAAGAACTCTGACAGTGAAATATCCATACATCTCAATTCTTTCTTCCGCCATAGGTTCACCACGGACATGGCTTTTGCTAAATTCATTGGCAGGTAACAACCTTCCTCAAGTTTTGATATGATCTTATTGCACCTTCTATGTACCTTTTCAAAAATTTCTTGCCTCGTGGAAGTTCGACATTCCAGCTCAAACCTTGGGGAACGTGATTTTCCTTTGAGCTTCCTCTTCATTGCAACAAGAGCTTGCAATGGCAATGCATCCAGTTCACTTAAAGCTCGGTCCAATGATGAAAGCAGTCTTGGCTTAACTGGTGTTGCGAGGCTCATGCAGTCAGATAGATAACTTGATGGATTAGTTAAGATCTGGGATAGCTGCTCATAGCTGTTACTTTCATTATACGAATCAGCTAAGTAAGCTGGGAGGTTATTCTTTACAAGTTTTTTCATTCTTGGCCTAGTCTTCTCAAACTATTCCTATTCTGGTTAACGATACAAGCCACTGAATGAAGAGCTTCAAGGCTAAGTTTGCTGATTGTATGGTGCAAAAACTTCAAACTCCCCGGACTGAGAGAACCATCCTTCTCCTTTTGCAATTTAAAAAGTTGCACACCCTCCTGAACTACATGGTGATTCCAGCCATTTTGTTCCAAAGCAAAACATCTCTCCACATGGAATCTAACTCTCTCACAGGACAGCTGAAAAAAGATATTTCTTATATAAGATGCATAGCTAAGCCCATTTTACGCAAATGGATGTAAACAAAATAGCACAACTCAAGTAAACCACAAATGAAAGTAAGAGATTTCATCATAACAAATATGTTGTGTACCAACAGAAATAGTTTGCTGTGTAGAGAGAGAGAGGGAGGGAGGGAGGGAGGGGAGAGAGAGAGAGAGAGAGAGAGAGAGAGAGAGAGAGAGAGGGAGAGGGAGAGGGAGGGAGGGGGGGGGGGAGGGGGGGGGGGGGGGGGGAGAGAGAGAGAGAGGGGGAGGGAGGGAGGGAGGGAGGGAGGGGGGGGGGGGGGGGAGGGAGGGAGAGAGAGAGGGAGAGGGAGAGAGAGAGAGAGGGAGAGAGAGGGAGGGAGGGAGAGAGAGGGGAGGGAGAGAGAGGGGGGGGGAGGGGGGGGGGGAGAGAGAGAGAGGGGGGGGGAGAGAGAGAGGGGAGGGAGGGAGGGGGGGGGGGGGGGGGGGGAGGGAGGGAGGGGAGGGAGGGAGAGGGAGAGGGAGAGAGAGAGAGAGAGAGAGAGAGAGAGAGAGAGAGAGAGAGGAGGGAGGGGGAGGAGGGGGGGAGAGAGAGAGAGAGAGAGGCAGGGAGGGAGAGAGAGAGGGAGAGAGGGAAAGGGGGAGAGAGAGAGAGAGAGAGAGAGAGAGAGGCATAGCAAAAATGGCAGGTATTTCAAAATGCCAGGCAAAGGGTGACATGATGTACTTCAAAAAGCACGCAAAATAGATCCCCAGCTGACCCTTAAATGGATACAAAAGCTCGTACCAGTTGCTATTTGTAATTTTGTAATAGAAAGTAATAGGATAGGGAAATACAAATATATACCTTACACAAATTACAGCTATGTTATTTGGGCACTGCAGACTTACCTCATCCCCCCTGACATCTGATTCAGCCAAGAATCTGTAAAGCAGAGAAATGTAGTTTATTTTTGTTACAAAAATACTAGAAAGAAAGTTGAACTGAGAAAATTGAGAGCACATAGGTTATGGCACGAAGATTTTTCTTTAGCAAAGAAAGGCAGGTCACAGGCATAAATTTTCTCACAAAATATAGCACCTGAATGAATTGGGAAAACACCCCCAACCATCCCATTTTTTTACCTTGTGAACAAGTTCATCAGTACTGAAGCTTAAAAAATTTAACAATGTATATATGTATAGTCAGGCCTGAACCCCAGTGGGGGTCGAGCGGTGCAGTTGCTCAGGCCCCCCCAAAACCATGAGGCCCTCTCCAAGTATGCAGTCTCTAGTATCAGGGCCTGGTCCAGTACCAGATTGATAGTCACGGAGTTTTCAGACGGGTGTCACAAATTCAGGATATCATTACAATTCTTCGATGCTTCCATCATCTCATCTTACTTGGTGCCACACGCCACAAGAGACAACAGATAACAACACCCAAATCCAATCCCATCACACCCAGCCACCGCGGCGCCACATGGCAACGCCAATGGTTCAGATTTCTGAGTCAGCGACACCACACTGCTACATTGGATGCTTGCCGGTCTGGCAGTCCAACCCTAACTAATTCTTATCACTGAAGTGATAGACCAGTGGATCATGAAATCCAGCGATCAGGTATTCAGGTGAAGTTGTAGGGATGTGAAGTCGCATACCAATTACTCGTGAATCCATGAGTTTCATAATTTGGTGATTGATGCACATGCTGCAGAATGACGATTGAATGATTGATATTTGGCCAAGGACTATTATAATTAGAGAAGATACCTGTGTATTGACTACGTATAGGTCATGCCATTTGGCCAGTTTTTCCATAACTCCAATACTATATTTTTGTTACTACAGTTCACTGTTAGTCTGACTGTATAATGTTTAGGGATATATATATTATTGGATTTGCGACTCTAGGCGGTAATAGGTAAGATTTTAATGAGTTAATCTAGAACCTTTGTATATCTGAGCAAATTTGAATTACTCAATTGTTTCTTTAAATTTCAACATCGTCATGTTATCTAAAAAGAGATGAGTTTGTATAATCACATGGAGAATCCATTTATATAGGAGACTTTGCATATAGGAATGACAGAAAGCTGAAAGAAAATATATTAAATTATTTTGTATAAGTATTGCTTTTTTATGCATTTAAGTGTTTGTTGATAGCATTATATATACAAATAATTATAGGTTTATTTTATGGGACATGATTTAAGTTTCCCTCCAGGCCCATAAGTCACAGGACCAGCCATGCGTATAGTTGCTAGTTCTCTGTCAGTGTTCATCACACACGCAGGTGAGTGGACTCACAATTGTTCCATGAACTCAGGTCTCTTCACACGCTTGGCGCGTCCATCTTGTCCTTGAAGCATTGACAGCAGATATCTACAACAGCCAATTCAATGATCAATGAAAATCATGACTGCAAAAAGAATATGCTAGTACAATTCTAAGAGTCGGCATTACGGGCTATAAAAAGCAAACCTCCGTTTCTCAATGACCAAGGACTCATTTTGATGCACAATCTCGCAGACTGTGTTGGCGTCCTCGACAGTGAAGTCCCGCGCCGCCTTCCAGCCTGTTATAAATGAAAAAAGAAGGAAAATATAAAGAATCAGGAAGTTAGGAGAAGCAGCAGGCAGCAAGCGGCGAGTGATTCTTACCCCCCATTTCTCGAGACCCATGAATCCATGGGCCTGCAGCACCAAGCAGATGCTGTGACCTGGCATCCATGGTTGCAGGAGTCAGGAGAGGAATATTTCCGGCGCTGTTGTGGACTGCTGAAACGGGCACTGGAAATCACAGCTGCAGTTAGTTGCCGATCTCTGCTGTGATATAAGAAGCGCAAGTCGGAGCGCACAAGCAAAGCACTGGGTGGTCATTTAGATTTAGCCAGGATGGGGAGTTGGGGACAAATCGATAGGATTTCTACCGCAACAACGCGCAAATCCGGCGAGCAATCTACGTGGCAAGCAATTGATTGTCTCATTGCTTGGTGGAGGGAGAAGCAGATAGGGACTAGAAACGAACCCGCGAAGTCAGCACTCAGCAGTGGAAGGACAGCCGGCGGCCGGCCGGTGGCCGGCGCTCCGCTGACCTTGATGACGGCCGCCGCCTCCTAGCGCACAGGGAAGGCCGGTCCTTAATCTTTTTTTTTTAGGGAACCCTACTCCAGAATATTTTAGCAGATGGGCGATGGCCCGGTTGGGCTATCGACTCTTTGCTTTCGGCCTGGTGGGCAGTTTTGTTTTTTGCTACATGGACACACCGACAGTTTTTCTAATTGATTTTTATTATCTTTTCTATTCTATGTGTGTATACTGCTAGAGAGTGTGCCCATGCATTGCAGTATCAGTAATAGCGTGTTATCTAGGATACTGAAGAGGAGGTTCGTGAAGACAATGGGTCGCTAGTCTTTTTGCAGCCCAGGTCACGGAAGCCCAACAAGCAAGTCATCGGAGAGGAATGGAAGAATTAGCTAGCTCTCCTGCCCACCTGCGCGCGGTATAAAGGCGCAAGCGCCGTACGCTCGGCTTATCGAATATCTGAACAAATCATATCATCTACTACTACTTCCTTCCTAAGAAATCCATCTGCCCCTACCCCTGTTCTGCTGCTTCCTATCCCGATTCCTTAACAAATTCGTACTCAGAGCACTATCCTAGAGCCACAACAAATCATCCACGACCACTTCACTCGATTTCGCAAGGGATTGGGAGCTATGGAACCCAACATCAAGCTGCTTCTCGACGAATTCAAGGCAGTCAGTGGGTTGGTCTTCGATCTGCAAACCTCGCTGACTTCCATCGAGAAGGCCATCAGCGCACGCATCGACAGCATGGAGGTTGCCGTCAGCAAGCAATTCAGCGACAACGAGTCTGCAGCCAAGGCGTTCGAGGATTGGCGTCCACGTGTCGATGCTTCTCGGATGGAGCTGCGCGGCGAGCTGGGGATGCTGAAGAAGTCCACGGATCGGGTGGTTCCCGATCCCGTTGCCTTGACCACATCGGTGGGCATCCTTCCTACTCCTTGGGCGGCTACGGCATCCTCATCTGCCGCAACTCGGTCGTCGACCCATATGGGCACCACGTCAAACTGCATCACTGGGAGTCCGCCTGCAAAGGCCCGCTCCCCTGCCAAGAGTATGCCCCTCCAATTTTTCGATTTGCATCAGTGCCTGTGTTTGAGAGTTTGGGATCTCAGTCTCATGGTGGGCGTATTGATGGGGATCGCAGTGTTCAGTCGCGTTCTCATTTGCCGAAGATGTCGTTTCCTAAATTTGACGGCGAGAATCCAAAATTGTGGATGCGTTGTTGTCTGGATTACTTTGAGTTGTATGAGGTTGCATCTAGGACGTGGATTCACGTAGCTTCGATGCATATGAGCGGTGCAGCGGCCCGCTGGTGGCAATCCATTGAGTATAGGGGGCGTACCATCTCTTGGGAGATGTTCAGTGCTAAAGTTATGGAGCGCTTTGGCAAGGAGCAGCATTGTTGACATTTCTAACGTCGCTACTAGAAATAGAGGCAAATCCCTATCCCCGGCAACGGCGCCAAAAATGCTTGTTGGTATATCTTATGCACAATTAAATTATGAAGGATTCCGCAAGCGCACAGAAAACTATTGTAGCATTTTACCGGGAGTATTCCAGGTATCGTTATTTATATTTTACCACTAGGAAACAATGGATAAGGACATTAATAGTTCACCATCATGTATCCACTAACTTAGTACACCAACTAGACTAAAGTAGGGGGTAAATGGTAATTGATAGGAGTTATGCGTAAATGACATAGACACACAGGAGAATTCTATGATAAAAGAGTAGATAACTAAAGTGAGAGGACAACGGGAGAGATCACGGTTCCTGAATACTTCTCTATTACTAAGGTTCTATAATAACTGATTCATGGTAAATAAAGCAATCACACAATAACACTTTGGAGCAACGGTACCTATCCAACTCTCAAACAAGACTGGGAAGAAGGTAGCTGGGTAAGGCTTCCAAAAGCTCTACGAAACACCAACTCCGACGTGGTGGAATATGAAGACCAACAAAGCTGTCACCTCTGATGGCTACCACAACTAACCGTAAGAGATGGGCGCAACCTCAGGTAAACCCTAGCCTAGACACCACGTCTACACTAAAGATTACTACTCTAGTCACGATCTATAACTAAAGCATCTAATACAGACGGAGATCCCATGCTAAAGTATAACAACTATACTAACCAATTAAATGCTAGGCATGAAAGTAAATAAAGAAGATAAAATATATTAAAGCATAAGTCTTACAAGAATAAATATAAAGACATACCAAAACTCTGACGACTCCTCCAGAACCCGGGCGTAGCGCCGCTCTCCCTAACTCTCAACTAGAACTAATCTACTACATTGGAAAGTCTAGCCCTAATTCTCTAGAGATGAGAGGTTATCCATTT
Source organism: Chrysopogon serrulatus (assembly GCA_015844335.1). Lineage (NCBI taxonomy): Eukaryota > Viridiplantae > Streptophyta > Magnoliopsida > Poales > Poaceae > Chrysopogon > Chrysopogon serrulatus. Next base: position 414,364 of record JADLZL010004086.1, read on the forward strand.
GAGGGACGCCTCTATATCTCCATAATAATGTGGTGCCCGGTTCTTGGGGTCCCTGGGTTGCTTATATGAGGGGTGCCCGGCCTCCCTCCACCTTTAGCAAGCGATGTGGTACTAATCTCCCCACCATATCTCATAAAAACCCATAGGCCTTTATGGGCCAAATTCTGATTTGAGCCCATTTAATCCCGCAGGTCCATGTTCTAGAATCCTCCTTTATTTGTAAAATTCATATCTTGTTATTTCGGACTCCAAATATAGCAAACGATATGTCCATTTCGATCGTCTCGAAGAGGCCGTCGCAATGGTGCAGTCCAATTTCCGATTTAAGATACTTTTATTCTGTGCAAAATTGAATATACCTACAAAACAATCGAGAACAACATAACTCGTGGAACTCGTTAGAATCAAACCCTACAACTATGCTTTATGGTTGATATCATGTTATATTGAGCAATAGTTGATGGTATAAAATAGGCATTAAGGACCATCAACAAGTTCCCCCAAGCTTACCCTTTGCTAGTCCCGTAGCAAAGCCTAACTACTAAACTTAGATCAGAAGTTGCTACAATACTTTCACTCCTCAAAAGTACACATGCTTTCAAACCGAATTCTCCTTTGAATTAGACGAAACTGCTCTAACTTTTAAACTTACCCATTTTACCATTAGCTATGGAGCTTTTCAACTTTCACGTGGATCTTGAGTAATTGAAAGATAGAACAATCAAGTCAAGTACTATGTCTCAAATTCTTCACTCAACCAATATTCTAGAGTTGTTATAAGTTTTTGAAATAAAACTCAGAGCTTAATTGTATGACACCATCAAGTCTCTTAATATGTGGTGTTTATGGATCTTACTTGAGGCATTTATGTTATCATGCCCTCCTACAACTAATTATTATGGTGGAGCTCATAATAGTGACATTAAACAAGAATGAGCATACTTGCAATTCATATATTGTAAAGTCAAATGATGGATCCATAGAGAGTCAAGTCATACAATCAAACCAAGATGTGCATGTGATGGTATATGGTGGATGGGTGTATATATGGTGGTGGCTAATCCTAATTCTACTTTTGCTCTTTGAAAATAAATCTCTCTCTTGGACTTAGAACTTTCACAGGAAAACATGGGCTATCTCTAATTTTTTCTTCTCTTCTTCTTTTTTTTCTATATATATTTTTTAGGGAGGCGAGCATCTAAGTACCCATTGTTTTAATTGCTTGGACACTTGTCCATTTTCTAACTCCCTCTATTTTTTCAATACTTTTTCTTTTGCATAGCCACATGCATCCTTTGAATACAAAATAATTGGAGAGATAACAATAAGAACATAGAGCATGAAACAAAGAGTTGTCCTATGGGGTATATTTTTAGGTGCTTACTCCCAGTGTAGAAGAAAAATAATTTTAAGGTAGATCTGGATGAAAGTGGAAAATGATTGCGCTTACTCCTAGGGTAGGAGCAATGCATATGTTGGTGGAGTGTGTGAGTGTGATCTTGATTTTAAAAGCATGACAAGACTCTCATAAGGTATACAATAAAGGTTGACTAAACTCAACGCAATGCAAGTAGCATGAATGCGCAAAGGTTTTCCTAACTCTAAATATATCATATGTGGCTTTGGTAGAATTTAAACTTTATCATACAAGAGCTCATCATGCAAGATTTTGAGTTTTCAAAATAAATCTCTAGAACTCAGTAATGCCAGGAATAAGATAAATAGCAGCTTAGACCTTCATGTATCATATCAATCAATTACCTAGACTTAGCTCAAGCATATACCTCCACAAATTTCAGGTTCAGAGTAAATTCTTATATTAAAACAGTCATATCCAAAACTTAGGAGAATTTAAGGTTGAAAACTAGACACTTAAAAGAAATTACGACAGAGCAACTATTCATCATCTCCAAGATAAAATTTTATTGTTCTTCAGTTTTTATTTGACTCTTAATAAACTATCTATAATTGCAAACACACTTTATGATCACACCATAATAATTAAACTATCTTTATTTGGTTTTATTCGTTATTCTTCTTTTTATGTATATTTTTTAGATTGATGGACTCACAAAAGACTATAGACGTGGACCTTCATGTGCCCACATATTTTTGGTATTTTATTACTATAAGATAGACTCGATAATCGTATAGGTATACTTACCTGATAACTAGGGGATGTGTTAACACTGGATTTTGGTAAAGGCCGAGAAGATGACAGGTGGGCCAGTACAGCAAGCTCGTGAGGAGGCAAGTGTTCGGAGTATTCGGCAAACGCTCGTGCGGTCAGCTAACTCTAAACGATTCGGCAAGTGTCCGCGCGGTCGGCTATCCTTGGAGGCGGTGGCTCCATTCGGGAAGTAAAAAGGTGGCGAACGTAAAGCCGAATAAAAGGAAGCAAACGTGATGATCAAGGACTCCGAAGAAGATTAGAGCTAAGGATTGCCATACTTCTGAGTTACCTTTAATGTATTCGTAATCTCTTAGGATTCATGTTATGTCTAGGGTATAAATATAAACCCTCGACCATTGTAAAGGATATTCACAATCAAATCAATACAATCGGCCCCGTGCCAAGATTTGAGTCCTTTGTCGTGTCGTCGAGTTCTTCGAGAGGAGCCATCGATCCGTCGACCTCCGTAAGTACCGGCAACCTTGCTATTATGTCTAGTATCATGCGGTGGATTTAGATGTTGATGCAAGTAGTCTTGTTTATCTTGACTGGATGGCCGTGTGGCAGGCGTCTGCTTGATGATCAAGAGGTCTTTGCTTATGCTTTGTTTATCTCGACTAGATGGCCGTGCGGCAGACGTCCGCTTGATAGCTTAGCGAAGCAAGATAGTTATCGGCTCTATTAGACTTGGTAAGATCTAGTAGATTCATTAAGTTATCACGTGTTGCATGTTTTATTTATTTGTAACACTCTTTTGCCCAATCTAGATTGATTAGTTTCGACTCTTTATTTTTATAGATCTATTTGCTTTTTGACGTATTCATTCTCATGTCATCATGATAAATAGATCATATGCTTATATAGCCGAATAAGATCAATCTAGATTGTTACATGTTGCGGGTTCTTACACGTTAGAGGCGTTTGAATCATGATGGGATTGAGTGTCGTGCGGTGGATATAAGTTCTTGATGGGTTTACTCGTGATAGCTTGTTTGTTCCTTCTTCATGGACCCCGAGTCGGTTGGACTGCCGAGCTTGGTTACGCTTTCAATTCATGATCAACTTTCACTTGTTCAAACATGTCTTTTCATGCACGCGTACTCGGCAATTAACGCTTTACATGTTTTATATTAATATTAGCCGAACAAATCATGAGCATGTTTGGCAGACAGCTTCTATAGCTGTATGTCATCGTAAGTGGCTTCAGGGCCGTATATACGGAACTGTCTGGTCTCACCTGGTATGTTCCGATTTTGTATTTAACAATCTTTATCCCTTGTCAGTATTCAGGTCAAATTGACTGGCACGCTTCCGGATCTCTAAACCGTCCGGGCACCCGATTGAAGCCACGCTTTCTGGCTTGCTGTGTGTAAGGCACGGTGCGTCACGTTTTGTGTCAACACTTTTTGGCACGCCCGGTGGGACCACTTCGTTCAAGATGCTTGAAATCAACAACGATCACGTTCTGGATGTGACTCTGGATGAACTGCCGGATCACTTGAAGGAGACAGTCCAGCAAGCGTGTGAACAGTTTCAACAAAAGTGCTTGATGTCTTTCTCCAAGAACAAAAGCAGCAAGGTTTTTCAGAAACAAGCATTGCCAAGAGTTCTCCTTCCGTACCAATCTGATTACACTGAAGAAGAAGATGCTCGGAAGATGTCGGAGTTAGTTCACAAGGTTTTGGGAGAAACTATGACAAATCATCACACAGCCTTTTTGAACACCTTTCGTGCAATTAAGGTTAGTACCTTCGGCCCAACGGCTGATAAGTATTTTGAAGAGAATGCAGGCCCAATCCGTGGACCAACACTTTTCAATGTGCCAAAGTACCAAAAAAAGCCTGCTGGAGATGATGGAGCATCTGGTTCAAACAAGGGTGAACCAGCCCACAATGAAAAACAACAGCCTCTTACTTATGGCCAGGTGACATTTGGTACAACGGGAGACGTACCCCCATCAGCTTTCAAAGTGTCTCCAGCATCAAATAGGCTACAGAGGAATGTGTATGGAGATGGATATCAGGAATTTACTGATTACTCCGCTTTGGATGCTTTACCAAACCTAGGGTACAAGAGTGCATCAGGGATACCTTCTGGAAGGCAAACACGTGGAACTCTGAATTCAGACGTTGATCTTATTATGCATAGGATGGCTGATATGATGCAGCATCAGTTCGGCCTAAAGCCAAAGAATCAATCTTATTCATACAAGTCTCCTTATCCAGAATGGTACAATAGAGTGACACTTCCTCCAAGAGTGAAGCCTCCAACAGACTTGACTAAGTTTTCTAGTCAGGATGATACTAGCACCTTGGAGCATATCAGTCGGTACTTGATGCAGCTTGAGGAAGCCTCCACAGATGAAGCTTGGAGGATTCGGTATTTTCCTTTGTCTCTCACAGGGCCAGCTTTCACGTGGTTTACCTCATTGCCAGCCCATTGCATTGGTACATGGGCAGAGCTAGAGTAGAAGTTCCATGCGTACTTCTTCACTGGCACTAATGAGAAGAAGCTGGTCGACCTCATGAGTTTGAGATAGAGAGCTAATGAAACACCACAGGAGTATCTTCGCAGGTTTAGAGAAACCAAGAACCTTTGCTATTCGTTGAACTTACCAGATGATCAGTTGCCTAGGATGGCGATAGCAGGCATGCAGCCGAATGTCAGAGAGAAGCTGTTTGGTATGGAGTTTGATGACCTTGGTCAACTTTCACAATGGCTGGCTGCTATGAGTAATCAAGCTCAAGGGTTCAAGAGAGATAACCGCTTTCAAAAGGGGAATATTGCTAGTGAAATGTATCAAAGTTTTCTGGAAGAAACGGCTGAATATGATGATGATGACGAGATAGCTGCAGCTGAACTGACTTGAACAAAAGAGCCTACTCAAGTTAGCCAACACTGGTTAAGGCAACAAAAAGGAACTTATGATTTCGATGTCTCTAAGTCAGACAAGCTCTTTGATCTGTTAGTAAGGGAAGGACGCATCAAACTGCCAGACGGACATCCTATGCTACGCCCTGAAGGGGTAAAAGATAAGAAGTATTGTGGCTATCATAACACTAATTCTCACTCCATCAATAATTGCCGAGTGTTCAGAGTGCGGATTCAAAAGGCTATCCAAGAGGGAATCTGAAGTTTGATGGCAAAATGAAGGTTGATGGGCACCCTTTTCATCAAAATATGATTTCTTTCTCTGTGAGTGTGGTTTCTGCAGATGATTCTAAAGGTAAAGACAAGGTGAAAGTATTAACCTCCGACAGAGCAAAGAAGAACAGTACTGTCGACCCTGATTAGCAGATTACAACTGAGGAGCTAAAAGAAAAAGTTCGGTTCAAGAATAGCCGAACCGAAAGAGGTAAAACTTCTAAGCCTAGGGTTACATCACGTATTCTACTGAACAAGTGGCAAAGGCAACAGGAGAGAAAGTACTATGAAGAGCAAAGGTTTATAGAAGAACACCAAAGATATGAAGAAGAAGTGTATCGTAAAGAGCAGGAAGAACACATGAGAGAGATGGAACAATCTCATTGGGGTTGTTCATTCTTTAAACATTGTTGGAATGAAGGTTTGAAGTTGCCTGCTAGAAACAAATGCCCCGAATGCAGCGATCAGTATTCTGGGTACAGGCAATCTCGAGTCAACCGCCGTCCGGTCCTTGAAAGGCTTGGAACACAGTTTTCTGAGGACGATCGGCGCTTAAAAATGGAAACCTTTGAGGGTCAGCAAAAGAAGAGGTTTGCAGATCAGCGTTGGACTCATTATGGGAGGTACAATGGAGAGAAAGATCCTCATGAGTACGTATGGCAGAAAGGACAGTGGTGCCCTCCAGGACTAAGGAAAAGCCAGAAAAGGAGGGTTCAGCGTTTGAGGAATGAAGAGCTGAGACAAGCAGCTGCTGAAAATAAGTAGACATGGCGCCCTAAGAAGAAACCAGATGAACGTGATCCGTCAGCTGATGCTTGTATGGCCTTTTTCCTCCCATCAGAGTTCTTAGCTCCTGAAAATCAAGACATTCAAGAGGAAGTATACTCTAATTTTAATAAAAGTGAGTTCCAAGATTTAATGGCTCGGCTCATCTTGACACGACAAGCAGTTTTTGATAAACCGGTCAAATATCGTCATTTAAAGCCACTCTATCTAAAAGGATACGTCAATGGCAAACCTCTGACTAAAATGTTTGTTGACGGAGGGGCTGCCATCAATATCATGCCTTACACCACTTTCAGGAAGCTTGGAATGACAGGTGAAGACTTGTTAAAGACTGATATGGTTCTCAGAGATTTTGCTGGCAATCCTTCTGATACTCGTGGAGCCGTGCATGTTGAATTGATGGTTAGATCAAAGACTTTGATTACTACGTTCTTTGTCATTGATGGCAAGGGGGCATACAGTTTGCTTCTTGGGAGAGATTGGATTCATGCTAATTGCTGTATTCCCTCGACCATGCACCAAGTTCTTATTCAGTGGATTGGAGATGACATTGAAGTAGTTCATGCTGATGATTCCGTGAGTGTTGTTGCTTCTGAACCTGCTTATTGGGAATATGATGGCATGGATTGCTTCTCCGAGAAAGTTTGGGAAAAAGGTCCTGTAAATGTCTTTAACAGGGATCAACAGCCGATCCAAGCAGTCGGCTCTCACAGTAATTTTTAATGGGTAATCCGATCGATGGCAACAAAGGGAAGTTAGGACATGGTTTTATGTCGGCCGAGAAGTTGGAAGAGATAAATGTTGGTGATGATACTAAACCAAGGCCGATGTATATTAGCGCAAGTTTAGATTCAGAATATAGGTTACGATTGATAAGTCTTCTGAAAGAGTTTAAATATTGTTTTGCTTGGGATTACACAGAGATGCCCGGATTGGATCGCTCTATTGTTGAACATCGATTACCTATTAAGTCTGGATATCGTCCCTGCAAACAACCTCCAAGGAAAATTTATAAGGAGGAGGTATTGGCCGATGTGAAGAAAGAGATTGAAAGATTATTAGAAGCAAACTTCATTCGGTCATGTAGGTATGCAGAGTGGATCTCAAGTATAGTTCCGGTATACAAGAAGAATGGAAAGATGAGGATCTGTATAGACTTCAGAAATCTTAATAAAGGTACTCCGATGGATGGATACCCAATGCTAGTTGCTGATTTGTTTGGTAGACGCAAAGAATTTGGATATGAAGTCATTAGCTTTATGGATGGGAATGCTTTGGTTATAACCAGATCTTCATGGCAATAGAAGATATCTCAAAGACAGCCTTCAAATGCCCTGGTCATACTGGTTTATTTGAATGGATTGTCATGACATTCGGGTTAAAGAATGCCCGTGCAACTTATCAACGAGCTATGAATTACATCTTCCATGAGTTGATCAGCAAAGTCGTGGAGATTTATATCAATGACGTGGTGGTCAAGTCTAGAAACCATGAAGGACATTTAGCCAATTTGAGGAAGACTCTGGAGTGTACTAGAAGACGTGGTTTGAAAATGAATCCAAATAAATGTGCTTTCGGAGTCTCGGCTGGTGAGTTTTTAGGATTTCTTGTTCATAAAGGAGGGATTGAAGTCAGGAAAAAGAGCATGGAAGCGATAGACAAAGTTGTCCCTCCAACTAATCTCACGGAGTTACAATCACTGCTTGGCAAGATCAATTTTGTAAGGAGATTTATATCCAATTTATCAGAAAGAATCTTGCCTTTTTCTCCACTTTTGAAACTCAAAAAAGATCAAGAATTTGTATGGGGTGACGTACAACAAAAGGCTTTTGATGAGATCAAAGAATACGTGAAGGCGCCACCAGTGCTGGTACCGCTGCAGCTTGACAAGCCTTTTAAGTTGTACGTGGCGGCCGATAGCCTAACAATGGGATCGGCCCTCATGCAAGAGTTTGAAGGGAAGGAGAGAGTGATAGCTTATCTTAGCCAAAGACTGTTAGATCCAGAGATAAGGTATTCGGCTACGGAGAAACTTTGTTTGTGCGTGTATTACTCGTGTACCAAATTTCGGCACTATTTGTTGAATACCGAATGCGTGGTAGTCTCTAGTTTTGATGTAATAAAACATATGTTATCAATGCCAATTTTAAATGGAAGAATTGGCAAATGGATTTTAGCTTTATCAGAGTTTGATTTAAAATATGAATCGGCAAAGGCAGTAAAAGGTCAAATTATTTCTGATTTTATTACACAACATCGTGATCTTTTCTGTTGAGATGGTAAGCATTGTGCCTTGGGCTTTATTCTTCAATGGTTCATCCTGCAGCAAAGGTGGTGGTGCTGGTATCTTCTTGATTTCCCCTCAGGGGGTAACTTTTCAATATGCTATTTCCATTGAATTTCATGTTACTAACAATCAAGCAGAATATGAAGCATTGCTTAGAGGGCTTTGGCTTCTTATAGAAGTAAAAGCTGTTCTTTGTTGAAGTCTTTGGAGATTCTGAACTGGTGATCAACCAATTAACTAGCCAATATGAGTGCAAGAATGATGTGTTGAGAGAATATTATGAAGAATGCCGGGAACTTTTGAAAAGTTTTCGAGTAGCGACCTTGCATCATATCCCTAGGGAGCACAATGAAGAAGCAAATAAGTTAGTTCAAGCTGCTTCTGGATATCGTGAAAATCAAGAAGTTCTCACTATAGACAAAGATGCTTTGGATGCCGATCAAATGGTTGATGATTGGAGGTGCAAGATCGCCGGTTATCCGAGGAATCCATCACGTAAAGTTTCCCCGAAAAGCTCGGGTACAAAGCCCTCAAGCTCGTGCTTCTTGATGATCAATTATATTATAAGTCTATAGATGGAGTATTACTTAAATGCTTGAATCAAGAAGAGGCCAAAAGGATGATGTATGAAGTGCATGAAGGACTATGTGGTGCACATCAATCAGCTTACCGAATGAAGTGGATAATTAGGAGAACCGGTTATTTTTGGCCAACTATGCTAGAGGATTGTTTTGAATACTACAAGGGATATCATGATTGTCAAAAATTCGGCAATATTCAAAAGGCTCCAGCATCTGCTATGAACCCAATAATCAAACCTTGGCCATTTAGAGGATGGGGCATAGATTTAATTGGTCAAATTCATCCTCCTTCGAGCAAAGGATATAAGTTTGTGCTCTTGGCCATGGATTATTTTACCAAGTGGGTTGAGGCTATTCCTTTGAAGAAGGTCACGTCGAAAAAATATGATCAGTTTTGTTAAAGAGCATATAATTCATAGGTTTGGGATCCCTCAAACCATAACTACTGATCAAGGGACTCAATTTACTTCCTCGAAGTTTTGTGATTTTGCCGAAGACATGGGGATTAAGTTGTATAATTCTTCTCCTTATTATGCGCAAGCCAATGGTCAAGCGAAGCATCAAATAAGATCATGATTAAGATCATCCAGAAGAAGATTGATGAGAAACTGAGAAGATGGCATTTGGTTCTTAATGAAGCATTATGGGCTTACCGAATGGCTTGCCATGGGTCGACTCAAACATCTCCCTATGAGTTGGTTTATGGGCATCATCTTTGTTTTACCATGGGAGTTGCAATCGGGTTCAAGACGAGTTATGTTGCAAAAAGATTTGGGAAAGGAAGATTATACAAATTTAATGATAGATGAGTTGGAAGATTTGCATCTGATTCGTCTCAAAGCACTGAAAAATATTGAGAAAAACAAGACACGCATTGCCAAGTATTACAATAAGAAAGTTAGAGTAAAGCAATTCACGAAGGTGATCTAGTTTAGAAAACTATACTGCCGATTGGAACGAAATATAGAACATTCGGCAAGTGGTCTCTGAATTGGGAAGGACCCTTTCGGGTGGTGAGATGTGTGCCTGGCAATGCATACATTTTGAAAACTTTGTTCGGGGAAGAGTTTACCAGAGCTATCAATGGAAGGTTTCTTAAGAAATATTATCCCAGTGTTGAGGTTGGTTCATGAGAAGAAGTTTGAAATCAAGCATAGCCGATGAAAGAAACATTGCCTTTAGTTCAAAAAATTGTGGAACTAAAATAGCCGATACTGATTCGTAGACGCCTTTAGTACAAAAATATCTACGTATAGCCTAATGGTTTGAGATTGACTTCGGTATTCTGACTGGTTGGTTTATCGGAAAGAGAGAAAAGGTGAGACATTGAATGACCATACTGAGCAGTATGTCATGTCGTTTGCAACGCAAGACTAAGATCTAATCGACTAAGATGACGTCATTGCATTCGGGAAACATCACTCAGAATTGCGTTGGTTCGGAAAAGCGCTGGAGACATCTGTTCGGCATTCAACATGAGGAATCATAAACAAACGCATTTTAGAAAAGTGATTTATTCACAATTAGTTTATCCTAGTACTAACTACTCCTAGAATAATTTGTTAAGGACAGACTGGGGATTGGTGGATTCAGCGAGAGCAGCAGCGTGATCTTCATAATGCTCCAGGCGCTCGTTGATGTTGTCAATCTCATGTGGAGGGCCACCAGCGAAGCCAACGGCCTGGAAGGCGTAGTCCTCGCCGGTCCGGGAAGTCATCGCCGCTAGACCAAGAGACACGCCAAGGTGCACACCTTGGATGATGGCCTGATCAACACGGCCGTCCACAGCATCCAGGCGTGCCTCAGCAGTCTCCCCCTAGGCGTTCACCTTGTCGGCCACCCTGTTCGCCGTCGCCTTCAGACGCTCATTTTCCGCAGAGAGTGCTGGACAAGGAAAACAAGTCAGCACATAAAGAAGAGTGAGAAGGAAGAAGTCTGCGCAGAAGTACCGAACCGGTGATGGCGTCGCAAAGCTGCTTGCGCTGATCCTCCCATTTGGCTTGTGCAGTGCCGAACTGTTTGGAGACATCGTCCAGCTCGTTCCGAGCCTCATCCCTCTCCTTGCGGAACCTGAGCGCCTCCTCATGAATGTATAGAGGGTCTTCTCCCTCTGATTCCGCCGGACCCCAGGGGTTGGGGTTGTACGAGTTGTCGGACTCGGAGGAGCTCAAGGAGCTTGACGAGCCGGAGACAGGAACCGGCTGGTCAGAAGTGCCCGGTTGGGTCACCACCATCGGAGGAAGCAGATGGTATTGGCCGGTGATGACCCTCGCCCTAAGAAGATGAAGAAGATCAAAATCCAGGGAGATGAACAGAAAGTGCAAGCCACAAGCGGGCAACCAATCGAATCTCACCCATGACGTTGGCGGCGCGGCGCTCGGCTCCCTTGTGCCTCTCCCTCGGCAGGGCGTTTGCCACGGTCGTCGCCGCTCGCCATTGATACTCTGGAGATTGATTCTCTTTCTAAGATTGGTTTGAGCAGAGAGATGAAGAGACGGCAATGAGAATGCTAGCCAGAGATAACAGTGAAGGCCGGAGAGGGGCTTTATTTATAAGCCGAAGTGGAGATCGTGGCGTATACCTTGGGGTATCCCAAGTGACGAAGTAGGGTTTACTCCCTTTGGGCCGTTACCGGACTGGGCTGGATTTGGCTGAATCAAAAATCGTCACTATGGAGAGAATCGGCTATTCTCCTAATCGGGAAACTAAAGGCAATCGGCTATATTACCAATTAGATGGAGATGTAAAGCCAAAGGATAAAAAGGAATGCAGTTACTCAGAGATACAGCATGCTACATTCAAGTATATTACAAGCCGATGCTTTACTCGCCTAGGAATAGTTTGATTGCATCTATGGCATCACTCCTAATTCGGCTAACATCATCTAGTACCTTCTTATCATCATCTTCAGAACCTTGAATCTTGCTGAGCTTTGTTTTGATCTGCTGGTTCTCTCTGATGACAGATGTTATCTTTGTTTTAGCTACATCTATGGAATTTGGCAGGTTGGTAATTTTGTCTTTATGAGACTAGATTTTTGCATTCAATTGAGCCAATTGAGCTTCCAGTCTAGCTTTTTCCTCCTCCATGGCTTCCAGTTCAGGCTCCAAAGTTGTCAAAGATTGTTTAGCAGCCTGAATCTGAGAATGCAGCTCTTTGGCTTATTGTTTCTTCATCAGGTTGTCACTCTGCAGAGCAGCTCTAGAGGCTATGTTCTTGTTTGCTCTTCTAACCTTACCAAGATGGTCATCAAGGTGGGTTGTAGATTCCAAAGGAGCCCTAAGAGATGAAGGGATTTCTTGGTCAATAAGTTCAAAAAGGTCCCTTATTTGGTCTGCATCTTGAACCAGAATACTTATGTCCTTGATCAGCAAGAGAGCTATTTCCCTCAGCCGAGCTTGATTCTCTGATGATAATCTCTGCTATGATGTAGCCTCGTCACCTTTTTTGCTGATATACTCCTCAACAGTGAAAGAATAGCTGGCAGTCGGCTTAATATCATCCTTGAAAAAAGAAAGAAAAATTATTGGCAGACCAATCAAGTTTGCTAAAGAAATTAATGAGAAAAAGGCATTACCTTCTGGGCAGGATTTTCATTAATTTGAGTTTTGCCTTGGCTTGGTTGGGGGCTCAACTGGATGCCCAGAGATGATGAACTTGAAGCCTGGTGAGGAGAAGATCCTTCGCTATCTCGTCCAAAAAATATCATCTAAAAGTAAGTGATGAAATGCCAAGTGCAATGGATAAATTTGGCGTAAGAAAGAAAAAATATGTGGAGAACATTATTACCAATATGGCCAATGGCTTCATGAATTTCTGCACTATCAGCAGAAGCCTGAGGGGAGGTTTCGACAGTTGTTGAAACATTGGCCGACCTCAAAAGTCTAATCTGTGGCTGCAAACAAAAGGAGTAAGCACAAAATTGTTGCTAAACAAGGATTGACAGAGGATATACCTTAGGAGACAGTTTGGCTTTCTTGGATCTTGTTCTCCTGGGCACGACAACATCTTTGCTTGATTCGGCAATAGTTTTCCTTTTGTTTCCTCCTCTTGAAGGTGCTATGCCCAAGGCTGCAGGGGTTTTCATGAAGGCTGCCAAAGTGGGGGCATTAAACCCTAAAGCAGGAATGGGCCCAGCCTGATAGTATTGAGCCTCTTGAGAAGGGGGAATAAGCTCAATATCCTGTGAATGACAAAACATTAAAGTCAAGAATAAACCTGATAGCAAGAACTATGGGTACAAGAGAATTACCTCGCTGTCAGAAGCAAATTGAGCTTGCAAATCTTGGCAAAGAGGATGCACTGGTATATTGAAAATATGGGCACGCCACTCTTGCCACCAGGAGGCAAACAAAGGATGACCAACATCTATCAACCCAAGAGGGGAAGGCTCATATAATGGCAGTTCCCATCCAAGCTCAAAAACTTTCTTGGCCTCCATGTCATCTCCTATTTTCTCTCTGGGCTTTATAGTTTTTGAGAAAAATAGCCTTGGAGGCAACTGCCCACACCCCAATTGCCTGGCCACCATGTTTGGGTTGTAGAATTCGTAGGTAGGGTGCAGCAACCTCCCATGGTGAAATTCTACTGGCAGGACATAAGGCTTGATAAAAGAGTTGAAGATATCTATGGACACTTTGTCTGAGAAGCCAGTCTCATAGCTAAACTTGCAGGGCAGAGTCAGATTTTCATTTTCTCTGTAGGGGAGCCAGATCACATTGTCGAAGCCTTTGAAGAACAGCTTGAACAGATAGCCAATATCTATGTCAATGATAATAGTGGATGCTGCTTCCCCATATGTCTGACAAGCCTTCTCTTTTACTGAATCATCTTCAGCATTATTGACTGAAGGGAAGCCCAGATCATGAAGGTCCACAGAGACTATTTGATGCATGTACAGTTGCAGCCACATCTGAACAAACCACCAGTGGCCGTTTACACAATGAATTTCTCCATGACTGCGCATCTAGACAGTGATCTGGTGCATCATGTGATAGACAGCCCCCAAAAGAGACTTGCCCAAGGGGATCAAGGTGCCTGCAGCTAGTTCCTCAGCCATCACCATGTGATTCAAGGTTGGCTTATTGGATTTACCACATAAGATAAATCTACACAACCACATATTCATGAAGGCTTTATACTCTTTGTCAGCCACAGAGCCAGTTGACATGTAAGTTTGGATGTATTTTGTCCATCCACCTCCTGATTTGACTACTCTCTGGTTGCTGCTGCTGTTGTATTTGGAAGGGTACACTGGCGCCGTCACATTGAGACCAGTCATCATGAAAATATCTGCCAAAGTAAAGGACATCGGACCATGGCCGAAGATAAAAGCATTGGCAGCATCAGACCAGAAGTGGGTGGCTGCTATCAAGAGGGAGTCATTCCGGGGCATCTCTGACAAGGATAGCTCCAAACAATGCTGAATATCTTGAGAATCCCAGTAACTGCTGCTCCTGTTCAAGATCCTCCGATACCAATTTTGCCATCTGGCAATTGGGGGAAACGACCAAGTCTTGAAGGTATTCGGCCACTAATTCGGTGGGGTGACTCCAGATTTGAAAGGGATTCTTAGAGTTTCCTTCTCGACAAACTCAATTGGATTGGGATCTCCCATCGGGCTAAGGAAATAAGAATTGGGGTCCGCTGCATAGGGAATCAAAATCTCATCCTTGTATTCCTTCAAAGAACGATGCAACCAGAGAAGATGAGTCAAAAAGAAGCAAAAGATCAATGAAGAAATTGCCGAATGCGTGAGAAACGAGAAATTACCTCTGGAACTCCATCCTGGGTCGCCATTGAAGATTCAAAGTGAGTTTGAATCTAGATCAGAGAATTCAGACTTCGAGCGGCGGCTGCGGGTTTGAACAGTGTTGACCTAAATGAGAAAAGAGCTTGTGGTCAATTTCGGAATAAAATCACTTTTATCCCAAAATTGAGGGGGCATGTGTTAACACTGGATTTTGGTAAAGGCAGAGAAGATGACAGGTGGGCCAGTACAGCAAGCTCGCGAGGAGGCAAGTGTTCGGAGTATTCGGCAAACGCCGTGCGGTCGGCTAACTCGAACGATTCGGCAAGTGTCCGCGCGATCGGCTATCCTTGGAGGCGGTGGCTCCATTCGGGAAGTAAAAGGTGGCGAACCACTACTACACAAATTTTAATGGTGACGGTCAAAAACCATTTTCGGTGGCGGTTTTCTCAACCGCCACCAAGCATAGGTCACCGTTAATCGACAATTAATCGTGACGGTTGATTTGCCCGCCACGGTTAATCTAATAAAATAAATAAAAAGAAAAAAGCCCACACGGGCCTGGATGCGGGCCTCGCCGCGCCCAGATCCGTCGCCCGCCGGAGCGGCACCTTGACGCCGCCACTCGCCGGATCGAGCTCCGGCCACCGCAGATCGAAGCCCCCAAAGAATCGGATCGAAGCTCCCCATACGGATCGAAGCCCCAAGCAACCGGATAGCGGCTCCCAAAGGCGGATTGAAGCTCGCCAGGCGCCTCCCCTTCGCCGCCGCAGGGGTCGTTCGGGTGCCAGCTACGCCGGGTGGGAGCCGCCGCCGCGCTGGGCAACGGCCGAGGCGGGAGGCCGCCTGAGCGCCGCCGACGCTTAGGCAGAGCTCCGCCGGGCGCCGGGCCAAGGCCAGGATGCGCAGATGCTGCCGCTCGGTGGGCAAGTCTCGCTTTTGAGCGCCGCCACAAGGCTGGGGCTGTGCAGGGCTGCCTGGGCGCTGCTGGGAGGGGAGGGCCGCCTGGCGCCGCCTCCGAGGCTGCTCGGCGCGCTGCTGTACCACGCAGGACGCCTTGGCCGCCTGCTTCTCGTGCGGCGTCGCGTCGCTGCTCGCAAGGCTGCCTCGCATGCTGTGTCGCCGCCGCTGCCGTGAGAGAGAAGGGGGTGCCGGGTGGGAAATTGGGGAGGAGGATGCGGTAGAATGGGGAGGAGATAGAAATTGAAAGAGAGAATGCTGGGTGAAGAGAGAGGGTTGCCCTAGGTTTTAGTTTTATACTGGCCCGATAACAGCCTGATTTGGGCTTTTCCTGGGCCGCGGCCAGGATTAACAGTGGCGGTGCTGTTAGGAGGCCCGCCACTGAAAATGAGGCTATTTTTGGTGGCGGGCCTCTTATAAGGCCCGCCACGGTTAATTGATTTTAGGTGGCGGTTATTTTTTGACCACCACGATTAATAGATTTAGCGTGGCAGTTATTTGTGACTGTCACGGTTAATAAAAACAACCGCCACGGTTAATCCCAAGTTATTTTACGTGGCGGTTCGATTTCTAACCGTCACGGTTAATAAAAGGTTACCACCACGCAAAATCATTTCTGTACTAGTGAACAGAAAGCCGAATAAAAGGAAGCAAACGTGATGATCAAGGACTCCGAAGAAGATTAGAGCTAAGGATTGCCATACTTCTGAGTTACCTTTAATGTATTCGTAATCTCTTAGGATTCATGTTATGTCTAGGGTATAAATATAAACCCTCGACCATTGTAAAGGATATTCACAATCAAATCAATACAATTGGCCCCGTGCCAAGTTTCGAGTCCTTTGTCGTGTCGTCGAGTTCTTCGAGAGGAGCCATCGATCTGTCGACCTCCGTAAGTACCGGCAACCTTGCTATTATGTCTAGTATCATGCGGTGGATTTAGATGTTGATGCAAGTAGTCTTGTTTATCTCGACTGGATGGCCGTGCGGCAGGTGTCTGCTTGATGATCAAGAGGTCTTTGCTTATGCTTTGTTTATCTCGACTAGATGGCCGTGTGGCAGGCGTCCGCTTGATAGCTTAGTGAAGCAAGATAGTTATCGGCTCTATTAGACTTGGCAAGATCTAGTAGATTCATTAAGTTATCACGTGTTGCATGTTTTATTTATTTGTAACACTCTTTTGCCCAATCTAGATTGATTAGTTTCGGCTCTTTATTTTTATAGATCTATTTGCTTTTTGACGTATTCATTCTCATGTCATCGTGATAAATAGATCATATGCTTATATACCGAATAAGATCAATCTAGATTGTTACATGTTGCGGGTTCTTACACGTTAGAGGCGTTTGAATCTTGATGGAATTGAGTGTCGTACGGCGGATACAAGTTCTTGATGGGTTTACTCGTGATAGCTTGTTTGTTCCTTCTTCATGGACCCCGAGTCGGTTGGACTGCCGAGCTTGGTTACGCTTTCAATTCATGATCAACTTTCACTTGGTCAAACATGTCTTTTCATGCACGCGTACTCGGCAATTAACGCTTTACGTGTTTTATATTAATATTAGCCGAACAAATCATGAGCATGATTGACAGACAGCTTGTATAGCTGTATGTCGTCATAAGTGGCTTCAGGGGCCATATATACGGAACTATGCCCGGGTCTCACCCGGCATGTTCCGATTTTGTATTTAACAATCTTTATCCCTTCTCAGTATTTAGGTTAAATTGACTGCCACGCTTCCGGATCTCTAAACCGTCCGGGCACCCGATTAAAGCCATGCTTTCCGGCTTGCTGTGTGTAAGGCATGGTGCGTCACGTTTTGTGTCAACAGGATGTTCTCCCCCTAGCTGAATGTTGTCTTAGTTGAGCATTAAAGCTGAGTGGTCCTCATAGAGGAGCTCAAGTTTGTAAGAGCAAGTGTTGCCAGGAATACTTCAATCTCATTGCCCATGAAGTTACTTTCTTCACACAGGGGTTAGTTGTGTATCGAAAAGATGTGCTTTGAGCAATGAGGATGAAGATACCTAGGTGAGCTGGCTCTTAGGGTCATCCTACAAAAAGCTCTCACTGTTGACGGCCACTATTGTATTAAATCAACCGTCAACTAGCCATGAAAAAGATGCAACTATGATCACCAAAGTAGACATAGGGTTTACACTGACCGAATTCCACAAGTTTTGGTGTTTCACTATTTATACAGGCGTAAACCGGAAAAGGCGCAAACATAAGAGCTTATCGGAATAAGGAAACGGAAAACGGACTCGCGGCTACGGGAAGGTTCCGAAGAGACGAGAAGGCACCACGCCGAGCCGGGGGCCAGCGGCCACCAGGTGGGACCGACCGGTCCCACCCCTGGCCGGCCGGCCGGCCCCTCGCTCGGTCGGGGCCCGTTCGCCCGATTCGCTCCACAGACTTTGAGGATCGATCTCGGCCACCCGCCAATGTCGGTTTGATCCGATGGCTCACGATCATCGCCCAGAGCTATAAAAGGAAAGGCACCCCCATAGGGAGAGCCCCCATTCATTCATTCTCATTCGAAGTCTGATCATTAGCCAAAAACCCTAATCAGAGCTCCTTAGCTAGGGCCTAGATAGCTAGATTAGAACTAGAGGGAGGCAAGCGCAGGCTTGGATTCCGGAGCCATAAAGAGCTTGGATTTGGTATAGTTCTTACCTCCTCTCACCTTTGTTCTCTTTCATTGTATAGTTATATGATTGCTACAATTGAATTGATGAATACTTATTTACTTATATTCATAGTTATCTTGTTCTTTGTCTATTGTGGTTATATGCTTAGTATAGCTAGATTAACATTATACTTATCCATAGGTTCGTATAGCACTCATCTAATTGATCGTTGGGTGAGTGATAAATATTGTGTAAGCATGGTGCTTATACGTTGTTTATCTGCGAGTGCACCCTATAAGCCGGGATTGGTAGATCGCGGGTGTGACATTCCTGTTGAGTCCTATGTAATCCAAACCCTGTTTATAGGCACAGTTGAAATCCCTAGTTTGGTTTTGGCTAATTGATGAAACCTTGGACTAACCCTATTGCTAAATGTGTAGCATTAGAGAAAGGGAAGGTCCATGCCAAGTGGTGGAGTGGTGATCAAGTTGATGGTGAAGACCACAAGTGATCAAGTACCACACTTGGAGATGAAGGAAGATGAGGAGCAAGATAGAATGCTAGAGGCAAAGGTATATGTTAGGGCATTTCCATTTTGCCGGCCATAGGCGAGTAGAGAAGTTGATAGCCGGGTTTAGGATTGATAACCGTACTATTAAGAGGGACGATGTCACGCAATATCGGTTATCTAAGTGCCACTAGGTGAGCAATGACTTTGCATATGCATTAGGGACCTAGTGTGCTCACTAACTCTTGCAAAATTCATTTGAAAATGCTAACACACGTGCACAAGTGGAGAGACACTTTTGTGTTAGCACATGAGGGCAAGAGGTGATGGTGTTTGGGTGTGGAACCCTCCGCCCGAGCTTCGCGAGGCGGACTCCTGAGGTTTTCGGTTGTAATGGGGTCACTCAGAGGTGACCGGATGCTGTCCTGGTTTGGACCGGACGTGTCCGGTCAGTCTGCTGAGTCCGGCGCTTTTCAGGGGTCACCAGACGCCGCGTGACCGGGCACTCCGGTGCCGCGTCCGGTCGATCTGCAGAGTTAGGGTTTGCATGGACCGGACTCCAGGTGCGTCCGGTCAGTGGGCAGCGGACGCGTCCGGTCAAGATTTTCACATTCTGGACCTCTCGGTGGCCGCCGGACGCCACGTTGTTGGCGCAAAGTCGGAGACACGTGACGCGTCCGGTCATTTGGTGTTGGGCGCGAGTGATTGCGCCGTTGGCGCACAACGGCTAATTTCAAACTCAGGGGACACGTGGCTCGGTGAGAGTGACCGGATGCCGTGACCGGACGCGTCCAGTCGTCACTTAAGCAGCGTCCGGTCGACGCGCAGACAGAGTGTTTTGTGAGTAATGGTTGGGTGTTCTTGGGGATGCCTTTATAAGTGGAATGGCCGGCTCTAGGGAGTCCCTCTTAGCACTTTAACATACTTGACATCCCCTAGAGCTAAGAAAACCTTCTCCCACACTTTGCATGTCTCTTGATTGATCTAGAGAGTGATTGGGAGAGCTTCTAGTGCATTTGCCTTGTGATTGAGCATCTAGTGGCACTAGTGAGCGTTCTTGCTGCGATTGAGCATATTACTCTTGGTGATTGCCGTCACCTAGACAGTTGGAGCAGCAAGCCGGAGTTGAGCAAGGTTGAAGATTGTTCTTGGCCACTCCGGAGGTGATTGTGAGGGTTGTTGATCCCACCCCGCGGGAGATCACGAAAGGAATCCTTAGTGGAATCTCGTGTCATTGAGTTACCCTCACTTTGTGTGAGTTCTTGTGGCGCCCGGTGAGGGCTTGGCTTGTGACGCCAATTAGCCACCGAACTACCGAGTGTGTGGTCAACACAACGGGGAGTAGTGTGCCGGCAAGCACGTGAACCTCGGGATAAAAATCGTGTGTCCCTCGGTGTTCTTGTGTGGTTTGATCCTTCGAGATCAACTTGGATATCTCTATTGGATCATTTCTTCGGGTTTCATTGCATTGACAAGACGGTGATTGGTCATCATCCTGAAGGCACGGTTTCCACACTCGATTTCCTTCCTAGCGATTACATTTGTGCAAAGTAGTGTATTAGGTTGTGTAGCATAGTTGTATTGCTAAGGACCCTATTCTTAGTGGGCCTAGTGTATTAGGATTGCTAGAATTGGTTAGGTTGGCTTGCAACCCCCATTAGGCTAGCGCAACACTTGCTTTGCCTTTTGTTATACTAACCGGTTTATTTAGTGCTTTGTAGAAATTTTAATTAGGCTATTCACCCCCTCTAGCCAGTGAGGACCTTTCAAGTGGTATCAGAGCTAAGGTCACCGTTGATTGAGGCTTAACAACCTACGTTGTGATAATGGCTCAAGTCAACCATATCAATCATGTGGGGAAGCCACCGCACTTCGATGAAACCGGATATGATCATTGGAAGCGCAAGATGTGTGTATACTTGAAATCACTCAACCAGAAGGTTTGGGAGGTTGTGGACAAGGACTTTGCTGTGATTGATCCAACTGACCCAACTCCAAGAGAACAAGAGAAGCTCTAATTCAATGACATTGCAATCAACACATTCTATGAAGCTTTGGAGTCAAAGGTGTTTGAGCAAATTAAGGACTTAGAGAGAGCTCATGATGTGTGGACTAGGTTGGAGGAGACCTATGAGGGCACACAAGCCGTGAAGAGTGCCAAGCTATACATCCTCAAGGACAAGCTTTCAAGTTTCAAGATGGATGATGATGAGAGTGTGCCGGAGATGTTTCATCACCTCCAAGTAATTGTCAATGATTTGAAGAACTTGGGTGAGAAGGTGGACAATGCGGATTTCTCTCACAAGTTCCTAAGAAGCCTTCCATCAAGATTCGAGTTCTTGGTCACAATGTTGGTGAGAGAAGGATTGGACACCAAGACCCCTAACCAAGTAATAGGTGAGGTGATCACACATGACACCTACCGTGTGGAACAGGAAAGGGGATTTCACAAGGATGAGAAGAAGGAAAAAGAGAAGAAGAAGGACAAGGAAGTGGTTGTATTCAAGGCTACTTCATCAAGAGGCAAGAAGAAGCAAAGCTCAAGTGATGATGAGGCTAGCACAAGCTCAAGTGAGGTGGATGATGAAGCAATGGCTCTCCTTGTGTGTAAATTTGGCAAGTTCATGAAGAAGAAGGGCTATGGTGCAAGGAAGAGAAGAGATGTAATCAAGACCAAGAGATGCTTTCGGTGCAAGAGCAAAGATCTCTTCATTGCTGATTGTTCTCTCTCAAGTGATGATGATAGTGATGAGGATGACAAGAAGAAGAAGAAGAACAAGAAAGAGAAGCAGGACAAGAAGGAAAAGAAGGAGAAGAAGCTTGAGTTCAAGAAGAAGGGGCAATCTTATTGTGTCACATGGGATAGTGATGCCTCAAGTGATAGCGATGATGAGAGTGAAGATGACAAAAAATCAAGAATGAAGGCGCTTGCTAGTCTTGCCATCTCCAACAAGCCTTCACTCTTTGATGCTCCATCGACATACTTAATGGCTAAGCCATCAAAGGTACAATCCAATGATGAGAGCGATAGTGAGAGTGATGATGATGAGAAGTAGTCAAAGGAGGACCTCATTAGCATGCTACGAGATGCTCACTCTTACATTGAGGAAAAGAGGAAGGAGTGCAAAGAGTTACGTAAGAGCAAGAAAGCTCTTGAGCAATCCTTTGATGAGCTCAATGCCACTCATGAGAGGCTAATGGAAGCCCATGAGAAGCTTAAGAAAGCTCACACCAAGCTTGAAAAGGCTCACTCCTCCCTCCTTGATCAAGTTAAGATTAAGGATATTGTAGACACATGCAACATAGGAGTAACATATGATATTCTTGATGAAGCATTCTATACTCCTATTGTTGTTGGTCCCATTAACCCCTCTTGTAGCTCAAGCAATGTCACATCTACTATTAGTGATGGTTTCACTTGTGATGCCTCACTCATGGTAGAGAATGAGACCCTCAAGAGAGAGGTGAATGAGCTCACTTATGCCCTAGACAAGGCCTATGGTGGAGATGCCCGCTTGCTAAAGTGCTTAGGTAGCCAAAGGTTCTCCCTAAACAAAGAGAGATTGGGCTATACCCCCAAGAATGGCAAGGCGGCCTTTGTTCCTCACAAGACTAGTTTTGTGAAGGACAATGGTCAATTTTGCTCTAGTAGCAAGCAAGTGGGGCATAGAGAGCAATATTGTAAGAACAAGAAGAACACTAACATATCATCTATTCGTTTTGATTCTTGTTATTTGCTTACCAAGGGTACTAATGGTGTGAAGGCTAAGTTCATTGGTGCTCCCATTGTTGGCCCAAAGAAGAAGGCAATTTGGGTGCCCAAAAGCTTAGTGACTAACCTTGGAGGACCCAAGCAAGTTTGGGTACCTAAGAAGAATTGATTTGCTTTTGTAGGTCAATTACAAAGCCGGAGGAAGGCATTGAGTGCTTGATAGTGGGTGCACTCAACATATGACCGGGGATTCTAGAATGTTCAAATCAATCTCATCAAGTGGCAATGGTGTTGATAGTATTACTTTTGGTGGCAATGGCAATGGCAAGGTTAAAGGCTTAGGAAAGATTGCAATTACAAATGATATGTCCATCTCCAACGTTTTGCTAGTAGAATCTCTCAACTTCAATCTCTTGTCCGTGGCTCAATTGTGTGATCTTGGATTCAAATGCATATTTGGTGTTGATGATGTTGAGATAGTGAGTGTTGATGGAAGCAACTTGATATTCAAAGGCTTTAGATATGAAAATCTCTATCTTGTGGACTTCAATGCTAGTGAAGCTCAATTAACAACATGTTTGTTCTCCAAATCAAGCATGGGTTGGTTATGGCATAGAAGACTTGGACATGTTGGCATAAAACAACTCAACCGGCTAATCAAGCATGATCTAGATAGAGGGTTGAAGGATGTAGTATTTGAGAAAGACAAGCTATGTAGTTCATGTCAAATGGGCAAATAAGTTGGCAACACTCATCCTAACAAGAGCATGATGAGTACAAGCAAGCCATTTGAGTTGTTGCACATGGATCTATTTGGCCCAACCAAGTATGAGAGCATTGGTGGAAACAAGTATGGATTTGTGATAGTGGATGATTATACAAGATATACTTGGGTGTTCTTTCTCATTGACAAGAGTGAAGTATTTGACACGTTCAAGACATTTGTCAAGAGAAGTCAAAATGAGTTTGAAACATTAATCAAGAAAGTGAGAAGTGACAATGGTAGTGAGTTCAAAAACACAAGAATTGAAGAGCTATGTGATGATTTTGGAATCAAGCATCAATTCTTGGCCAAGTATACACCTCAATCCAATGGGCTAGTTGAAAGGAAGAACAGAACCTTTATTGACATGGCAAAATCAATGTTGAGTGAATACAATGTGGATCATTCATTTTGGGCCGAAGCAATCAATACCACCAACTATTTCTCAAATAGGCTCTATTGTCATAGGCTACTAGAGAAGACACCATATGAGTTGTTGAATGGTAGAAAGCCCAACATTGTATACTTTAGAGTGTTTGGATGCAAATGCTATATTCTCAAGAAGGGCACTCGATTGAGCAAGTTTGAGAAGAAGTGTGATGAAGGATTCCTACTCAGTTACTCCACTACAAGCAAAGCATATAGAGTTTCGAATCTCACTCATGGCATAGTTGAGGAAGTGCATGATGTTGAATTTGATGAAACCAAAGGCTCTCAAGATGAAGAAGAAAATCTTGATGATGTGAGATGAACTCAATTGATACAAGCCATAAAGGAAATGGATATTGGTGATATTAGGCCAACTCAAGTTGTGGATGTTGAAGATGACAAAGATCAAGTGATTACATCTCCAAATGTGCAAGGTAGTGGTGCTCAAGCTCAAGCTAGTGACTCTCAAGTTCAATCTCAAGCTAGTGGTTCTCAATTGCAAGATCAAGTGGCTAGTACATCATCTCAACCAAGTAATCAACTAAGTTCAAGTGCTCAACCTTATGTTCTCCAACCAACTCATATTGCAAGGGATCATCCTCTAGATCAAGTGGTTGGTGACATTAGAAGTGGTGTGCAAACAAGATCAAGATCGGCATCATTTTGTGAACACTACTCATTTGTCTCATCCATTGAACCAAAAAAGATAGATGAAGCTTTGATGGATTGTGATTGGGTAAATGCCATGCATGAAGAGCTCAACAACTTTGAAAGAAATCAAGTTTGGGAACTAGTTGAGCGTCCAAAGAACTACAATGTCATTGGCACCAAGTGGGTTTTCCGGAACAAGCAAGATCAAGATGGCATAGTTGTGAGAAACAAAGCAAGATTAGTAGCACAAGGATACACTCAAGTTGAAGGTCTTGACTTTGGAGAAACCTATGCACCGGTTGCAAGATTGGAGGCAATTAGAATCTTACTAGCCTATGCTTATGCCCACAACATCAAGCTATATCAAATGGATGTGAAAAGTGCTTTCTTGAATGGATTCATCAATGAGCTAGTGTATGTTGAGCAACCCTTGGGATTTGAAGATATCAAGAAGCCCAACCATGTCTACAAGTTAAAGAAGGCTCTCTATGGCTTGAAGCAAGCTCCAAGGGCGTGGTATGAGAGATTGAGAGATTTTTTGCTCTCTAAAGGGTTCAAGATGGGGAAGGTTGATAACACTCTCTTCACCAAGAAGATTGGAAATAACTTGTTTGTGTTGCAAATATATGTGGATGACATTATCTTTGGATCAATCAACCAAGACTTTTGTGAAGAGTTTGGAGAAATGATGGCAAAAGAGTTTGAGATGTCTATGATTGGAGGGCTTATTTACTTCCTTGGTTTACAAATCAAGCAATTGAAGAAAGGAACATTTGTGAATCAAAGCAAGTATATCAAGGACATGTTGAAAAAGTTTGGAATGGAAGAAGCCAAGTCAATTGGAACTCCAATGGGAACAAATGGTCATCTTGACTTGGATACAAGTGGCAACATAGTAGATCAAAAGTTGTATCGGTCTATGATTGGAAGCCTACTCTATGTGACCGCTTCTAGGCCAGATGTCATGTTTAGTGTGTGCATGTGTGCAAGGTTTCAAGCTTCATCAAGAGAAAGTCAATTGAAGGCAACTAAGAGGATATTGAGATATCTCAAGCACACACTAAATGTTGGATTGTGGTATCCCAAAGGGTCAAACTTTGAGTTGATTGGATATTCGGACTCCGACTATGCGGAATGCAAGGTGGATAGAAAGAGCACTAGTGGAACATGCCAATTACTAGGAAGGTCACTTGACTCATGGTCATCCAAGAAACAAAATAGTGTTGCACTCTCTACCGCCGAAGCCGAATACATTAGTGCGGGGAGTTGTTGTGCTCAATTGCTATGGATGAAGGCCACACTGAAGGATTTTGGAATCAAATTTGGACAAGTGCCATTGCTATGTGACAATGAAAGTGCCGTGAAGATCACCACCAATCCGGTTCAACATTCAAGAATAAAGCACATTGACATAAGGCATCACTTCATTAGAGATCACCAAGCTAAAGGGAACATTTCTATTGAGAGTGTTGGCACCGATGATCAACTTGCCGATATCTTTACCAAGCCACTTGATGAGAAGAGGTTTTGCACATTGAGAAATGAATTGAACATTCTTGACTTCTCTAACATGAAACGAATGCACCCTCAACTATATGACATGCCTCTCCTTCATCTAAAGCAAAGGTGAAATTGTTTGGCATGTTGCATTCATTTTTACTAAGGACTTGCTTAGAGCATGTAGACACTTTCTAGTGGTATCTCTTGTTCAATTAGGCTCATTCATGAAAACAAAATGATTTTGAGTACATATTATGCCACTATTGCTTCTATGTCTTGTATGATCTAGTGGCTAAATATGACTTGTTCATGAGAATGTGAACCTAGTGTTTAATCTAGTTAAATGAGCAAGAAAGAATTTAGTTCAACATTGACAAGATAACCATTGAAAGATGTGTGAAGAAGCTTGTCATTGGTTCAAACCGAGCTAGATTACTTATGCAAGTTTACTAGTTTGAACCATAAGAGAAGGAAGTTCATGGAACAAGTGATCCTCAACTTTAAGTGATCATCTCTCTACTCTAAGCTCCCTCCATGATTTCAAGTCTACACCAAGCATGATCATATACCTTTGTGGTCCTTGATGACAAACGGGGAGAGAAACAAAGATATCATGCACCAAGGGGGATAGAATGCAAAGATAAAGGTACTTCGGGGGGTCATGCACCAAGGGGGAGAGAATGCAAAGATTAAGGTACTTCGGGGGGAGAGAAGATAAAGATTGAAGAATGGAAAGGGATCAAAATTTTGAAGCACACAAGTAGGGGGAGCAAGCTCATGAACATGATTGATTGCATTTGAATATGCATATTCATATGATTGCTTGCATTGCACTTAGGATTGCATATCTCATAAGTGGTATCTCTCTTGCTTGTGTGGTGCTAGCTAGTATAGAACTTGATTGATGAATTGATTACTAGCATGCATAGGTTCTAGCTAGAATTAGATTTAGTGAATTTCAAGTGATATCTAGAAACCATGCTTTTAATGTTGATCTCACGGGGTTTCTAGTGCTTCTAGCTAGATTTGGTGCTAAGGATGGTTCATGATGTGCACTCCAATGGTATCACGCTTCAAAGGTCCATTCTATACACCTTAGCATCAATTTGGTAGAAATGACTCTCCCAAAACCGATTTATCTATCATGTGTGCAAAGCTTCTAATCCAAACTCTTAGCACACATGTAGGGGGAGCCATAGCTACCAAATGTGTTTTACATGACTTGTCCAATTCTTTTCAAAAGCTCAAATTGCTTGGACAAGTGGTGTAAATCCAAAATTGAATTTAATTCCTATCTTTGTGGAGGTTGTCATCAATTACCAAAAAGGGGGAGATTGAAAGCCCTAGTTTGGTTTTGGCTAATTGATGAAACCTTAGACTAACCCTATTGCTAAGTGTGTAGCATTGAAGAAAGGGAAGGCCCATGCCAAGTGGTGGAGTGGTGATCAAGGTGATGGTGAAGACCACAAGTGATCAAGTACCACACTTGGAGATGAAGGAAGATGAGGAGCAAGATGGAATGCTAGAGGCAAAGGTATATATTAGGGCATTTCCATTTTGCCGGCCATATGCGAGTAGAGAAGTTGATGGCCAGGTTTAGGATTGATAACCATACTATTAAGAGGGGCGATGTCGCGCAATATTGGTTATCTAAGTGCCACTAGGTGAGCAATGACTTTGCATATGCATTAGGGACCTAGTGTGCTCATTAACTCTTGCAAAATTCATTTGAAAATGCTAACACACGTGCACAAGTGGAGAGACACTTTTGTGTTGGCACATGAGGGCAAGAGGTGCTGGTGTTTGGGTATGGAACCCTCCCGCCGAGCTCACGAGGCGGGACTCGGAGGTTTTCGGTTGTAATGGGGTCACTCAGAGGTGACCGGATGCTGTCCTGGTTTGGACCCGACGTGTCCGGTCAGTCTGCTGAGTCCGGCGCTTTTCAGGGGTCACCGGACGCCGCGCGACCGGACGCTCCGGTGCCGCATCCGGTCGACCTGCAGAGTTAGGGTTTGCATGGACCGGACTCCGGGCGCGTCCGGTCAGTGGGCAGCGGACGCGCCCGGTCAAGATTTTCACAATCTAGACCTTTGGTGGCCGACCGGACGCTACTGTTGGCGCGTCCGGTCATGACACAGGACGCGTCCGGTTATTTGGTGTTGGGCGCGAGTGATCGAGCCATTGGCGCTCAATGGCTACTTTCAAACTCAGGGGACACGTGGCTCGGTGAGAGCGACCGGACGCCGCGACCGGATGCGCCCGGTTGTCACTTAAGCAGCGTCCGGTCGACGCGCAGACAAAGTGTTTTGTGAGTAACGGTTGGGTGTTCTTGGGGACACCTATATAAGTGGAATGGCCGGCTCTAGGGAGTCCCTCTTGGCATTTTGACATACTTGACATCCCCTAGAGCTAAGCAAACCTTCTCCCACACTTTGGATGTCTCTTGATTGATCTAGAGAGTGATTGGGAGAGATTCTAGTGCATTTCCCTTGTGATTGAGCATCTAGTGGCACTAGTGAGCGTTCTTGCTGCAATTGAGCTTATTACTCTTGGTGATTACCGTCACCTAGACGGTTGGAGCAGCAAGCCAGAGTTGAGCAAGGTTGAAGAATGTTCTTGGCTAATCTGGAGGTGATTGTGAGGGGTGTTGATCCCACCCCACGGGTGATCATGAAAGGAATCCTTAGTGGAATCTCGTGTCATTGAGTTACCCTTACTTTGTGTGAGTTCTTGTGGCACCTGGTGAGGGCTTGGCTTGTGACACTAATTAGTCACTGAACTACCGAGTGTGTGGTCAACACAACGGGGAGTAGTGTGCCGGCAAGCACGTGAACCTCGGAATAAAAATCTTGTGTCCCTCGGTGTTCTTGTGTGGTTTGATCCTTCGAGATCAACTTGGATTTCTCTATTGGATCATTTCTTCGGGTTTCGTTGCATTGACAAGACGGTGATTAGTCATCATCCCGAAGGCACGGTTTGCACACTCGATTTCCTTCCTAGCGATTACATTTGTGCAAAGTAGTGTATTAGGTTGTGTAACATAGTTGTCTTGCTAAGGACCCTGTTCTTAGTGTGCCTATATTAGGATTGCTAGAATTGGTTAGATTGGCTTGCAACTCCCATTAGGCTTGCGCAACACTTGCTTCGCCTTTTGTTATACTAACTGGTTTGTTTAGTGCCTTGTAGAAATTTTAATTAGGCTATTCACCCCCCTCTAGCCATTTAGGACCTTTCAACAGTAGGGCTTGTATACGAAGGAAGAGCGTGCTATGTTCTCAAACTTCCCTAGTATGTCCACTTTGAATAAATATAATGCTAACCTTAGCCATGATTGCTAGGTGTATTGCACTAACCATAATATGCATTGACATGTAGCTAGGAATAACCTAGGAATATCTCTTGATGTTCTCCTAGCAACCCTAATGATATAGCTAGGAGTCTGTATCTGTTTATGCCGATGATTATATACTTATCTTATCATTTATCTTGTGACTTACCCCTGCATTGAGTAGCGAGGACATGGTTATGCCTATTCATTACACCCTAGGTCAACACATTACCTTTACACAGCCATGTAGACCTTCATTTGGGAAAATATAAATGGCAACCCGTAATACTCCGGGTAAAATGCTACAATGGTATTTGATCTGTGCGCTTGCGGATACATTTCTATATTCTAAATGGTGGCATGATTTAATACCACACCCCTTGGTGTTATGCTGGGGATGACAACTTGGCATTCTAGTGGCGGTGCGCTGAACAAGCATTTTTGGTGCCGTTATTAGAGATAACATTAAGAGGTGTCAACAAGCATTTTTGGCACCATTGCCGGAAAAGGCAATTGGCAATTAAAAAGGATAGCGATAGACCTAACAAACTAATGAGATAGAGGAAACCATAGACCCCTACTCAATGCAGGCTTACCCTTGTGTTTTCTATCTTTGTGAAATCTTATGCAGGGTAATGAATGAGTGGTTTTGATCTGCCAGATAACTACGTTGAAAATCCAGAGAAACTCTTTCGAAGAAGGAAATTCCAGCAAGTAGGGGATATCTTTGAATCTTGATCAAAGGCACCCACTGGCCGAGGTTTGTTCTTTGGAGGAGCAAGCTCCTATAAGTGAAGAAGAAGAGCAACAAGAAGGCAACTTAGCACCAGTCTTTGAGGAAATGGCTGATAAGTCACTGCACGAGTTCTCCGCTCCAAATACTAACAACATCCGCACTGGACCTAACGTCGAAGTTGGAGAGAATGGATTCGAGCTCAAGCCGGCTCTTATCACCATGGTGCAAGCCAACCTGTTATATGGAAAAGCACATGAAGATTTGTAGCACTTCCTAGACATTTGTAGCACTTTTAAGCTGAAAGATGTACCAAAGGATACCGTGCTGCTACGTCTATTCCCATTCTCACTGTTGGGAAAGGCAAAGCAATGGTTCTACGCTAACAAAGACAACCATACAACTTGGGACAAGTGCTCCACAGCTTTTCTGTCAAGATTCTTTCCTATGGGTAAGACAAGTTCCCTAAGAGGGAAGATCTCAAGTTTCCAGCAACAACATGATGAGTCAGTCCCTGAGGCATAGGAACGCTTTGAAGATTACATATCAGAATGTCCTCATCATGGGATGGAGAATTGGCTCCTAATGCAAACTTTCTATCATGGGCTTAACAACAGCACTCGTAACAACGTTAATGCTGCTGCTAGAGGTGCATTTATGTCACTGATCATACCACAAGCTACTAATCTTATGGAGAAGATGGCCTCCAATCAAGATTGGAATGATGAGCGCCAAACCACCCGCAAGAGAAGTGGAGGAATGCACCAGCTCAAAGAGGTAGACATGCTGTCTGCCAAGATACACCTGCTCATGAAGAAACTGGAAGACAAGACGAGCCAAAGACAAGATGTCATGCGTAGTAATGATTCATGCATGACTTACGAAGTATGTGGCAATTGACCCTAGGCAAAAATAACCGAGAACTGGGAACCGAACCGAATTAACCAGAACCAAAACCGAACTAACCGAAACTGAAAATTTGGGTTCCTAATTCGGTTCCCAGTTCTAACTAACCGAAATATATGAGGTCAATTCGGTTCCTAGGCTCGGTTAACTGAAAGAACCGAATTTCAGCCCAGCCAGACTTTCAGCCCATCTATGCAGGCCCATTACTCGAACCCTAGGTATATATATGGACCAAAACGTCCTTCCATCCTCATTCCCTCCCCTGCCCAGCCGCCGCAAGGTTCTGCTCTCCCAGCCGCACGATATTTCTATTCTCAGCTCACTTCCAATTCATTCAATCATTCAACCATTCCTACTTCCTACTTAGCCACTTGCCATTCACACCTCCACTCGAGAGGCACCAGCATTCCAAGGTCTCAGATGCTGGCCACGCAAAGAAAGCTGCTACAGTTGGCCAGTGGCAAAGGTGAGGTGGTAGCTCATGGGGCCAAGGCATGGCAGCGGCGTCGGTGCATCTACGAAGCGTAGGAACAAGACGCTGCGGCCTATGGCGGCGCAGTGAGGTTGGAGTGTGGCTCTGAGGACTGCAGCAGCGGCGCTCAGGAGTGGACCACGGCGCGCGTTCAGGAGTGAGCCGTGGCGCGCCAGCGACATCTATTTCTTCCCCCTCTGTCTTGCGATTGTATTCTGATGCTCGGTTAGTTCGGTCATAACCGGAACCGAACCGAACTGACCGAAACCGAATTTCCTCGGTTCTAGCATTGTGAAGAAACCGATCGGATCCTGATTTGTAGGTAATCAAAATTTGTAAAGAACTAAGGAACCGAACCAATTGGTTTCGGTTAACCGAATGCCCAGGGTGAGTGGCAATATGGGACACTCAGGCAACAGCTGTCCTGAGACCCGTGAGGATGTGAACTTCATCAACAACAACAACAACAACAACTATCATCCTCAAAATTAAGGATAGAACCAGTAAAGGCCCAACTACCAAGGTAACTTTCAAGGCACCAATTACAATAACTATGCTCAATTGCCTTTGAGAGAGGTGATCTCCAACCAAAATAAAATTATGGAGACTTTATCTAGGAAGGTAGCATCCAATGATAAAATGCTAGAAAATATAAACATTAAAATGGATAGCTTTACCTCTGCTGTTAAGAAATAGCTTAGCTTTAATAAAATGATAGAACAACAATTAGCTCCGCTGGCAGCCGCTGTTCTACCGACCAACGAAGGTAAGATTCCAGGGCAACATCTAGAGCCCGAGACCGCGAATCTGGTTGATGTATATGCAGGTTACTACGTTGAAGCATCATCAGGATGGAAGGATGAGTCTATGCCACCTAAAAGAGGAGATCCAGGGAGACCTGTGATCCCCATCTCTATTGGGCAGCATGACTTCCCTGAAGTTGTCTGCGATCTAGGCGCCAGTGTCAACATCATGCCTAAGGTAATTTTCGACCAAGTCTTTCCATGGGCATCTTTGTTATACACAGATATGTGTTTGTAGCTTGCAGACCAGACGATCAAGTACCCCAAAGGAATCTTAGATGGCATGTGCATACGAATCAGGAGAATATATGTCCCTATAGACTTTGTAGTCTTGGATACTGGCAGAGATTCTAAGAGTCCAATCATTCTTGGCCAACCATTCCTGAGTACTGCAAAGGCTGTTATCTACACGGACAGTGCCAAGATTTGTTTCACCATCAAGGGTAATAAAGAGAAGTTTAGTTTCAAGAACAAGACCCTTGAAGCTCCTATAGATCCAAGAGGAGCCTACTTCCCAGTCAAGCCAACAAATGAAGGAACCAAGAGAAATTCAAATGGGAAGAGAGAGAACAAGAATAGAAGACAAGTGAGAAAGCAAGTCCAAGTAGTCAAGGCTGTCGAGTACAAGCATGACCACCTCTTAGCTTCACCATTCCTAGCCAAGAGAGAGGATCCAGGCATGCCAGCCATTGATTGCACTATTGGGCAGTGCTCATTCTACAATGCTTTCTATGACACCAGATCAGCTGTCAACATCATGCCCAAAAAGCTATATGATTTATTATTCGATACACCTCTATACCCTACCTATATGTAGCTGCAGCTGGCGGACAACACAACGAGATTTCCGGAGGGAGTAGCAAGAGACATCATGGTCAAGATCTAGAACCACTACGTCTCGACCGACTTCATGATACTGGACATGGGAAAAGAAGACGAGACGCCCATCATACTTGGAAGACCGTTCCTCAGCACCACCAACGCAATCATCTACAATGGATCAGGCCAAGTCCACTTCCAATTTCCAGGAGAGAAGGTACGCTGTTATTTCAAAGATTATAACTCTCCTGGATTAGCAGCTTTTACCCTGTCCAAGAGGAGACGTCAGCGCCGGAGGAATCGCTCTCAAAAGAGCAATGTTGAGGAGGAGGAAATCAAGAAAGAATCTACAGCACCTAAGCAACAACCTACAAAGTATGGAAAGAAAAGGTAAACTCCTCAACTGAGTCATCATCACCAGGAGGTCCAACGTCAGGGTCCCCATCTTCAGAATCCGATGAAACACCCTAGGAGAGAAGACGAAGAGAAGTCTTGTCCGGAGGACTTTAAACTCCGAACCCTTGCCATAAGGTAACCATGGTAGTTATCCATTTACTTTCTTGCACTTTTAATTCATAGTTAGCTTTTATCATTTTATAGAAAATCACAAAAATATTTGGAAAACCTCAAAGCCCCATATGACATACCTGTAGTGCAAGCTAAAGGAGTGTTCACTGTGGTGGCATAAAATAAAATAAAAAAATTTAATTAGCATACATATTTCAATTTTGTTTAATAAAAAGAAAAATCTAAAAATAATCATTGAGCATCTTGCTACCTTAAATGCACTACAACAACCTTTGAAAACTCTCACAACAACCAATCCACGAGCGGCTAGCCACTAACTATTTATCCTAATCCATTCCACGAGTTTTTGTGTTTTGTGAGATGTTCGCTGCAGAATGACTCTAAGAGCTAGTCCACCTAGGAATCATCATCATCATCACTCGAAGTACACCTTGCTGCACACAGCCTAACCACCGTGAGAAGGAAGCAACTTCTTGTTGAATGAGATGAAGGTTCCCAACTACACCAGCTCTTACAAGCATGAGCTCCATCGAGAGGACTGCTCAGCTTCAATGCTCAACCACGACAATAATCAGCTTGGGGGAAGGCATCCCCTAGGTACCCAGGTAAGTGTACCTACACGATTATCGAGTCAGTCATAAAAAATAAAAATACCAAAAATATGTGAGCACATGAAGGTTCACCATAGTATCTAAGAAAATCTAAAAATACCAAAAATATATGGACACATGAAGGTCTATGCTTTTTAAGAGTCCTCAGAGTCTTTTGAGTTTTATAGTTTGAGTCTTTGAAAAATAAAAAACCAAATAAACATGTTTGTCTGTCTAGAGTCAATAAAAAGGAAGCTCTTGAGATGAATTGAATTGATGATAAGCTGCTCTGTTACAACACCTCTGAAATGCTTAGAGTTCCGACAAAAGTTTTCCTAGGTTTTAGCTCCAACTATTTTGACATGAGAAATTACTCTGAGCCAGAAACTTGTGGGTTGCATAAGCTTGAACTAAGTCTAGGTGCCTGATTGATAAGATTGAGAAAATCTGAGTTGCTATCTATCTTGTTCTAAGTGACACTAGAGTTCTAGAGATTTATCTTTTGAAAAATATAAAAACATGATGAGTTCCTATATGACAAAACTTACATTCTCACCAGAGCCAAACATGATGAGATAGGCTAGTTGAACTTCCACATATATCTTTGCTTGTCTTGCATTGAGTTTTGTCAACCTTTGTGACCCTGGTGAGAGATTTGTCATGCTCTTGAATCAAGATCCACCTCCATATGCACTACTCTACACTGGAGTAGGCGCAACAACATGCCATTCCACCTACATCCATTCCAAAAATGTTTTTCTCCTACACTGGGAGAGAACACCAAAAATATTCCATTAGGTTAGCCACCCAATAAATGCTCCATGTTCCTGTGATATCTCTCTAAATCCATCAATGCCAAAAGAGGAGTGCTTTGAGCTATGCAAAAAGATATGAGAGAAAAAGGGAGAAGAAAAGAAAGATGGACAAGTGTCCCAATGCAAAACAATGGGTACTTACCCGATTCCCTAAAAGAGAAAAAGAAAAAGAAAAAGGTAGCTCATAGACTCTGACCAGTTTTTGAGGAGAGAGAAGCATTCAAGGAGCTGAGTAGAATTAGGTTCCACCATATATTCACCATATCCATCCACCTATACATCTTGATTTGACTGCCTGACTCGTTTCTCCATGGATCCATTGTTTGACTTAACAACACATGCATTACAAGTTTGCTCTTTTAGTTTCTCCTTACCTATGAGCTCCACATAAGCTTTAGCTATAGGATGGAAAGAAAGGCAACCACCATCATTGCCTTGGTGAGAATCCACAAATACCACATATATTGAGAGACTTGAGTGTCATACATTGGAAGCTCTGAGTTTTATTTGAAAACCTCTAAAAACTCTAGAATGATAGTTGATCGAAGAGCTTGAGACATAGTGCTTAGATAATATCTTTCTGTCTGTCAAGTGCTTAAGACCCAAGGAAGACCTAATAAGCCCCACAGTCAAAGGTAATATGGATAAGTTTGAAAATCAACTCAGTTATTGCATAATTTGGATGAGAATTTCTGTCTGACTACAGGTATATTTAGAGAGAGTTGCTCTGAGATGGCTACAATGATTAAACATATACACATATTCAATAACTTTTCTAAGTTTTCTTTGCTAAGGGACTAGCAAAAGTTAAGCTTGGGGGAGTTGTTGATAGCCACTATTGTATTAAATCAACCGTCAACTAGCCATGAAAAAGATGCAACTGTGATCACCAAAGTAGACATAGGGTTTACACTGACCGAATTCCACGAGTTTTGGTGTTTCACTATTTATGCAGGCGTAAACCCGAAAAGGCGCAAACATAAGAGCTTATCAGAACAAGGAAACGGAAAACGGACTCCGCGACTACATAGGAAGGTTCCAGAAGAGACTAGAAGGCACCACGCCAAGCTGGGGGGCCAGCGGCCACCAGGTGGGACCGGCCGGTCCCACCCCAGACCGGTCGGTCTGGCCCTGGCTACGGTCGAGGCCCGGTTCGCCCGGTTCGCTCCACCGCCTTTGAGGATCGATCTCAGCCACCCGCCAATGTCGGTTTGATCTGATGGCTCACGTTCATCACCTAGGGCTATAAAAGGAGAGGCACCCCCATGGGGAGAGCCCCCATTCATTCATTCTCATTCGAAGTCCGATCATCAGCCAGAAACCCTAATCAGAGCTCCTTAGCTAGGGCCTAGATAGCTAGATTAGAACTAGAGGGAGGCAAGCGTAGGCTTGGATTCCAGAGCCATCAAGAGCTTGGATTTGGTATAGTTCTTACCTCCTGTCGCCTTTGTTCTCTTTCATTGTATAGTTATATGATTGCTACAATTGAATTGATGAATACTTATTTACTTATATTCATAGTTATCTTGTTCTTTGTCTATTGTGGTTATATGCTTAGTATAGCTAGATTAACATTATACTTATCCATAGGTTCGTATAGCACTCATCTAATTGATCGTTGGGTGAGTGATAAACATTGTGTAAGCATGGTGCTTATATGTTGTTTATCTGCGAATGCACCCTATAAGCCGGGATTGCTAGATCGCGGGTGTGACATTCCTGTTGAGTCCTATGTAATCCAAACCCTGTTTATAGGCACAGTAGGGCTTGTATACGAATGAAGAGCATGCTATGTTCTCAAACTTCCCTAGTATGTCCACTTTTAATAAATATAATGCTAACCTTAGCCATGATTACTAGGTATATTGCACTAACCATAATATGCATTGACATGTAGCTAGGAATAACCCAGGAATATCACTTGATGTTCTACTAGCAACCCTAATGATATAGCTAGGAGTCTCTATCTGTTTATGCTGATGATTATATACTTACCTTATCATTTATCTTGTGACTTACCCCTTGAAAGGTCCTAAATGGCTAGAGGGGGATGAATAGCCTATAAAAATTTGTTGCAAGCACTAAACAAACTGGTTAGTATAACAAATGGCGAAGCAAGTGTTGCGCTAGCCTAGTGGGGGTTACAAGCCAACCTAACCAATTCTAGCAAACTAAATACACTAGGCACACTAAGATTAGGGTCCTTAGCAATACAACTATGCTACACAACCTAACACACTACTTTGCATAAATGTAAACGCAAGAGAGAAACCGAGGTGTGCAAACCGTGCCTTCGGGATGATGACCAATCACTGTCTTGTCAATTCAATTGAAAACCCAAAGAGATGATCCAACAGAGAAATCCAAGTTGATCTCGAAGGATCAAGCCACACAAGAACACCGAGGGACACAAGATTTTTGTCCTGAGGTTCACGTGCTTGCCGGCACGCTACTCCCCGTTGTGTCGACCACACACTCGGTAGTTCGGTGGCTAATTGGCGTCACAAGCGAAGCCCTCACCGGGCGCTACAAGAACTCATACAAAGTGTCGGGCCCCTATTTTAGGTTCCACTGTGCATCACGTATCAGTCCCTGGATCAGTAGCTGATACGCACACATCAACAAGATTTATATCAAAAACCATACTTTTATTAATAACGGGGAAAAATATTACAAAGTCTATATTTACATATCTTGGGCTATGAGCCTTACAACAACATCAGAGTTACTACACAGCAATCCTAAAACGTCGTGGCTCCATTCCTACAGGCAACTTGGAGTGTAGACGTAAACCTTATCCTTAAGCGTATTTCTATTTCTTGTTCCTGGTAGTCCTAGCGTAGCTCCTTCGCGTAGTAGTACGACTCCGTCTTCACGTGTCTCCTGTGGTTCCATCTTGGTGCAGTCTTGGTAGCTCCGTCCTTGTACGCTCTCTACGGCTTCTCTCCTAAAAATATAGAATGGAGGGGATTGAGTACATATGTACTCAGCAAGTCCTAATTTAAAATAGGTGAGGTGGATAGTGAAGGCTGAAAATGAAGATGGGTTATGGTAGTGGAGAAGTATATGTTAAGAGTAAAGTTGTATATAAAATGGAGTTTGGGCCCTAGGAGAGAATTAACCCTTCTCGCTAGTTCCCGGAGTTTATTAATTTTAACTTACCAAATTATCACCATTTCTTTTTATAAAACATCTAATCATTTGAGACCTCATCCTAGCGGTTGCCCATTCCAAGGACGTGGCTATTCGAATAGATTCAATATACTCTGCAGAGGTGTACAATTTTCCCCACAAGATAGGCGTAGTCGACACTAGGGCCAATTGCACGACAGGCCTAACGAGATCTCGTACCCGCTTGGGGGCTACCCTAGATTTTCATATAATCCCACTACGGCGCTCAGGGGTTGGAAACACACATCACATAGAGACACCATGTCTCATTGTCAATTCTCAAAATATATAGGGCTCGAACGCGGCCAAAAATCTCAAGGGCTTAACGTGGAGGATCACATAGCAACCACGTCCAACCAGGCCATGGAAGATCACACAGCATCCATGCCTTCTCCTGCTCTACCGTTGCCTACACCGGCCCCCTAAGTGGGAACGTACTTCAATCTAACGGGGTGTGAGATCAAGCCTACCCATATAGGCATGTGGCTGTACGAGTTTCTGACTAGGGAGATGGCAAATGAACCGGTCCTTATATGACCGAAGCGAGTATCTCCTACAGGAACCCTCACTAGGCGATCCTGCCAAAGGTAATCCGTACCACGTGAATTACCCCCACCCACTCCTTGTCGAAAAAATAGTTGAGTTTACCAGTTCAGTTAACATCACAGTTCATTTTCTTATTATCAGATTAAATTATAAATATTCATCATATAGATATATCACATGCTCACAACATAAATTCCAATAATAATATCAATATGAAATAATATAAATAGTATTTATTTGATAATTAATATAAAGTGGGAGATGGTAGGTTATATGGTGGAAGTGGTGGAATATGGTGACGGTAGAAAGGTGGAGTTTGGTTAGAAATGTGATAGCATGCGGAGGGGAAGTGGTTTAGGGGTAGTAAATATATTTGTGGAGAGAAGGGGTAGGTAGGTGTTAGGACTTGCCTTCGCTGGCGACGAATATATCCTCCACTCCAAGACTTCGACTCCTATGCCTCTTGCTCCAATGCCTTTGTGTGGCTATACTCTTTGGTCCATCGGTTTTTCTCCACGTCTTCTACCCTACGCCGTCTAGCGTCGACAAACAAGGAAAATACCAAACAAAACATGCAAAACAAACATAACTAGAATTTAAATGGGCACCAAAAATTATGGGATAAAATATGGGTGTGTAGGGTATGATTTTAGAAGATTTTTGGTGGAAGAATAATTGGATTTGGGATTGGAGTGGAAAGATATGGATTTTCAGGGTTTAATTAGGATAAAGGAGTAGGGAGTAAACTTGGGAATTAATTCTAGAAAATAGGATAATGGAAATGAGTTGGAAACTATATGGTAGGGTATGGGGTGTACCTAGTTTATTTAGGAATTTTTGGGAATTTTTTCGGGCAAGGGAAGATGCAGTTTTACCCTCCTGTGTACCTTTGCTTGGGAGTACGTAGCATTTTCCTCCTTTGCCGACATGCGGGGTCCAGCTTGTGTGGGCGACCTGCTGCTTTGTGCTTGTGGTCTTTGCACCGATCCTGGTGGTCCTGCTATTCCCTCTCTTTAATTCTTGTGGACCGAGTCCAAGGGGAAAGGGGGGGGAGGACAGAGGTGTGCAGCTGCCCGTGCGGGTCCCACGGGTGAGGTGTCACCTCCTCGTTGGCCAAGCTAATGTAGTGGAGGGTGTCGTCAATCGGGTGCCCGTCCGTCCGTCTCTGCCTCGGTCGTCTTCCTCCTCGGGCGAAAGAGAGAGAGAGAGAGGGAAAAGGGAAAGGAAGGGAGAGAGAGAGAGAGAGAGAGAAGGATGGAGGTGGAGTGGGCACCGGCGGCGTGGCTCTGGTCACCGGCGAAGTGGGTCCCAGTGGCGGCGCCCTTGGAGCTTAGCAAGGCCATGGCTATAGCGGAGCGCAGGCAGTGGAGCGGCGTGGTGGTGGCGGCCCGCGGGGAGAGTATGACGTCCTCCGTGCTCGGCGAAGCCCCCGGCAGCCGAAGAAGAAGAGCAGAGGCGGACGACGGTGGCTCCGGGCGGCAGACGCGACGCGCGGCGCCGGGCGTTCTTACATGCTCGTGCACGGCTCCGTTCCCAATGGTGCTCGGCCTCGGCGGTGTCCCCAGGTGCTAGTCGGCGAGGGCAGGCATAGGGCGTGTCCTCGGTGGTGGCGAACCCGGCGTCTTCGTCGCGCGTCCTCGCGGCTCAGCCAGCTAAGGCGAGGGGAGGGCTCGAGGCGCGAGCTTCGGGCAAGTGCTCGGTGTTCCCGCGTGAGCTCGGCTCCATTCATGGTGAATGGTGAGCTCGACGACCTTTTATAGGTGAGGCAAGGCGGTGGAGCACAAGAGGGGCGGTGCCGCATGGTGAGGCGGTTTGTGAACCGTAGGCCGTGCTCAAGAAAATATCGGGAGGGCCATGGAGGTTTCGTCGGCGGGGGCGGCAGCGGTGCTTTGTCTGGCGCGTGCGTGCTGCTAGGCTCGGCGTCGTGGCGGCGACGGAATTGCGGAGAAGACGGCGACGCCAACACGGTGCGGACTGGGAGGTCACGGGCTATTTGTCAACTCGCCAGTCGGGCTGAGTCCATCTTGAACAGGGAAAACCGGGTAGGCCACGCATGGGGGGGTGGGCTGATTAGTACTTGTTATTAGTAGCCACTAATGCCGGTTATGGGCCTCCTATAAGTGATTTGTGCATAGTCCATGCAAGCGTGTACGTATGTGTGTATGTTGGTACTTGAGCTGAGTTCGTGCACATGCCAAGTGAGGAGGTCTTGTATTTCCGGGGAATTAAATATATGATACGATACTCGAGCAAATTTGATTTGAGTCGAGGGAAAGGTTGTGGAACGAGTTCAAGGAATATTTTTGGTACCGCGAATAAATTCTAGAAGACACACAAACAAGCATTTCCAACATGCATGCATATGATGAGTTTTTAATACATGGGGTTTTGGAAGTTATAATTTCAAAAACAATTGGGCGAAAAATAAACTAAGCAAGTTTTAATTTGTTGGAAAGTTTTTAAAAGTTCAAATTTTTAGTGAATATTAATATGATGCAAAAACACGGGTGTTACAGATCTACCCCACTTAGAAAGAATCTCGTCCTCGAGATTCAAGCAAACTAGAGGGACAGAGAAGAAGCTAGATCGTGCTATCCTATTTATCTTACTGTGCTGCCTCCCCGAGAGTTCTTCAATCTTCTTTTAACGTGATATTGCCCGAGAGTTCTTCAATCTTCTTTTAACGTGATATTGATCATGTCATGCTTCTTGAGGTCTTCTTGTAATATCTTGCTGAAATTCTCCATCCGATCCTTTGAGTGATGCTAATTCTTCATTCTTTGAGGACTACTCCACTTAGAAAATTCTATCTTCCGGTGTCTTTCAAATTTTCATATATCACCTTTTATTTCTAGTTGCGTAGCTACCCCACTTATTTGCACCTTTATGATTTGCCTTTTATTCTGGCTTCTGTGCTATTTGATTTATCCTTCCTGATTTTTTTTTCTTTTTGGGGTTTATGGTGATAATGTTGTCATTTTGCTTCCGTTGAGCAACAATCACACTGATCCTGGGGTTCCGCTCTTTCTAAGAAATTTGCATCTTCGGTGGCTTGTCTTCGACTTGTTCTCGCCATCTGATTAGTGATTTTAATTAAGGAATCTAGGTTCTACCCCACTTAGAAGATTTAGCCTTAAATCTTCTATTATTATTTCGGATATTTCCATGCTAGTTGCCTTATAGTTTATCCCATTCTTAACTAATTAGCTGGCATTGCATGAGAATAGGCATGTGATTCTGACGAAGGGCACATCAATATATGACGAGACCACGAACGAACACATTGGTTCGAGTACAGCGGGGGTTACAATAATAGGATGGAAGGGAGAGTGCTACTAGACTACGAGTACATCTCCCTAGGGTGACTAATCCACCTCGTCGAGCTGGGTGGCCGCATTCCCAGGCGTGAGTCATCCTTCTACTGGGCTAGGGTGTGGTTCTTCTTCTCTTCTTGGCCGAGTGAGTGGGAGGAGAGACTCGATGTCGTAGGTCTCGATGGTGGCGGTCTTTGGTGGTGGTACTGCAGAGCCCAGTCTTCTTCTTTCTGGAGGGTGGACGGGGGTTCCTTCCAGAATGACGGGCTCTTGCCCGACCATGGCGAACATCCTTCGTCGGGGCCTGGTGACGAGGTAGGCGTCCTTCAGCTGCTGGACGTGGCAGTCTTCCGCTTCCTTCAGGGCTTCGGCGAGAGTGGTCTCGCGGCTTTGCGCGGCAGCTACACGGGCTTGTGCTTCAGCGAAATCCACGTGGAGCTTCCGGGCGAAGATCTCGGC
Source organism: Chrysopogon serrulatus (assembly GCA_015844335.1). Taxonomy (NCBI): domain Eukaryota; kingdom Viridiplantae; phylum Streptophyta; class Magnoliopsida; order Poales; family Poaceae; genus Chrysopogon; species Chrysopogon serrulatus. The sequence goes on from JADLZL010004086.1 coordinate 456,719, forward strand.
TTCTTCGGCTCGGCGGATGTGCTTCCGTAGCTCAGAGACTTGTTGGTCGTGTTGCTTGTCCAGAGCAAGTAGGTAGGTGGTCAGGAGCTTGACGGCGGGGTTGTCTTCCTGTCTCCGCAGGGCTTCCATGCGGGCGGTCCAAGCTGGCCGGTTCTTGTTGATGGGTGGGAAGAATCTCATGGGCGTACGAGAGATAGGCTCTTCGTAGATCTGGCATAGGTGTCGTAGGGCTTTGCGGGCGACGGCTTGGTAGGTGTCGGTGAAGCGAAATCCGGTGGCTGTCATGCTCCAGCCTTCAGCGATGTTGGGGAAGTCTTCACTCTTCCCAATGTAGACGGTTACTTCACAGCGTTCGGTGCCATGCTCTTCATACTCACGGCCTTCATACTCTGGGCGCTCTCGAATGCCAAGTCTCTGCATGGTGGTGTAGAGAAGCCGGGGAAAGCCGGGGGTGTGGATGCGATAGGCTGGCGATCCGGACTCGGCCATTCTTGATTAAGGGGTTTGGTGGTAGTGGTTTGTAGGTGGATGGCAAGAGGTGCGGTTGCTTTCGCAAAAGAAGAGAGGTGGAAGGCTAGCAATGGGATGGTTTGAGTGGGATGGTGGAGAAAGGTGGAGGGGGTACTCTTTTATAAGCGATCAGTGTGAGGCTTGCAGGGGACGCCTTGACTAGTCTTGAGGTGTGCGGTCGAAGAAAATGGAGTGGGAGTGGGAGTGGGTTCCACCACATAGTGGGTCGCTGTGACAGGGTGTAGCCTTGACGACCGTGCGGTGGGGGTCGTTTTCGGGTTGTAGTGTATATCCCGGATGAGAGGGATGACTTCCTGGCCGTATCTTTCTTCATTTTCCTTGGTAATTTTAGAAATATTTTGAGTGTCGACATAATTTCCCGAATAAGGTAGCTTAAGGTCTTTCATAAGGTAGCGGGCGCATTACAATAATATACAAGATCGTAAATCCTATGAGGGGAGGAATTAGGATAGCCAGAAGGGTGACAATGAACACTTCTTTATCTATGTCCATCTTGTAGGCCTTAACTTTTGCTTCTGACAGTGTACTTCCAACTCCTTGTTATCTTCTTCGGCAATCTTCAGCTTGTAAAACTCTATCCTGACTTCTTCTTGAAGTAATCCACTCGGTCGGGACTTGATCAGCGGAGTTTATATGGGTGATTGATGCGGGTAGTTGGGGTGATTTGGATGATAGAAGGGGCAACTGAGGGGATCTTTTATAGACAATTGTTGGTAGAGTTGGGGAGGTGAGTGTGCGGCTAGGTGCGCGATCATCGGCGGGCATCGCGGGCATAGTGGCGTCGTGGGGAACAACGGCGGCATCGGGCGTCGGTGCGCGGATGGGACGGCACGAGCGGTGTCGTGGGGCGGTGGTGCGCGGTGTGGTGGAAAGGACGACACCGGGATGCGGGCGCAACAGTGACGGTGTCCGCGACGTTCGTGGCTTTTCGAGGTAGGTAGTTTCTTTGTGCATTGTCACAGGGGTCTCTCGGAAAATATTGTAGCTCGAGTAGACATTAATCTTCCTTAAAAAAATTCTATCAATGGTAATTGTCTTCTAATTATCTCGGGTGATGATCATCTTTATTAATGATTCCTGAATCTACTCTAAGCAGAAAAGGGATGAGAGGGAAAAACACAAGGTAAAAACGATCCGTGGAAGGAGACAGAAAGGATAGACTAAATGGGGTATTTGTAACAAAAGCAAACAAGATGCAAGCAAACAAGCATAAACAAGGTTAGGGTTCTACTACTCGTTAGGGGTTAAGACCTAATCTTTATATTTTCTTGTCGATACAAACTGTAATTTTGAAGGGGATGGGAGGAGAGGAAATCATATTTTCAAAATAGAAGGTCAGGGTAAGGTGAGAGACAAAACCTATAAGCAATGATTTTTTTTTAAAAAAAAATTGTTTTGAAAAATTTTTCCTATCCAACGACCAAACTAAGGTTTCATCCTACAGTCCAAGTACGGCTCTGATACCACCCTGTCGGGCCCCTATTTTAGGGTCCATTGTGCATCACGTATCGGCCCCCTCGGATCAATAGGCGATACGCACACATCAACAAGATTTATATCAAAAACCATACTTTTATTAATAACGGGGAAAAATATTACAAAGTCTATATTTACATATCTTGGGCTATGAGCCTTACAACAACATCGAGTTACTACGGCAATCCTAAAACATCGTGGCTCCATTCCTACTGAGCGGCTTGGAGTGTAGGCGTAAACCTTATCCTTAAGCGTATTTCTATTTCTTGTTCTGGTAGTCCTAAGCGTAGCTCCTTGGCGTAGTAGTACGACTCCGTCTTCGCGTGTCTCTGTGGTTCCATCTTGGCGCAGATCTTGGTAGCTCCGTCCTTATGCGCTCTCCTACGGCTTCTCTCCTAAAAATATAGAATGGAGGGATTGAGTACATATGTACTCGGCAAGTCCTAACTTAAAGTAGGTGAGGTGGATAGCGAAGGCTGAAAATGAAGATGGGTTATGGTAGTGGAGAAGTATATGTTAAGAGTAAAGTTGTATATAAAATGGAGTTTGGGCCCTAGGAGAGAATTAACCCTTCTCGCTAGTTCCCGGAGTTTATTAATTTTAACTTACCAAATTATCACCATTTCTTTTTATAAAACATCTAATCATTTGAGACCTCATCCTGGCGGTTGCCCATTCCAAGGACGTGGCTATTCGAATAGATTCAATATACTCTGCAGAGGTGTACAATTTTCCCCACAAGATAGGCGTAGTCGACACTAGGGCCAATAGCATGACAGGCCTAACGAGATCTCGTACCCGCTTGGGGGCTACCCTAGATTTTCATATAATCCCACTACGGCGCTGAGGGGTTGGAAACACACATCACATAGAGACACCATGTCTCATTGTCAATTCTCAAAATATATAGGGCTCGAACGCGGCTAAAAATCTCAAGGGCTTAACGTGGAGGATCACATAGCAACCACGTCCAACCAGGCCATGGAAGATCACACAGCATCCATGCCTTCTCCTGCTCTACCATTGCCTACACCGGCCCCCTAAGTGGGAACGTACTTCAATCTAACGGGGTGTGAGATCAAGCCTACCCATATAGGCATGTGGCTGTATGAGTTTCTGACCAGGGAGATGGCAAATGAACCGGTCCTTATATGACCGAAGCGAGTATCTCCTACAGGAACCCTCACTAGGCGATCCTGCCAAAGGTAATCCTTGTCGAAAAAATAGTTGAGTTTACCAGTTCAGTTAACATCACAGTTCATTTTCTTATTATCAGATTAAATCATAAATATTCATCATATAGATATATCACATGCTCACAACATAAATTCCAATAATAATATGGTGACGGTAGAAAGGTGGAGTTTGGTTAGAAATGTGATAGCATGCGGAGGGGAAGTGGTTTAGGGGTAGTAAATATATTTGTGGAGAGAAGGGGTAGGTAGGTGTTAGGACTTGCCTTCGCTTGCTGACGAATATATCCTCCACTCCAAGACTTCGACTCCTATGCCTCTTGCTCCAATGCCTTTGTGTGGCTATACTCTTTGGTCCATCGGTTTTTCTCCACGTCTTCTACCCTACGCCGTCTAGCGTCGACAAACAAGGAAAATACCAAACAAAACATGCAAAACAAACATAACTAGAATTTAAATGGGCACCAAAAATTATGGGATAAAATATGGGTGTGTAGGGTATGATTTTAGAAGATTTTTGGTGGAAGAATAATTGGATTTGGGATTGGAGTGGAAAGATATGGATTTTCAGGGTTTAATTAGGATAAAGGAGTAGGGAGTAAACTTGGGAATTAATTCTAGAAAATAGGATAATGGAAATGAGTTGGAAACTATATGGTAGGGTATGGGGTGTACCTAGTTTATTTAGGAATTTTCGGGAATTTTTTCGGGCAAGGGAAGATGCAGTTTTACCCTCCCGTGTACACCTTTGCTCGAGAGTACGTAGCATTTTCCTCCTTTGCCGACATGCGGGGTCCAGCTTGTGTGGGCGACCTGCTGCTTTGTGCTTGTGGTCTTTGCACCGATCTGGTGGTCCTGCTATTCCTTCTCTTTAATTCTTGTGGACCGAGTCCAAGGGGAAAGGGGAGGGGAGGACCGGAGGTGTGCAAAGCCTGCCGTGCGGGTCCCACGGGTGAGGTGTCACCTCCTCGTTGGCCAAGCTAATGTAGTGGAGGGTGTTGTCAATCGGGTGCTCGTCCGTCCGTCTCTGCCTCGGTCATCTTCCTCCTCGGGCAGAAAGCAGAGAGAGAGAGAGAGGGAGAAAAGGGAAAGGAAGGGAGAGAGAGAGAGAAGGATGGAGGTGGAGTGGGCACCGGCGGCGTGGCTCTGGTCACCGGCGAAGTGGGGTCCCAGCGCGGCGTCCTTGGAGCGAGCAAGGCCATGGCTATAGCGGGGCAGGAGGCGTGGAGCGGCGTGGTGGTGGCGGCTTCTTTGGGAGAGTATGATGTCCTCCGTGCTCGGCGCAGTCCCGGCTTCAGCGAAGAAGAAGAAGAGAAGCAGCGGACGCGGTGGCTCGGGCGGCGAGCAGACGCGATCAGCGGCGGCGCTTCGGCGTTCTTACATGCTCGTGCACGGCTCCGTTCCCGATGGTGCTCGGCCTCGGCGGTGTCCACAGGTGCTAGTCGGCGAGGGCGGCACGGGCGTGTCCCGGTGGTGGCGAACCCCGGCGTCTTCGTCGCGCGCCCTCGGCTCGGCAACTACGAAGGCGAGGGAGGGCTCGAGGCGCGAGCCGGGCGGTGCTCGGTGTTCTCGCGAGCTCGGCTCCATTCATGGCGAATGGCGAGCTCGGCGACCTTTTTATAGGTGAGGCAAGGCGGTGGAGCACAGTAGGGGCGGTGCCGCCAGTGAGGCGGTTTGTGAACCGTAGGCCGTGCTCAAGAAAATATCGGGAGGGCCATGGAGGTTTCGCCGGCGGGGCGGCAGCGGTGCTTTGTCTGGCGTGCGTGCTGCTAGGCTCAGCGTCGTGGCGGCGGGGAATCGTGGAGAAGACGACGATTCCAACACGGTGCGGACTGGGAGGTCACGGGCTATTTGTCAACTCACCAGTGGGCTGAGTCCATCTTTGAACAGGGGAAAAACCGGGTAGGCCACGCATGGGGGCTGTGGGCTGATTAGTACTTGTTATTAGTAGCCACTAATGCCAGTTATGGGCCTCCTATAAGTGATTTGTGCGTAGTCCATGCAAGCGTGTACGTATGTGTGTATGTTGGTACTGAGCTGAGTTCGTGCACATGCCAAGTGAGGAGGTCTTGTATTTCTAGGAATTAAATATATGATACGATACTCGAGCAAATTTGATTTGAGTCGAGGGAAAGGTTGTGGAACGAGTTCAAGGAATATTTTTGGTACCGCGAATAAATTCTAGAAGACACACAAACAAGCATTTCCAACATGCATGCATATGATGAGTTTTTAATACATGGGGTTTTGGAAGTTATAATTTCAAAAACAATTGGGCAGAAAATAAACTAAGCAAGTTTTAATTTGTTGGAAAGTTTTTAAAAGTTCAAATTTTTAGTGAATATTAATATGATGCAAAAACACGGGTGTTACACAAAGTGAGGGTAACTCAATGACACGAGATTCCACTAAGGATTCCTTTCGCGATCTCCCGAGGGGTGGGATCAACACCCCTCACGAATCACCTCCGGAGTGGCCAAGAACAATCTTCAACCTTGCTCAACTCCGGCTCGCTGCTCCAACCGTCTAGGTGATGGCAATCACCAAAAGCAACAAGCTCAATCGTAGCAAGAACGCTCACTAGTGCCACTAGATGCTCAATCACAAGGCAAATGCACTAGAAACTCTCCCAATCACTCTCTAGATCAATCAAGATGAATGCAAAGTGAGGGAGGAGGTTTGCTTATCTCTAGGGGATGTCAAGGGTGTCAAAGTGCCAAGAGAGCCTCCCCCAAGTCGGCCAATTCACTTATATAGGCGCCACCAAAGGCACCTAGCCGTTACACTCAAGACGAGGTTTTACAAGACCGGCCGGGACGGCGTGAAACGGCGGCCGGGCGTGTCGGTTGCGGCGTCCGGTCCAACATAAACGCCTACATGTCACACGAATTTGAAACTAGCCGTTGCACGTCAACTCACAGACCAGCTCGCGCCGAGCAGCAGACGACCGGACGCGTCCCCTGCAACCACCGGACGCCCGGCACGGTAGCGTCGGTCGGCCCCGAAGGTCGAAATGAGAAATCTCGGCCTGGGCGCGTCCGTAGCCCCACGACCGGACTCGCCCAGCGTCCGGTCCACACTTAGCTCATGACGGCCGCAACAGCACACACGACCGGATGCGGCACCGGATCGTCCGGTCGCCCAGCGTCCGGTCACTCCTGAAAAACGACGGACGCCAGCACTTGACCGGACGCGTCCGGTCCCTACCAGGACAGCGTCCGATCACCTCTGAGTGACACGGTTTCGTCTGAAAACCTCCGAGTCCCGCCTCGTGAGCTCGGCGGGAGGGTTCCACACCCAAACATCATCACCTCTTGCTCTCATGTGCCAACACAAAAGTGTCTCTCCACTTGTGCACGTGTGTTAGCATTTTCCAAATAGATTTTGCCAGAGATTGTTAGCACACTAGGTCCCTAATGCATATGCAAAGTCATTGCTCACCTAGTGGCACTTAGATAACCGATATTGTGCGACATCGCCCCTCTTAATAGTATGGTTATCAATCCTAAACCTGGCCATCAACTTCTCTACTCGCCTATGGCCGGCAAAATGGAAATGCCCTAACATATACCTTTGCCTCTAGCATTCCATCTTGTTCCTCATCTTCCTTCATCTCCAAGTGTGGTACTTGATCACTTGTGGTCATCTCCATCATCTTGATCACCATTCCACCACTTGGCTTAGACCTTCCCTTTCTCTAATGCTACACACTTAGCAATAGGGTTAGTCCTAGGTTACATCAATTAGCCAAAACCAAACTAGGTCTTTCAATCTCCCCCTTTTTGGTAATTGATGACAACCTCCACAAAGATATGAAATAAATTCAATTTTGGCTTTACACCACTTGTCCAAGCAATTTGAGCTTATGAAAAGAATTGGACAAGTCATGTAAAACACATTTGGTAGCTATGGCTCCCCCTACATGTGTGCTAAGAGTTTGGATTTGGAAGCTTTGCACACATGTTGGATAAATCGGTTTTGGGAGAGTCATTTCTAACAAATTGATGCTAAGGTGTATAGAATGGACCTTTGAAGCATGATACCATCGGAGTGCACATCATGAACCATCCTTAGCACCAAATCTAGCTAGAAACATCAAATAGCTAGAAACCCCGTGAGATCAACATTAAAAGCGCGGTTTCTAGATACCACTTGAAAAATGCTATTCTAATTCTAGTTAGAGCCTTTGCATGCTAGTAATCAATTCATCAATCAAGTTCTTATACTAGCAAGCATCACACAAGCAAGAGAGATACCACTTATGAAATACGTAACTCTAAGTGCAATGCAAGCAATCATATGAATATGCACAATCAAATGCAATCAATCATATTCATGAGCTTGCTCCCCCTACTTGTGTGCTTCAAAAAATTTGATCCCTTTCCATTCTTCAATCTTCATCTTCTCTCCCCCTTGATGCATGATATCTTTGTCTCTCTCCCTCGTCTTAGTAATCTCTCCCCCTTTGTCATCAATGACCACAAAGGGATATGATCATGCTTGGTGTAGACTTAAAATCATGGAGAGAGCTTGGAGTAGAGAGATGATCACTTAAAGTTGAGGATCACTTGTTTCCATAAACTTCCTCCTCTTGTGGTTCAAACTAGCAAACTTGCATAAGTAATCTAGCTCGGTTTGAACCAATGATAAGCTTCTTCACACATCTCTCAATGGTTATCTTGTCAATGTTGAACTAAATCCTTTCTTGCTCATTTAACTAGATTAAACACTAGGTTAACATTCTCATGAACAAGTCATATTTAGCCACTAGATCATACAAGACATAGAAGCAATAGTGGCATAATATGTACTCAAAATCATTTTGTTTTCATGAATGAGCCTAATTGAACAAGAGATACCACTAGAATATGTCTATATGTTCTAATCAAGTCCTTAGCAAGTATGAATGCATCATGCCAAATAATTTCACCTTTGCTTTAGTCGAAGGAGAGGCATGTCATATAATGGGGGTGCATTCATTTCATGTTGGAGAAGTCAAGAATGTTCAACTCATTTCTCAATGTGCAAAATCTCTTCTCATCAAGTGGCTTGGTAAAGATATCGGCAAGTTGATCATCAGTGCCAACACTCTCAATAGAAATGTCTCCCTTTGCTTGGTGATCTCTAATGAAGTGATGCCTTATGTCAATGTGCTTTGTCCTTGAATGTTGAACCGGATTTATGGTGATCTTCACGGCACTTTTATTGTCACATAGCAATGGCACTTGTCCAAATTTGATTCCAAAATCCTTCAATGTGGCCTTCATCCATAGCAATTGAGCACAACAACTTCCTGCACTAATGTATTCGGCTTCGGCGGTAGAGAGTGCAACACTATTTTGTTTCTTGGATGACCATGAGACAAGTGACCTTCCTAGCAATTGGCATGTTCCACTAGTGCTCTTTCTATCCACCTTGCATCCCGCATAGTCGGAGTCCAAATATCCAATCAACTCAAAGTTTGACCCCTTGGGATACCACAATCTAACATTAGGTGTGTGTGCTTAAGATATCTCAATATCCTCTTGGTTGCCTTCAAATGACTTTCTCTTGGTGAAGCTTGAAACCTTGCACACATGCACACACTAATCATGACATCCGGCCTAGAAGCGGTCACATAGAGTAGGCTTCCAATCATTGACCGATACAACTTTTGATCTACCATATTGTCACTTGTATCCAAGTCAAGATGACCATTTGTTCCTATTGGAGTTCCAATTGACTTGGCTTCTTCCATTCCAAACTTCTTCAACATATCCTTGATGTACTTGCTTTGACTCACAAATGTGTCTTTCTTCAATTGCTTGATTTGTAGACCAAGGAAGTAGCTAAGCTCTCCAATCATAGACATCTCAAATTCTTTTACCATCATATTTCCAAACTCTTCACAAAAGTCTTGGTTGGTTGATTCAAAGATGATATCATCCATATAGATTTGCAACACAAACAAGTCATTTCCAATCTTCTTGGTGAAGAGAGTGTTATCAACCTTCCCCATCTTGAACTCTTTAGAGAGCAAGAAATCTCTCAATCTCTCATACCATGCCCTTAGAGCTTGCTTCAAGCTATAGAGAGCCTTCTTCAACTTGTAGATATGGTTGGGCTTCTTGATATCTTCAAATCCCGGGGGTTGCTCAACATACACTAGCTCATTGATGAATCCATTCAAAAAAGCACTTTTCACATCCATTTGATATAGCTTGATGTTATGGGCACAAGCATTGGCTAATAAGATTCTAATTGCCTCCAATCTTGCAACCGGTGCATAGGTTTCTCCAAAGTCAAGACCTTCAACTTAAGTGTATCCTTGTGCTACCAATCTTTCTTTGTTTCTCACAACTATGCCATCTTGATCTTGCTTGTTCCGAAATACCCACTTGGTGCCAATGACATTGTAGTTCTTTGGATGCTCAACTAGTTCCCAAACTTGATTTCTTTCAAAGTTGTTGAGCTCTTCATGCATAGCATTGACCCAATCACAATCCATCAAAGCTTCATCTATCTTCTTTGGTTCTATGGATGAGACAAATGAGTAGTGGGCCAATCTTGATCTTGTTTGTACACCACTTCTAATATCACCAACCACTTGATCTAGAGGATGATCCCTTGCAATATGAGTTGGTTGGAGAACATGAGGTTGAGCACTTGAGCTTGGTTGATCACTTGGTTGAGATGATGTACTAGCCACTTGATCTTGCAATTGAGAACCACTAGCTTGAGATTGATCTTGAGAACCACTAGCTTGCACATTTGGAGATGTAATCACTTGATCTTTGTCATCTTCAACATCCACCACTTGAGTTGGCCTAATGTCCCTAACATCCATTTCCTTCATGGCTTGTATCAACTGAGTACCTCTCACATCATCAAGATTCTCCTCTTCATCTTGTCAGCCTTTGGTTTCATCAAATTCCTCATCATGTACTTCCTCAACTATGCAATGAGTGAGATTCTAAACTCTATATGCTTTGCTTGTAGTGGAGTAACCGAGTAGGAATTCTTCATCACACTTCTTTTCAAACTTGCTCAACCGAGTGCCCTTCTTGAGAATGTAGCATTTGCATCCAAACACTCTAAAGTATGCAATGTTGGGCTTTCTTCCATTCAACAACTCATATGGTGTCTTCTCTAGTAGCCTATGACAATAGAGCCTATTTGAGCAATAGTTGGCAGTATTGATTGCTTCGGCCCAAAAGGAATGATCCACATTGTATTCACTCAACATTGATCTTGCCATGTCAATCAAGGTTCTATTCTTTCTTTCAACTAGCCCATTGGATTAAGGAGTGTACTTGGCCGAGAATTGATGCTTGATTCCAAAATTATCACATAACTCATCAATTCTTGTGTTCATGAACTCACTACCATTGTCACTTCTCACTTTTTTGATTGAAGTTTCAAATTCATTTTGGCTTCTCTTGACAAATGTCTTGAATGTGTCAAACACTTCACTTTTATCGGTAAGAAAGAATACCCAAGTGTAACTTGTGAAGTCATCCACTATCACAAATCCATATTTATTTCCACCAATGCTCTCATACATGGTAGGGCCAAATGGATCCATATGCAACAATTCAAATGGATTGCTTGTGCTTATCATGCTCTTGTTGGGATGAGTATTGCCAACTTGTTTGCCCATTTGACATGAACTACATAGCTTGTCTTTCTCAAACACCACATCCTTCAACCCTCTAACTAGATCATGCTTGATTAGCCAGTTGAGTTGCTTCATGCCGACATATCCTAGCCTTCTATGTCATAGCCAACCCATGCTTGATTTGGAGAACAAAAATATTGTCAATTGAGCTTCACTAGCATTGAAATCCACAAGATAGAGATTCTCATATCTAAAACCTTTGAATATCAAGTTGCTTCCATCAACACTCACTATCTCAACATCATCTACACCAAATATGCATTTGAATCCAAGGTCACACAATTGAGCCATGGACAAGAGATTGAAGTTGAGAGATTCCACTAGTAACACATTGGAGATGGACATATCATTTGCAATTGCAATCTTTCCCAAGCCTTTGACCTTGCCTTTGCCATTGTCACCAAAAGTAATACTATCAACACCATTGCCACTTGATGAGATTGTTTTGAACATTCTAGAATCCCCGGTCATATGTTGAGTGCACCCACTATCAAGCACCCAATGCCTTCCTCCGGCTTTGTAATTGACCTATAAAAGCAAATCAATTCTTTTTAGGTACCCAAACTTTCTTGGGTCCTCTAAGGTTAGTCACTAAGCTTTTGGGCACCCAAATTTCCTTCTTCTTTGGGCCAACAATGGGAGCACCAATGAACTTACCCTTCACACCATTAGTACCCTTGGTAAGCAAACAACAAGAATCATAACAAATAGAGGATATGTTAGCATTTTTCTTGTTCTTGCAATATTGCTCTACATGCCCCACTTGCTTGCAACTAGAGTAAAACCGACCATTGCCCTTCACAAAACTAGTCTTGTGAGGAACAAAGGCCGCCTTGCCATTCTTGGGGGTACAGCCCAATCCCTCTTTGTTTAGGGAGAATCTTTGGCTACCCAAGAACTTTAGCAAGCGGACATCTCCACCATAGGCCTTGCCTAGGGCATGAGTGAGCTCATTCACCTCTCTCTTGAGGGTCTCATTCTCCACCATGAGTGAGGCATCACAAGTGAAACCATCACTAATAGTAGAAGTGGCATTGCTTGAGCTACAAGAGGGGTTAGCGGGACCAACAACAATAGGAGTATAGAATGATTCATCAAGAATATCACAAGTAACTCCTATGTTGCATGTGTCTACGACATCCTCAATCTTAACTTGATCAATGAAGGAGGAGTGAGCCTTTTCAAGCTTAGTGTGGCTTTCTCAAGCTTCTCATAGGCTTCCATTAGCCTCTCATGAGTAGCATTGAGCTCATCAAAGGATTGCTCAAGAGCTTTCTTGCTCTTGCACAACTCTTTGCACTCCTTCCTCTTTTCCTCAATGTAAGAGTGAGCATCTCGTAGCATGCTAATGAGGTCCTCCTTTGAGTACTCATCATCATCACTCTCACTATCGCTCTCATCATCGGATTGTACCTTGGATGGCTTTGCCATTAAGCATGTCGATGGAGCATCAAAGAGAGAAGGCTTGTTGGAGATGGCAAGACTTGCAAGTGCCTTCTTTCTTGATTTCTTATCATCTTCACTCTCATCATCGCTATCACTTGAGGCATCACTATCCCATGTGACACAATAAGATTGCCCCTTCTTCTTCTTCTTGAACTCAAGCTTCTTCTCCTTCTTTTCCTTCTTGTCCTTCCTCTCTTTCTTCTTCTTCTTCTTCTTGTCATCCTCATCACTATCATCATCACTAGAGTGAGGGCAACCAGCAATGAAGTGATCTTTGCTCTTGCACCGAAAGCATCTTTTGGTCTTGATTGCATCTCTTCTCTTTCTAGAACCATAGCCCTTCTCCTTCATGAACTTACCAAACTTGCGCAGAAGAAGAGCCATTGCTTCATCATCCGTTTCACTTGAGCTTGTGCTAGCTTCATCACTTGATTTTTGCTTCTTTTTGCCTCTTGATGAAGTAGCCTTGAACGCAACCACTTCCTTATCTTTCTTCTTTTCTTTGTCCTTCTTCTCATCCTTTTGGGAGCCCCCTTCCCGTTCCACACGATAGGTGTCATGTGTGACCACCTCACCTAGTACTTGGTTAGGGGTCTTGGTGTCCAACCCTTCTCTCACTAGCATTGTGACCAAGAACTCAAATCTTGATGGTAGGCTTCTTAGGAACTTGTGAGAGAAATCCGCATTGTCCACCTTCTCACCTAAATTCTTCAAGTCATTCACAATTACTTGCAAGCGGTGGTACATCTTCGGCACACTCTCATCATCTTGCATCTTGAAACTTGAGAGCTTGTCCTTGAGAATGTATAGCTTGGCACTCTTCACGGCTTGTGTGCCCTCATATGTCTCCTCTAATCTTGTCCACACATCATGAGCCCTTTCCAAATCCTTGATTTGCTCAAATACCTTTGACTCCAATGCTTCATAGAATGTGTTGATTGCAATGTCATTGAATTGGAGATTCTCTTCTTCTCTTGGAGTTGGGTCAGTGGGATCAATCACGGCAAAGTCCTTGTCCACTACCTCCCAAACCTTTCTATTCAATGATTTCAAGTAGGCACACATCTTCCGCTTCCAATGATCATAACCAGTACCGTCAAAGTGCGGTGGCTTCCCCACATGGTTGATATGGTTGACTTGAGCCATTTTAACACCAAAGGATGTTAAGCCTTAATCAATGGTGACCTCGGCTCTGATACCACTTGAAAGGTCCTAAATGGCTAGAGGGGGTGAATAGCCTAATTAAAATTTTTACAAAGCACTAAACAAACCGGTTAGTATAACAAAAGGCGAAGCAAGTGTTGCACTAGCCTAATGGGGGTTGCAAGCCAACCTAACCAATTCTAGTAATCCTAAAACACTAGGCACACTAAGAATAGGGTCCTTAGCAATAAAACTATGCTACACAACCTAATACACTACTTTGCACAAATGTAATCGCTAGGAAGGAAATCGAGTGTGGAAACCGTGCCTTCAGGATGATGACCAATCACCGTCTTGTCAATGCAATGAAACCCGAAGAAATGATCCAATAGAGATATCCAAGTTGATCTCGAAGGATCAAACCACACAAGAACACCGAGGGACACAAGATTTTTATCTCGAGGTTCACATGCTTGCCGGCACGCTACTCCCCGTTGTGTCGACCACACACTCGGTAGTTCGGTGGCTAATTGGCGTCACAAGCCAAGCCCTCACCGGGCGCCACAAGAACTCACACAAAGTGAGGGTAACTCAATGACACGTGATTCCACTAAGGATTCCTTTCGTGATCTCCTGTGGGGTGGGATCAACACCCCTCACAATCACCTCTGGAGTGGCCAAGAACAATCTTCAACCTTGCTCAACTCCGGCTTGCTGCTCCAATCGTCTAGGTGACGGTAATCACCAAGAGTAATAAGCTCAATCACAGCAAGAACACTCACTAGTGCCACTAGATGCTCAATCACAAGGCAAATGCACTAGAAGCTCTCCCAATCACTCTCTAGATCAATCAAGAGACATGCAAAGTATGGGAGAAGGTTTTCTTAGCTCTAGGGGATGTCAAGTATGTCAAAGTGCTAGGAGGGACTCCCTAGAGCCGGCCATTCCACTTATATAGGCGTCCCCAAGAACACCCAACCGTTACTCACAAAACACTCTGTCTGCACGTCGACCGGACGCTGCTTAAGTGACGACCGGACGCGTCCGGTCGTGGCATCCAGTCACTCTCACCAAGCCACGTGTCCCCTGAGTTTGAAATTAGCCGTTGCGCGCCAACGGCTCGATCACTCGCGCCCAACACCAAATGACCGGACGCGTCCTGTGTCCTGACCGGACGCGCCAACAGTAGCGTCCAGTCGGCCACCAGAGAGGTCTAGAATGTGAAAATCTTGACCGGACTTACCAAACTTGCGCACAAGAAGAGCCATTGCTTCATCATCCACTTCACTTGAGCTTGTGCTAGCTTCATCACTTGATTCTTGCTTCTTTTTGCCTCTTGATGAAGTAGCCTTGAATGCAACCACTTCCTTATCTTTCTTCTTTTCTTTGTCCTTCTTCTCATCCTTTTAGGAGCCCCCTTCCCGTTCCACACGGTAGGTGTCATGTGTGACCACCTCACCTAGTACTTGGTTAGGGGTCTTGGTGTCCAACCCTTCTCTCACTAGCATTGTGACCAAGAACTCAAATCTTGATGGTAGACTTCTTAGGAACTTGTGAGAGAAATCCGCATTGTCCACCTTCTCACCCAAATTCTTCAAGTCATTCACAATTACTTGCAAACGGTGGTACATCTCCGACACACTCTCATCATCTTGCATCTTGAAACTTGAGAGCTTGTCCTTGAGAATGTATAGCTTGGCACTCTTCACGGCTTGTGTGCCCTCATATGTCTCCTCTAATCTCGTCCACACATTATGAGCCCTTTCTAAATCCTTGATTTGCTCAAATACCTTTGACTCCAATGCTTCATAGAATGTGTTGATTGCAATGTCATTGAATTGGAGCTTCTCTTCTTCTGTTGGAGTTGGGTCGGCGGGATCAATCACGGCAAAGTCCTTGTCCACTACCTCCCAAATCTTTCTATTCAATGATTTCAAGTAGGCATACATCTTCCACTTCCAATGATCATAACCGGTACCGTCAAAGTACGGTGGCTTCCCCACATGGTTGATATGATTGACTTGAGCCATTTTAACACTGAAGGATGTTAAGCCTTAATCAACGGTGACCTCGGCTCTGATACCACTTGAAAGCTCCTAAATGGCTAGAGGGGGGTGAATAGCCTATAAAAATTTCTTGCAAGCACTAAACAAACTGGTTAGTATAACAAATGGCGAAGCAAGTGTTGCGCTAGCCTAGTGAGGGTTGCAAGCCAACCTAACCAATTCTAGCAAATTAAATACACTAGGCACACTAAGATTAGGGTCCTTAGCAATACAACTATGCTACACAACCTAACACACTACTTTGCATAAATGTAAATGCAAGAGAAAAACCGAGGTGTGCAAACCGTGCCTTCAGGATTATGACCAATCACCGTCTTGTCAATTCAATTGAAAACCCAAAGAGATGATCCAATAGAGAAATCCAAGTTGATCTTGAAGAATCAAGCCACACAAGAACACTGAGGGACACAAGATTTTTATCTCGAGGTTCACGTGCTTGCCCGCACGCTACTCCCCGTTGTGTCGACCACACACTCGGTAGTTCGGTGGCTAATTGGCGTCACAAGCCAAGCCCTCACCGGGCGCCACAAGAACTCACACAAAGTGAGGGTAACTCAATGACACGAGATTCCACTAAGGATTCCTTTCACGATCTCCCACGGGGTGGGATCAACACCCCTCACAAATCACCTCCAGAGTGGCCAAGAACAATCTTCAACCTTGCTCAACTCTGGCTCGTTGCTCCAACTGTCTAGGTGACGGCAATCACCAAGAGCAACAAGCTCAATCGCAGCAAGAACGCTCACTAGTGCCACTAGATGCTCAATCACAAGGCAAATGCACTAGAAGCTCTCCCAATCACTCTCTAGATCAATCAAGATGAATGTAAAGTGAGGGAGGAGGTTTGCTTAGCTCTAGGGGATGTCAAGGGTGTCAAAGTGCCAAGAGAGCCTCCCCCAAGCCGGCCAATTCACTTATATAGGCGCCACCAAAGACACCTAGCCGTTACACTCAAGAACAGTTTTTACAAGACCGACCGGATGCGGCTTGACGACCAGATGCGCGAAACAGCCCGACCGGACGCGTCCGGTCACAGCGTTCGGTCCAACATAAACGCCTACGTGTCACACGAATTTGAAACTAGCCGTTGCGCGCCAACTCACAGACCAGCTCACGCCGAGCAGCAGACGACCGGACGTGTCCCCTGCAACCACCGGACGCTAGCACAGTGGCGTCCGGTCGGCCACCAGAGAGGTCCAGAAACGAGAAATCTCGACCGGACACGTCCGTAGGCCCACGACCGGACTCGCCCAGCGTCCGGTCCACACTCAGCTCACGACGGCCGCAACAGCAAGCACGACCGGACGCGGTACCGGATCGTCCGGTCGCCCAGCGTCCGGTCACTCCTGAAAAACGACGGACGCCAGCACTTGACCGGACGCGTCCGGTCCCTACCAGGACAGCGTTCGGTCACCTCTGGGTGACACGGTTTCGTCCGAAAACCTCCGAGTCCCGCCTCGCGAGCTCGGCGGGAGGGTTCCACACCCAAACACCATCACCTCTTGCTCTCATATGCCAACAAAAAAGTGTCTCTCCACTTGTGCAGGTGTGTTAGCATTTTCCAAATAGATTTTGCAAGAGATTGTTAGCACACTAGGTCCCTAATGCATATGCAAAGCCATTGCTCACCTAGTGGCACTTAGATAACTGATATTGCGTGACATCGCCCCTCTTAATAGTACGGTTACCAATCCTAAACCCAGCCATCAACTTCTCTACTCGCCTATGGCCGGCAAAATGGAAATGTCCTAATATATACCTTTGCCTCTAGCACTCCATCTTGTTCCTCATCTTCCTTCATCTCCAAGTGTGGTACTTGATCACTTGTGGTCATCTCCATCATCTTGACCACCATTCCACCACTTGGCTTGGACCCTCCCTTTCTCTAATGCTACACACTTAGCAATAGGGTTAGTCCTAGGTTTCATCAATTAGCCAAAACCAAACTAGGGCTTTCACCCCTGCATTGAGTAGCGAGGACATGGTTATGCCTATTCATTACACCCTATGTCAACACATTACCTTTACATAGCCATGTAGACCTTCCTTTGGGAAAATATAAATGACAACCGTAATACTCCAGGTAAAATGCTACAATGGTATTTGATCTGTGTGCTTATGGATACATTTCTATATTCTAAATGGTGGCATGATTTAATACCACACCCCTTGGTGTTATGCTGGGGATGATAACTTGGCATTCTAGTAGCGGTGCACTGCACAAGCATTTTTGGCGCCATTATTAGAGATAACATTAAGAGGTGTCAACACTCACAAAACACCAAAACTTGTGGAACGGTATTAGGATAAAACGTTAGTGGTTAGCCGTTTTAGAGGATTGGGTATTGTGGAGGTTTCAAAGTATGTTTATGATAACAAAGTATGGCAAAAGTAGGATGCTCAATTAATATTTTTGAATTTTATGGGTTTATATGCAGAAAGTACAAATGCATGATGTATATATTTTTATTTTGTATGTCACCACAGTGAGCACTCCCATAGTTTTTATACCACAGGAGTTTCATATGGGGCTTTGAGTTTTTTAAGATGCATGAATGCAACCTAATACATATCTATTTATTTTTGTTATTTCCTAAGCAATACTAATGTAGAAAAGTAAATATGGTTAAGGAAAAATAAATCATGCAATGTAAGAAAGTAAATATGGATAACTACCGATGTTACCTCACGGTGAGGGTTCGATGTTTTGAGTCCTTCGAACTTGTCTCCTCCTTGCAGTGGTTTGTTGATTGAATACTTCGGTTTGCTCCTAAGGATGAGGATTGAGGTGATGTTTTCACTAGTGGCGCTTCCAGTAGTGGTGCTACCTTCTTCTTTTCTTTTTGTTAGCATCTCGACTCCAATCTTATGTGTATCCTTGTTACTAGTTTAGAACTCCCACTTGTAGAATTTGGGGAAATCTCCCCACACTTTGCTTGAAGTGGGTTCTACTCATAAAGACAAGGTAGAGATCAAGTACAGGGGCTCTATTGGTGGGAAAACACCAACAGAACTAGAAATTTATTCATTCTCTAACCTTAGGGACAATAAGATTGATGCCTTTTTATATTGTTCATTTACATCTTGGGTGAGAATATCAAAAGTATAAATATAGCTTTTAAGCTTATGAGATAAAAGAGTGGAGTCATTTAACCTATGGAAGGATTGTTCATCTTTATAAGTTATCAAATTAACATGATGACTATCATCTTCCAAAATAAGATATATCATATTTGAGCTCATTGTTGGTATTTCTTATGCACAATTAAAATATGAAGGATTCCGCAAGCGCACAAAATTACCATTGTAGCATTTTACCGGGAGTATTCTAGGTATCGTTATTTATATTTTCTAGGTATCCTTATTTATATTTTACCACTGGAAAACAATGGCTAAAGACATTGATAATTCACCATCATGTATCTACTAACTGGTATACCAACTAGACCTAGCAGGGGTAAGTGGTAAATGATAAGAGTTATGCACAATATCACACACAGAGGAGAATCCTATAATATATAGTTAACTAACTTGAGAGGACTAAGGGAAAGATCAAGGTTCCTATGTACTTCTCTATTACTCGGGTTCTATTCTAGTTGACACTAGAATGTAACTAATGCATGGGTAAGTATAGCACACACAACAGCACTTCGGGGCAGCAGTACCTTTCCAACTCTCGAATAAGACTGGGAAGAAGGTAGTTGGGGAAGGCTACCAAAAGCCTTATGAAACACCAATCCCGATGTGGTGGAATACGAAGGCCACATAGAGCTGTCACCCCTATGGGCTACCACAATTAACAGTAAGAATTGGGCGCCACCTCAGGTAACCTATAGCCTAGACACCATGTCTACACTATCGATTACTACTCTAGCTACACGTAATAACTAGAGCACCTAATACAGGCGGAGATCCTATGCTAAGATGCAATAACTACACTAACCATACAAATAAGGCATAGAAGTAAATAGAGAAGATAAATATACTAAAGCATAAGTGTTGCAAAGATAAGATACAAAGATATACCAGACCTCCAAGGCTCCACAGCGAGATCCGGAATGAAGCCTCTCAACCCTAGCTCTTAAGTTACTCAACTATTACATTGAAGAGTCTAGCCCTAATCTCCCTGGTGTGTTGATCTCCATGAGAGTATGATCCTTTCAAGGGATGCCTCTCAAATGGATCCCAACGAATAAAAAATTAGGGTTTCAGGGGATGCCTCCCCCAGGGGGGGTCCTGCCCTCCTTTTATAGCCCGGTGGGATGAACGTGAGCCCTTGGATCAAACCGACTTTGGCGGACGGCTGAGATTGAAACCCTAAGGCGGTGGAGCAACCTGGGCGAAGAGGGCCGCGA
This sequence comes from Chrysopogon serrulatus, assembly GCA_015844335.1. Taxonomy (NCBI): domain Eukaryota; kingdom Viridiplantae; phylum Streptophyta; class Magnoliopsida; order Poales; family Poaceae; genus Chrysopogon; species Chrysopogon serrulatus. Next base: position 476,586 of record JADLZL010004086.1, read on the forward strand.
ATGGGCCAGGGCCCAGACCGGTCGGTCCAGGCCCAGACCGGCCGGTCTGGTCTAGTGGCCGTTCCCCCTCCGCTTCGGCGTGGTGTCTTCTCGCATCTTCTAGAGTCTTCTAGTGCAGCCCCCGTGGTGGAATTCATATCTTTTCATCCAAAACTCCGAAAAGGGTAAATGATATGTCCGTTTCGATCGCCTCGACGAGCTCTTCACAATGGTGCATTCCAATTCATCATTTGAGGTGCTTGTAATCTGTCATGTTGGTCCTTTTTGATAGCTTTCCTAGTATGTACCTGTAGAAACAAGGATTCACCAAAACTCGTGGAACTCGTTAGATCGAAACCCTATACCTATGCTCTGTGGTTCATTTCATGTCAAGTTTGATGATAATTGATGGCTTATAATTGACATTAGTGACCGTCAACAAGTTCCTCCAAGCTTAACCTTTGCTAGTCCCTTAGCAAAGCTAAACTTAGAAACAGATATAGATGTTTGTAATTCAAAGAGCATTGTCGTAACCTCGAAGTAACTCCTCTAAAGTATACCTGCATTTAGACAAAAATTCTCCTCCAAGCTTAAGCAATAACCGAGCTGACTTTCAAACTTACTCATGTTACCTTTGACTATGGGGCTTATCAGCTCTTCCTTGGGTCTTGAGTACTTGATAGACAGAAAGATCCCACCCAAGCACTATGTCTCAAGCCCTTCGCTCAACTATCATTCTGGAGTTTTTTAGAGGTTTTCAAATAAAACTCAGAGCTTCCCATGTCTGACACTCTCAAGTCTCTCAATATATGTGGTATTTGTGGATTCTCACCAAAGCAGTGATGATGGCCACCTTTCTTTTCATCCTATAGCTAAAGCTTATGTGGAGCTCATAGGTAAGGAGAAAACTGAAAGAGCAGACTTACAATGCATGTGTTGTTAAGTCAAACAATGGATCCATGGAGAAACGAGTCATGCAATCGAATCAAGATGTATATGGGTGGATGGATATGGTGGATATATGGTGGAACCTAATTCTACTCAGCTCCTTGAATGCCTACCTCTTCTTTTGAGCTTTGATAACTAGCCAGAGGTTATGAGCTATCTTTTTCTTTCTTTTCTCAGGGAGTTGAGCATCTACATACCCATTATTTTGCAATAGGACACTTGTCTATCTTTCTTTTCTTCTCCCCTTTTCTCTCTTATTTTTTTATTTTTAAATATCTTTTTGCATAGCTCATAGCACTCCTTTTGGCATTGATGGATGTGGAGAGATAACAACAGGAACATGGAGCATTTATTGGGTGGCTAACCTAATGAAATATTTTTGGTGTTCTTTCCCAGTGTAGGAGAAAAACAATTTTTGGAATGGATGTAGGTGGAATGGCATGTGGTTGCGCCTACTCTAGTGTAGAGTAGTGCATATGGAGGTGGATCTTGATTCAAGAGCATGACAAATTTCTCACTAAGGTCACAACGGTTGACAAAACTTAATGTATGACAAGCAGCATGTATGTGAAAGTTTAACTAGCCTATCTCATCATGTTTTGGCTCTGGTGGGAATGTAAGCTTTGTCATATAGGAACTCGTCATGTTTTTTGTATTTTTTAAAAGGTAAATCTCTAGAACTCTAGTGTCACTTAGAACAAGATAGATAGCAGCTCAGATTTTCTCAATCTTATCAATCAGGTACCTAGACTTAGTTCAAGCATATGCAACCCATAAGTTTCAAGCTCAGAGCAAATTCTCATATCAAAACAGTTGGGGCTAAAACTTAGAAAAGCTTTTGTCTAAACTCTAGGTATTTCAAAGGTGTTGTAACAGAGCAGCTTATCATCATTTCAGATCATCTCAAGAGCTTCCTTTTTATTGACAAACATTTTTATTTGGTTTTTCATTTTTTCAAGACTCATACTAAAACTCAAAAGACTCTAAGGACTCTAAAAAGCATGGACCTTCATGTGCCCACATATTTTTGGTATTTTTTATTTTTATGACTGACTCAATAATCGCGTAGGTACATTTACCTGGGTACCTAGGGGATGCCTTTCCCCAAGCTAGTTGTTGTCGTGGTTGAGCATTGAAACTGAGCAATCCTCTCGATGGAGCTCATGCTTGTAAGAGCTGGTGTAGCCGGGAACCTCAATCTCATCCAACAAGAATTTGCTTCCTCCACACAGTGATTAGCTGTGTGTAGGGAAGGTGTACTTCAAGTAATGTAGATGATGGTTCCTAGGTGGACTAGCTCTTAAAGTCATCCTGCAGCAAACATCTCACAAAACACCAAAACTCGTGGAACGGATTAGGATAAACAGTTAGTGGTTAGCCGTTTCGTGGACGGGTTGTTGTGAGAGGTTTTCAAAGGCTATTACAGTTCATACACTGCCGCAAGATGCTCAATAATTATTTTTGGATTTTTTTTATCGAATAGAAAGGAAATATGCATGCTACTTTTTATTTTATTTTTAGGCCACCACAGTGAACACTCTTTTAGTTTGCACTATAGGGTTGTCACATGGGGCTTGAGTTTTTAGATGCAAAATGGATGTATTATATTTTTTTTCTTTTTTTTAATGCAGTGCTAGTGCAAAAGAGTAAACATGCTAAACAATAATTGATGCAATGCATGGAAGTAAATATGGATAACTACCGACTTACCTTTTGGCGAGGGTTCAGTGGTTTTAAGTCTGCCGAACCAGACTTCTCCTTTGTAGGTTTCTTGGATAAGTGCCTCGTTTGATGATGGAGATGAAGGACTGGATGATTATACCTTCTCGAGCCAACTTATTAGGATCTTGGACTTGATATTGGTTGGACAGGTTCATCCTCCTTGTTCATCCATCTTGTTCTTTTGAGGTTGATTCCTTTAGTGTTTCGTTAATCGAGGTTCCTCGTTGACAATATTCACCTTGACCTATTTTGCACCATCTGATCCAGGAGATGAGAACGCAGACGGTTGCATTTTCTTCTATCAACCTTTTTTGATCTTCACTGATTTTGGGTTGATGAGTTGATGTCTGTTGGAGCTGCAAACTTGAGTTCCTCATTTTCTTTGTCTTCTAACAGTGGGTGAAAAGTTTATTCTTCTTTGATGATACACCAGCTATCTTGATGGTCACGGAAAGAACTCTATTGGTACTGCATGGGAGCTTCATCTCCAATGACTTATTTGTGTCATCCTATGTCCATGATTGCTTACGGTCTTTGGAGACACCATCGACATACCACCATTGATGACTAATGTTTATTGATACAGAGGGATGCACACCGTGACGTAGTGGGATCTTGTCATCCTGGTCTTTCTTTGTCGGCATTTGAGTGTCTTGAAATGATGATGATGAGAGCGTGCATCGGTTTGGCCCATACAGAGAAAGTTGCATCCCCGCTTGTCATCGCTTTCCTCACTTGAAGACATAGAGTCAGGGTCACTCCAGTTCTATCTCAATGATCCATGTCATGTTCCTTAGCCAACCACAAACTTGCTTTCTATTCCTTTGACTTGTATGCAAACATGCTTGGGATGGTGAACTGCGATAGAGCATAAAGGGTTGGTTGACTGGCCAATGGAATGAGTCTGTCAATCTACTCTTAATGGCCTGGAGGTCCCTTTTGTCTTGAAGGATGATTGGTCCAACATCATGGTGAAGTGTAGAAAGTGTTGAAGTGTCTTACATTGATTTCTTTCTATCTTGGTACTTTCTATGCACTTGTTCTCCTTCCTTCTCATTTCAAACCATGAATAGGAATTTATTCTTTATTTCTGCGCAACAATGTTAGTGGACATATACCCGAAGGATTACAACAAATTTGAAACATGGGTTGTTATCCATTTTCATCTACACAAATGACAAGATGGTTTTAATATCACTTTTAGCATAGATTTTGTTTATCATGTTTGTATTTGTTTACTGCATTCTTATATGGTTCAAGGCAAAGGTAACTTTGCAGCAAAAGATAAACTTTGATACTTACAGTTCTTCTATGAATGATGAGCTGTTCTTCTTTTGCGTAGAGCTATTGGGCTTCATCACAAGCCTTGATTCATCTCTGATGTGAGTTCACCTCAGGACTTACCCAAATTGAATTTGAGAGTTTTCTGTAGGGGTTAGTCCAACAAATATAACCTATGTCTACTTAAGGGGTTTTAGTTCAATAATCAAACCGGACTCCATGTCTAATTTGACTAAGGTAGGCTATTTAACCTAAGTACCACGCTTAATTTAAAAGCCTATAGAAGTATGGCGAGTACTTCTAAACCAAAGCATACTATAGCAAACAAAGATAGCATGCGAGCACATAGTGATTTACTCAAACAGTAGATGAAAGCATGATCATGTATGGTGAGAATAGTTTTTTTATTATTTTTTAAGTAGAGATGCAAGTGCTATGCATGTGTGCAAGGAACTAAACATGCTATGAATTTGATATGAGATAGAGTGGATGCATGGATTGTACAAAGCAAACATGCAGTCATATGCAACATGATAACTACTCATTAAGTTTAGAGTCCATGAGCAAGACTATCTCACCTTTCTTGATCATACTTACCATGACTCACAATAGAACTCATGAGTTGTGCAGTGTCCTTGTTCGTCACACGTGATATCATTTGAATTCTTGTGACGAAGATCTTTTTCTCCAATCTACACCGGGTTAGAATAATATATACAAGTCTATAAATACCTGTGAGATGGCAGGGTTCCAATGTTGATGAATCATGAATGTTCAGGCACCCTGGATTCTTTAATATCTCCCTTGTCTTGTTATTGTGGAAATTCGCCAAAAGGTTGAACCATTGATTTTACGCTTATTCCACAACTCAACAAACACAAGGGTAATCCTACTAAAGCTAGTGGTAGACTAGGTTAGCAGATATCAAGATCAATATCAAAATCTTTACGCCAATTGTTTCCCCGGCAACGGCGCCAAAAATGCTTGTTGGAATTTCTTATGCACAATTAAAATATGAAGGATTCCGCAAGCGCACAGAATTACCATTGTAGCATTTTACCGGGAGTATTCCAGGTATCGTTATTTATATTTTACCACTGGAAACAATGGCTAAAGACATTGATAATTCACCATCATGTATCTACTAACTGGTATACCAACTAGACCTAAGCAGCGGTAAGTGGTAAATGATAAGAGTTATGCACAATATCACACACAGAGGAGAATCCTATAATATATAGTCAACTAACTTGAGAGGACTAAGGGAGAGATCAAGGTTCCTATGTACTTCTCTATTACTCGGGTTCTATTCTAGTTGACACTAGAATGTAACTAATGCATGGGTAAGTATAGCACACACAATAGCACTTCGGGGCAGCAGTACCTTTCCAACTTTCGAATAAGACTGGGAAGAAGGTAGTTGGGGAAGGCTGCCAAAAGCCCTACGAAACACCAATCCCGACGTGGTGGAATACGAAGGCCATATAGAGCTGTCACCCCTATGGGCTACCACAACTAACCGTAAGAATTGGGCGCAACCTCAGGTAACCTATAGCCTAGACACCATGTCTACACTATCGATTACTACTCTAGCTACACATAATAACTAGAGCACCTAATACAGGCGGAGATCCTATGCTAAGATGCAATAACTACACTAACCATACAAATAAGGCATAGAAGTAAATAGAGAAGATAAATATACTAAAGCATAAGTGTTGCAAAGATAAGATACAAAGATATACCAGACCTCCAAGGCTCCACGGCGAGATCCGGAACGAAGCCTCTCAACCCTAGCTCTCAAGTTACTCAACTATTACATTGAAGAGTCTAGCCCTAATCTCCTTGGTGTGTTGATCTCCATGAGAGTATGATCCTTTCAAGGGACGCCTCTCAAATGGATCCCAACGAATAATGAATTAGGGTTTCAGGGGATGCCTCCCCCGGGGGGGTCCTGCCCTCCTTTTATAGCCCGGTGGGATGAACGTGAGCCCTTGGATCAAACCGACTTTGGCGGACGGCTGAGATTGAAACCCTAAGGCGGTGGAGCAACCTAGGCAAAGCGGGCCGTGAATGGGCCAGGGCCTAGACCGGCCGGTCTGGCCTGGTGGCCGTTCCCCCTCCGCTTCGGCGTGGTGTCTTCTCGCATCTTCTAGAGTCTTCTAGTGCAGCCCCCATGGTGAAATTCATATCTTTTCATCCAGAACTCCGAAAAGGGTAAATGATATGTCCGTTTCGATCGCCTTGACGAGCTCTTCGCAATGGTGCATTCCAATTCATCATTTGAGGTGCTTGTAATCTGTCATGTTGGTCCTTTTTGATAGCTTTCCTAGTATATACCTGTAGAAACAAGGATTCACCAAAACTCGTGGAACTCGTTAGATCAAAACCCTATACCTATGCTCTGTGGTTCATTTCATGTCAAGTTTGATGATAATTGATGGGTTATAATTGACATTAGTGACCGTCAACACTCATTTGGTTAAGATTGAGATCAAGAGAATAGTGCTATGATGTATACTCTAAGATCAAGAGAAAATGATGACCACTTACTTTTAATATGTTACCTTTAGTACTGGAGCATGATAACACTATGTGGTAGAAGGTAGATGAATTTCAATGGTCTTTTCCTTACTTGCATTTTGAGTTGATCTTCTTCTGCAAGGGATTAGTAGACAACACACACCCGAAGGAATATACTATTTATTTAAAGTACGGATAGCGTTTGCCAAAGAGTTAAAGATTAATCTATAACTCATGTTCTAAATGATTCACCATTACTTCAACTTTTTCAACAAGGTTAACGGAAAGATGTTACTTTGAAGAATAATTTTAAACCTTGATTTGATTCTATGAAATCTCCTAATATGATTTAAACATTTTTATACAGGAGAGGATAGTCTATATATACAGCCAAATTCTTAAATAAATATACTTTGATGTTATAATGTTTAAGTGATATTCTAAAGCATACTTATAATAGACCTAGGAAGTTCAGAAGACTAAAGATATTTATTCGAATAGAACCAAGAATATATAGGTGAACCAAATTGTTTTAAGTTTTAGCAAATTAAACATGACATAAGGTATGGATTAACAACGTGGCATAAGATATTGAATATAGTTTAAAGTTACATGAGGCTTGGGTAAACATACCTTATGTCTTGCAAGGTGTTAACACTGGATTTTGGTAAAGACCAATGACAGGTGGACCGATTCGGTAAAATCTATGAGAAAGCAGAAATCCAACGCGTTCGGCAAATGAGTGTGCGATCGGCTAACTTTGAGCTATTCGGCAAGCGTATATGCTATTGACTCTGGGTGATTCGGTAAACATTGGTGCGGTCGGCTATCTTTGAAGACGGTGGCTCCATTCGGGAAGCAAAAGGTGGCAAGCAGGAAGCCGAATAGAAGAAAAGCGTGATGATCAAGGACTCCGAGGAAAATTATAGCAAGAGTCTCGCCATACTTTTGAGTTACCTTTAAAATATTGTGTAAGTCGTAATCTCTTAGGATTCATGTTATGTCCAGGGTATAAATATAGACCCTCGACCATTGTAAAGGATATTCACAATCAAATCAATACAACCGCCCCGTGCCACGTTCCTCGAGTCCTTTGTCGTGTCGTCCGAGTTCTTCGAGAGGAGCCATCGATCCGTCGACCTCCGTAAGTTCCGGCAACCTTGCTATCATGTCTAGTATCATGCGGTGGATTTAGATCTTGAGGCAAGTAGTCTTGTTCGTCTCGATGGGATGGCCGTGCGGCAGGCATCTACTTGATGATCAAGAAGTCTTTGCTTATGCTTTGTCTATCTCGACTAGATGGCCGTGCGGCAGGTGTCCGCTTGATAGCTTAGCAGGGTAAGATAGTTATCGGTTCTTGGTTAGATCGTGAGTCGTGCGGCAGACTAGGATTTGGCTCAAGGATTAGTTATCGGCTCTATTAGATTTGGCAAGATCTATTAGATTCATTAAGTTATCACGTGTTGCATATCTTTAATGTTTTTAATTATTTGTAACACTCTTTTGCCCAATCTAGACTTGGTCGGTTTTCGGCTCCTTATTTTATAGATCTATTTGCTCTCTAATGTTCTTTACTCTTATATTATCATGATAAATAGATCGTATGCTTACGTAGCCGAATTAGATCAATCTAGATTGTTACATGTTGCGGGGTTCTTACACGTTAGAAACGTTTAGACTTTGATAGGATCGGGTATCGCGGCGGATGCAGGGTTTTGATTAGTTTATTCATGACAATTTGTATGTTCCTTCTTCATGGACCCCGAAGTCGGCTGTATTGCCGAGCTTGGTTATGCTTCAATTCATAGTTAACTTTCACTTGTTCAAACATGTCTTCTTATGCATGCATGTTCGGTAATCAATACACTACGTGTTTCACCTTCATATTAGCCGAATGAATCGTATGCATGATTGGCGCATGCTTCTATAGCTGTATGTCGCCGTAAGTGGCTTCAGGGGGCCGTATATACGGAACTGCCCGGGTCTCATCCGACACGTTCCAATTTTGCATTTAACAGTTTCTTTGTCCCTTGTCAGTTTTCAGGTCAAACTGACTGGCACGCTTCCGGATCTCCAAACCGTGCGGCTGTCCGATTGAAGTCACGCTTTTCGGCTTGCTGTGTGCTTGGCGCAGGGTGCAGATTTTGTGCCAACACACTTTTTGGCACGCCCGGTGGGACAATCTCCTGATTTAAGATGTCGGACGTCAATAACAATCATGTTCTGGACGTGACACTGGATGAATTGCCAGACCCATTGAGAGCTACAGTGGAGCAAGCATGCGAGCAATACAAGCATAAATGCTTAATGTCTTTCTCCAAGAACAAGAGCAACAAGGTTTTTTAAGCGGTCATTGCCAAGGGTTCTTCTTGCACATCAAACTGATTGCTCTGAAGAAGAAGAAGCTCAAAAGGTATCAGATTTGGTCCATAAAGCCTTGGCAGATACCATCAGGAACCACAACACGGCCTTTCTAAATACTTTCCGAGTAATCATGGCTAATACCTTCGGCCAAGCTGCTGATAAGTATTTTGAAGAGGGTGTGGGACCAATTCGTGGACCAGTGCTTTTCAACATTCCAAAGTATCGAGAGAAGCAAACCGAAGATGAAGGAACATCTGGGATTAACAAAGATGAAGTGGAGACTCATGAAAAGCAACCACCTCCTACTTACGGCCAAGTGGCGTTTGGCACTACTGAAAGAGTACCGCAATCTGCATACAAGATATCTCCAGCATCAAACAGGTTACAAAGGAACATGTATGGGGATGGATATCATGAGTTCACTGACTATACTGCTCTAGATGCTCTACCGAATCCAGGATATAGAAGTGCAAAGAGGAATACCATCCGGAGGGCAGGCACGTGGAACTCCGAAGACAGACATTGACATAATTATGCAGAGGATGGCTGATATGATGCAACATCAGTTCGGCCTAAAGCCAAAGAATCAATCCTATTCGTACAAGTCTGCGTACCCGAGAATGGTATAACAGGTTGCACTACCAACAAGGGTGAAGCCACCAACGGACTTAACCAAATTTTTTCGGTCGGGATGATACAAGTACCACGAGCATATTAGCCGATACGATACATTTTGGGGAGGCGTCCATGCACGAAGCTTGGAGGATTTGGTATTTTCCATTGTCTCTCACAGGCCCAAGCTTTCACACGGTTTACTTCTCTACCGGTGATTCTATTGGTACTTGGGCAGAACTTGAACAGAAGTTTCATGCTTATTTCTTCACCGAACTACGAAAAGAAGCCGGTAGACCTTACCAGTTTAAGGCAGTAAAAGCTAATGAGACACCACAAGAATATCTTCGCAGATTCAGAGAGAAACTAAGAGTCTTTGCTTCTCGCTGAATTTACTGACAATCGGTTGCCTAGAATAGCAATAGCGGGGATCTTTGCCGAATGTCGGGAGAAGCTATTCGGCATGGAATTTGATGATCTTGGTCAACTCGCCGAGAGATTAGCTGTCATGAGTAATCAGGCTCGGGGTTTCGAAGGGATAACCGCTATCGGAAGGGTAATGTTGCTAGTGAGATGTATCGAGTTTCTGGAAGAAGCAACCGAGTACGAGGATGAAGATGAAATAGTCTGCAGCCGAAGTTGACTTGGGACAAAGAACCTACCCAAGTAAGTCGGCGGTGGCTGAAACAACGAAAAGGGACTTATGATTTTGATGTGTCCAAATCGGATAAACTTTTTGATCTGTTGGTGAGGGAAGGACGCATCAAGCTACCAGAGGGGCATCCCATGCTACGCCCCCGAAGGGGTGAGAGATAAGAGATATTGTGGTTATCATAACACTAATTCTCACTCCATCAATGATTGCCGAAAGTGTTCAGAGTTCGGATTCGTAAGGCAATTCGGGGGAGGGACATCTGAAATTTGATGGCAAGATGAAGATTGATGGCAAACCTTTCCCTCGAACATGATTTCTTTCTCTGTCGGAATGGTCTCGCAGATGACCCTAAAGGCAAGGGAAAAATGAAAGTGTTGACATCGGAAAGAGCTCAGAAAAATGGTACTGTAGACCCCAACCGACAGATTACTGCTGAAGAATTGAAAGAGAAAGTTCGGTTCAAAAATAGCCGAACCGAAAGAGGTGAAACGTCCAGGCCAAGGGTGACATCACGAGTCTTTTGAATAAATGGCGAGAGGCAAAGCAAGAGCAAGAATATTATGAAGAACAAAAGTTCTTAGAAGAACGGTGGAGATATGAAGAAGAGATGTACCACCGAGAACAAGAAGAACACATGAGGGAACTAGAACAGTCTCATTGGGGTTGTTCATTCTTTAAGCATTGTTGGAATGAAGGCTTGAAGCTGCCGCTAGAAACAATTGCCCGTAATGCGTGATCAGTATTATGGTTACAGGCAATCTCGAGTCAACCGCCGACCAGTCCATGAAAGACTTGGAGCTCAATTTCCTGAGGACGATCGGCGTATAAAATTAAATGACTTTGATCATCGGAGGAAGAGATTCGCGGATCAGCATTGGATTCATCCTGAAGAGCACGAAGAGGAAGGAAATACTCATGGATATAGATGGCAGAAAGGGCAATGGTGCCCTCCAGGGTTGAGGAAAAGTCAGAAGAGAAGAGTGCAGCGGTTGAGAAATAAAGAGCTGGAGCAGGCTGCTGCAGAAGAGAAGAAGGAATGGCGCCCAAAGAAGAGATCCGATGAGAAGGGTCCTTCGGGTGATGCATGCATGGCTTTTTTCCTCCCATCAGAATTCATAGCTCCTGACAATCAAGAAGTACAAGAGGAGATTTACTCTGATTTCGATGAAAGTGAGTTTCAGGATCTAATGGCTCAGCTTATACTAACACGACAAGCAACTTTTGACAAGCCGGCCAAACATCGTCACTTGAAACCGCTTTACGTGAAAGGATACGTCAATGGGAAGCCTCTGACCAAGATGTTTGTTGATGGAGGAGCTGCTATCAATATAATGCCATATTCCACATTTAGAAAGAAAGCTCGGGATGACGGATGAAGATTTGCTTAAAACCGACATGATCCTTAGAGACTTTCTTTGGCAATCCTTCCGACACTCGAGGAGCTGTGCATGTTGAGTTGATGATTGGGTCTAAAACCCCGATCACTACGTTCTTCATCATTGACGGCAAGGGGCATACGGTTTGCTTCTTGGGAGAGGCTGGATTCATGCTAATTGCTGTATTCCTTCAACCATGCACCAAATCCTTATTCAATGGATAGGGGATGACGTGGAGATCATACATGCCGATGATTCGGTAAAGTGTGGTCGCCGGAGCCGCCTTTACGGGAATATGATGGTGTTGATTGTTTCTCCGGCAAAGTATGGAAAGAAGGTCCTGTTAATGTATTCAACAGGGATCAACAGCCGATCCAAGCAGTCGGCTCGAACAACAATTTTTGATGGGTAACCCAATCGATGGCAACAAAGGAAAGTTGGGACACGGTTTTATGTCGGCCGACAAATTAGAAGAGATAAATGTTGGCGATGATTCCAAATCAAGGCCGATGTACATTAGTGCAAATTTGAGTCCGAATATAGAGAGCAATTAGTAAATCTTCGAAGGAATATAAAGATTGCTTTGCTTGGGATTATCTGAGAGATGCCTGGACTGGATCGTTCTATTGTTGAGCATCGATTACCTATTAAGTCGAGGTATCGACCTTATAAACAACCTCCGAGGAAGATCTATAAAGAAGAGGTACTGGCCGATGTGAAGAAGGAGATTGAAAGGCTATTGGAAGCAAACTTCATTCGGCCGTGCAGGTACGCAGATTGATTTCGAATATAGTTCCTGTTTACAAGAAGAATGGGAAGATGAGAGTTTGTATAGACTTCAGAGATCTTAACAAGGCCACTCCAATGGATGGGTATCCGATGCCAATTGCCGATTTGTTAGTAGACGCAGCAGCCGGGTATGAAGTCATTAGTTTTATGGATGGTAATGCTGGCTATAATCAGATCTTCATGGCAATAGAAGATATTTCAAAAACGGCTTTTAGATGCCCTGGCCACATTGGTTTATTTGAATGGATTGTAATGACGTTTGGATTGAAGAATGCCGGTGCAACTTATCAAAGAGCCATGAATTACATATTTCATGAGTTGATCGGCAAAATTGTGGAGATCTACATTGATGACGTAGTAGTCAAATCTAAAGACTACGGAAGACACTTAGCCGATCCGAGGAGAACTTTGGAATGCACTAGAAAACATGGTTTGAAGATGAATCCAAACAAATGTGCTTTTCGGAGTATCATTTGGAGAGTTCTTGGGATTCCTTATTCATAAAGGAGGAATTGAAGTTGGAAAAAAGAGCATGGAGGCGATAGATAAAGTTGTCCCCCGACCAATCTCACAGAATTACAAGTCCCCGCTCGGCAAGATCAATTTCGTAAGAAGGTTCATTTCCAATTTATCGAGAGAGAATCTTGCCCTTTTCTCCATTATTAAAGCTCAAGAGGAATCAAGAATTTGTATGGGGTGACGTGCAACAAAAAGGCTTTTGATGAAATTAAAGAATACATGAAGGCACCACCAGTTTTGGTACCTCCACAACTTAGTAAGCCTTTCAAGTTATGCGTGGCGGCCGATACCCTAACGATAGGATCGGCCCTCATGCAAGAGTATGAAGGGAAGGGAGCGAGTTATAGCTTATCTTAGCCGAAAAGTCTGTTAGACCCAGAGACAAGATATTCGGCTATGGAAAAACTATGCTTGTGTGTGTATTACTCATGTACCAAGCTTCGGCATTATTTGTTAAAAGCCGAATGCGTGATTATTTCAAGTCATGATGTAATCAAACATATGTTGTCAATGCCAATTTTAAATGGGAGAATTGGCAAGTGGATTTTAGCTTTGTCGGAATTTGATTTAAAATACGAATCGGCAAAAAAGCAAAGTGAAGGGTCAAATTATTGCTGATTTTATTACGCAACATCATGACCTTAGCACCAAAGTATAGTAGGCATTGTACCTTGGACTCTATTTTTCGATGGTTCATCCTGCAAAGAAAGATGGGGCGCTGGCATTCTATTAGTTTCTCCACAGGGGAATAACTTTTGAGTATGCTATTCCCATTGAATTTCATGTGACTAACAATCAAAGCGAGTATGAAGCATTGCTTAGAGGGCTTCGGCTTCTTGTAGAGATAAAAGCCGTCATTTGTTGAAATCTTTGGAGACTCGAGCTGGTGATCAACCAGTTGATTGGCCAATATGAGTGTAAGAACGACGCGCTAAGAGAATACTATGAGGAATGCCGGGAACTTTTAAAAAGCTTTCGGGTAGCAACCTTGCATCATATCCCTAGGGGGCATAATGAAGAAGCAAATAGGTTGGCCCAAACTCGCTTACGGATATCGTGAAAATCAAGAAGTCTTCACTATAGGAGAGAATATTCCGGATCTTTGAGCAGGTGGTTGGCGATTGGAGACATGAAATCATCAAATATCCGAAGGATCCATCGCAGAAAGTTACCCGAAAGCTCGGTACAAAGCCCTTAAGTTCGTCCTTCTCAATGATCACTTGTATTACAAATCTATAGATGGAATATTGCTCAAGTGTCTAAGCCAAGAAGAGGCCAGAAAGGTGATGTATGAAGTGCATGAAGGATTATGCGGTGCACATCGGTCGCCTTTTACCGAATGAAGTGGATAATTCGGAGAACTGGTTATTTTTGGCCAACTATGCTGGAAGATTGCTTTGATTATTATAAAGGGTGTCATGATTGTCAAAAATTTGGCAATATTCAAAAGGCTCCAAAGATACGTTATGAACCCAATAATCAAACCTTGGCCATTTAGAGGATGGGGCATAGATTTAATTGGTCGGATACATCCTCCTTCTAGCAAAGGACATAAGTTTGTGCTCTTGGCCACGGATTATTTTACCAAGTGGGTCGAAGCTATTCCATTGAAGAAAGTCACGTCGAGAAAATATGATCGGGCCAAGTTAAAGAGCATATAATTTATAGGTTTGGAATTCCTCAAACTATAACGACCGATCAAGGGACTCAGTTCACTTCTTCGGAGTTTTGTGACTTTGCTGAAGACATGGGAATTAAGCTGTATAATTCTTCTCCTTATTATGCACAAGCCAATGGTCAAGCAGAAGCATCAAATAAGATTATGATTAAGATCATTCAAAAGAAGATTGATGAGAAGCCAAAAAGATGGCATTCGGTTCTCAATGAAGCATTGTGGGCTTATCGGATGGCTTGTCATGGGTCAACTCGAACATCTCCTTATGAATTGGTTTATGGGCATCAGGCTGTCTTACCATGGGAATTGCAATCAGGTTCAAGAAGAGTTATGTTGCAAAAGGATTTGGAAAAAGAGGATTATACAAATTTGATGATAGACGAATTGGAAGATTTACATTTTATTCGTCTCAAGGCATTGGAAAATATTGAGAAGAATAAAATACGTGTTGCCCGGTATTATAACAAGAAAGTTAGAGAAAGGCAATTCTTGGAAGGTGACCTGGTTTGGAAAACTATACTGCCGATTGGATCGAAAGACAGGGCATTCGGCAAGTGGTCTCCAAATTGGGAAGGGCCCTTTCGGGTAGAAAAATGCGTGCCGGGCAATGCATATATTTTGAAGACTTTGTTTGGGGAAGAGTTTACCAGAGCTATCAACGGACGATATCTTAAGAAATATTACCCCAGTATCGAAGTTGGTTCGTAAAGAGAATTTGAATCAAACAGCCGATGAGATAACATCGCCTTTAGTGAAAAAATATGAAGTTGGTAAATAGCCGATACGATTCGTGTCGCCTTCAGTTCAAAATATAACCGAATGATCTTATGTTGACCTCAACATTTCATTTGGTTGGTTTATCGGGAAAAGAGAAAGATGAGATCCCGAATGATCTTTGCTCAGTGACTCGTCAAATCGTTTGTGGCGTAAGACTAAGATCTAATCGACTAAAGTGATGTCACTTTGCATTCGGGAAAATCACTCAAGAGCTACTTTGAATCGAAAAGAACATCAAGGCATTCATTTGGCAATCAACACAAGATCATAAACAAGACACATTCTCGAAGATGATTTCATTATTCACGATCAATCCCTAGTTACAAACTACTCCTGGAACAACTTATTAAGAACAGATTGGGGATTGGTGGATTCGGCAAGGGCAGTAGCATGGTCCCCGTAGAGCTCAATTTGCTCCTCGATGTCCTCCACCTCGTGAGGATGACCTCCTGCAAAGCCAACGGCCCGAACAGAATAGTCCTCATTGGTGCGAGAGGACATATTTGCCAGCCGAGGGACACGCCAAGGTGGACACCTTGGATGACGGCCCGATCAACACGGCCATCCATGGCATCCAGGCGTGCCTCGGGAGTTTCTCCTTGGGCATTCACCTTGTCGGCCGCCGGGTCATTCTTTGCCTTCAACCGATCGTTCTCCGAGAGAGTGCCGAAAGATGAAAAGTTAATCAAGACAGCGAAGAGGATTGAAAGAAAAAGAAATCTATGTGAGGATACCGAACCGGTGATGGCGTCCTTGAATCGCTTGCGCCGATCCTCCCATTCGGCTTGCGCAATGCCGAATCGCTTGGAGACGTCGCCCAGCTCGGTCCGGGCTTCATCCCTTTCCTTGTGGAACCGGAGCGCCTCCTCATGACTGCACAAAGGGTCCTCGCCCCCTCGATTCCGCCGGACCCCAAGGGTTGGCGTTGTATGAGTTGTCGGACTCGGAAGAGCTCGACGAACTCGAGGAGCCGGAGACCGAGACCGGCTGGTCTCGAGGTTCCCGGTTGAGTCACCACCATTGGAGAAAGAAGGTGAGCCCCGGTTAATGATGACCCTCGCCCTAAGCAGATGAAGAAAACCAAGATTAGGGGAGATGAACAGTGAGCAAGAACACGCAAAGGCGGCAGATTAATCTTACCCATGGCGTTGCCGACGTCGCGGCTTTGCTCCCTCCGGCCTCTCCCTCGCGGGGGCGTTTTCCATGGTCACCGGCGCCGACATTGGTGATTTGGAGGTGGGGTTTTCTTCCTAAGGGTTTCGGCGAGAAGGTGAGAAGATGATGATGAATGCTAACCGGCGATGGTGGTGGAAGCCGGAAGAGGGTTTTATTTATAGGCCAAAATGGAATTCGTGGCGCACGACTTCGGGGTATACCAAACGACAAAGTAGGGTTTACTTCTCTTTTGGGCCGTTACCGGATTTGGGCCAAGCTCGGCTAAATCGAAAACGACGGTTCAGAGGAATCGGCTAATCCTCTGATCGGGAAATCCAGAATGATGGCCGTCTGTCTATTCGGGAAGCTTAAAAACATTCGGCTATGTCATCGGTCGGACAAGAATGGAAAAGACCAAAGCACAACAAGGAATACAATTGTTTAAAAATCACAAGTGTGTTACAAGCCGAATGTTTTACTCATTTAAGAACAGTTTGATTGCGTCTATGGCATCATCTCTAATTCGGTGACTTCTTCTAGCACCTTCTTGTCATCGTCCTCGAACTCTAGATTACGGTAAGCCCGGTTTTGATCTGCCGATGCTCCTTGATGACAGATGATATCTTTGTTTTGGGCTGCATCTATAGAGTTCGGCAAGGTGGCAATTTTATCTTTGTGAGATTGGATTCTCACATTCAATTGAGCCAATTGAGCTTCCAACCTGGCCTTTTCCTCCTCCATGGCTTCCAGTTCGGTTCTAGGGTTACCAAAGATTTGCTTAGCAGCTGGATCCGAGAGTGCAGATCTTTGACTTGATGCTTTTTTTCGTCCGATTATCATTCCTGCGAGAACGGCTCTAGAGGCTATGTTCTGTTTGCTCTCGACCTTACCAAGGTGATCATCAAGATGAGTGGCGATTCTAGAGAGACCTTGAGAGTTGGAGGGATGTCTTGGTCAATAAGCTCAACCAATTCTCTTATCCGGTCCGCATCTTGAGCGAGAGCATTTATATCTTTGGCCGATAAGAGGGATATCTCCTTTAGCCGAGCCCGGTTCTCTGCCGATAACCTCTGGCCGAGAAGTAGCCTCTTCACCACCTTCATTAATGTACTCTTCAATGGTGAAGGAGTAGCTGACAAATCGGCTTAGTATCATCCTTTGAAAAAAGGGGAACCATTAGCCGATTGATCGAGTTATCTAGGAGAATCAATGAAGTAAAGGATTACCTTTGGTGTAGAAGCTTCTTGGTGGCCCCTATCGACTTGATTGAGGATTGGTTGGATGCCCGGGGATGATGAGCTCGAAGCTCGATGGGAAGATGATTCTTCGACATACCATCCAGAAAATCATCCGAAAACGATTAATGGATGCAATGAGTAAAATTGACAAAAAGAAAAGGAATAAGGGTACATGAAAAGTCTGTTACCTATATGACCGATGGCTCCCCTGAATTTACGCACTATCAATAGGAGCATGAGGAGGAGATTCTTTCGCCATTTTATCCAAAGAATGATCTCGCTATCGTGAGTATCAAAATCAGTTCATCTGGTGCAAAGAAAGGGGGCAATCAATTAAGGAAATAGTACCTGTATGGCCAGTGGTTTCTTGAATTTCTACATCTTCCTCTTGAGATACTTGAGGAGCTGAGAAGATGTTTAGTAATTTTGGTGCATTGGTTGATCTTGAGGACCCGACCTGTGGCTGTAAAAGGAAAAGGAAAGTGATGAATATAAGCTTCATCATGATTCAAAGCAAAAATTGACCAGGGGTATACTTTTGGAGAAAGTTTGGATTTTTTGGATCTTGTTCTCCTGGGCACATTGACGTCTCTGCTTGACCCAGTAATGGTTTTTCTTTTGCCTTCGCTTCTTGAGGGTGCTGTGCCCAGAGCTGCTGGTATTTTCATGAAGGTTGCCAAGGATGGAGCATCAAAACCTAAGGCAGGGATGGGTCCAGCTTGATAATATTGAATGGCCTGAGAAGGAGGAATAGGCTCAAGGTCCTGCAGAAAGACAGTGCAATACTTAAGTTTAGAAGCAAAAGACAGAAAAGGAGAGAATGGTGAGTATAAGGAAATTACCTCACTGTCAGAGTCAAATTGATCATGCAAATCTTGACACAGAGGATGTACTGGCATGTTAAAAATATGAGAACGCCACTCTTGCCACCAAGAGGAGAACAGAGGATGAGCAGCTTCTATTAGCCCTAGAGGTAAAGGCATGAATTCTGGCAGGTCCCATCCAAGCTCAAAAATTTTCTTGGCCTCTATCTCATCTCCTACCCTCTCCCTGGGCCTTATAATGGTGGAAAAGAAAAGTCTTGGGGGCAGTTGCCCACAGCCTAATTGCCTGGCAAACATGTTTGGGTTATAAAATTCATAGGAAGGATTCAACAACCTCCCATGGTGAAACTCTGCTGGCAAGACACAGGGCTTAATGAAAGAATTGAAGATCTTTGTAGCAACCTTGTCTGAGCAGCCAGACTCATAGCTGAATTTGCAAGGCAGAGTCAGAGTGTCACTTTCTCTATAAGGGAGCCATATCACATGATTGAAGCCTTTAAAGAATAGCTTGAATAGATGGCCAAGATCTATATCAATGGTGATGGCAATGGCCGCTTCTCCATAAGTTTGACAGCCTTCTCTTTCACTTGGCCGTCCTCATCATCATTGACAGAGGGAAAACCCAAAGTGTTAAGGTCCACAGAGACTATCGGTGCATGTACAATTGTAGCCACATCTGCACAAACCACCGGGGACCATTTACACAATGAATTTCCTCATTTTGAACAAAGATTCGAGCAGTGATCCGATGCATCATGTGATAGACAGCTCGGGAGATATTTGCCCGGAGGAATTAAAGTTCCTGCAGCCGGCTCCTCGGCCATTACCATGTGATTGAGAGTTGGCTCATTGGATTTGCCACAAAAGATGAATCTGCATAGCCACATGTTTAAAAAGGCCTTGTATTCTTTGTCGATCACAAAGCACCGGTTGACATATACGTTTGGATGTACTTGGTCCATCCACTTTCGCATTTGACCGCCTTACGGTTGCTATTGTGCTTATATTTGGAGGGATATACTGGCTCTGTCACATTAAGGCCGGTCATCATGAAGATATCGCCCAAAGTAAAAGACATTGGGCCATGACCAAAAATGAAAGCATTGGTAGCATCGGACCGAAGTGGGAAAGCGCTATCGAAGAGAATCATTCCGAGGTGTTCCCGAAAGGGATAACTCTAAGCGATCTTTGGATATCCCGGGAGTCCTAGTGATCGCTACTCTTGTTCAAAGCATCCTTTGGTACCTTTGCCGCCATCCAAAGATCGGAGGGAAGGGCCGGGTTTTGAAAGTGCTTGGCCATCTGTTTGGAGGAGCAATTCAGATTTGAAAGGGATCCTCAAAGTTTCTTTCTCCACAAATTCGATTGGGTTGGAATCTCCCATCGGACCCAAAAAAGTATGAATCAGGGATTGGGGGCATAAGGGATCAAAAATCCATCCTTGTACTCCTTCAAAAAAGATAATACGGCCGAAAGAGAATCGGGAAAGATGAAAGATCAAAGAAAAATTTGCGAATACATGAAAGGAATCAAAAATACCCCACGGAACTCCATCAAGGGTCGCCATTGGGGATTAAAAGTAGGCTCGAATCTAGAACGAAGAAGAATCGGATTTTGAGTGGCGGCTACGGAGTTGAACAGTGTTGACCTAAATGAGAAAAGAGTCTGTGTTCAATTTCGGAACAAAATTACTTTTATCCCGAAATTGAGGGGGCATGTGTTAACTTTTGGATTTTGGTAAAGACCAATGACAGGTGGGACCGATTCGGTAAAATCTATGAGAAAGCAGAAATCCAACGCTGTTCGGCAAATGAGTGTGCGGTCGGCTAACTTTGAGCTATTCGGCAAGCGTATATGCTATTGACTCGGGTGATTCGGCAAACATTGGTGCGGTCGGCTATCTTTGAAGACGGTGGCTCCATTCGGGAAGCAAAAGGTGGCAAGCGAGGAAGCCGAATAGAAGAAAAGCGTGATGATCAAGGACTCCAAGAAAAATTATAGCAAGAGTCTCGCCATACTTTTGAGTTACCTTTAAAATATTGTGTAAGTCGTAATCTCTTAGGATTCATGTTATGTCCAGGGTATAAATATAGACCCTCGACCATTGTAAAGGATATTCACAATCAAATCAATACAACCGCCCCGTGCCACGTTTTCTCGAGTCCTTTTGTCGTGTCGCCGAGTTCTTCGAGAGGAGCCATCGATCCGTCGACCTCCGTAAGTTCCGCAACCTTGCTATCATGTCTAGTATCATGCGGTGGATTTAGATCTTGAGGCAAGTAGTCTTGTTCGTCTCGATGGGATGGCCGTGCGGCAGGCGTCTACTTGATGATCAAGAAGTCTTTGCTTATGCTTTGTCTATCTCGACTAGATGGCCGTGCGGCAGGCGTCCGCTTGATAGCTTAGCAGGGTAAGATAGTTATCGGTTCTTGGTTAGATCGTGAGTCGTGCGGCAGACTAGGATTTGGCTCAAGGATTAGTTATCGGCTCTATTAGATTTGGCAAGATCTATTAGATTCATTAAGTTATCACGTGTTGCATATCTTTAATGTTTTTAATTATTTGTAACACTCTTTTGCCCAATCTAGACTTGGTCGGTTTTCTCCTTATTTTATAGATCTATTTGCTCTCTAATGTTCTTTACTCTTATATTATCATGATAAATAGATCGTATGCTTACGTAGCCGAATTAGATCAATCTAGATTGTTACATGTTGCGGGTTCTTACACGTTAGAAACGTTTAGACTTTGATAGGATCGGGTATCGTGCGGCGGATGCAGGTTTTTGATTAGTTTATTCGTGATAATTTGTATGTTCCTTCTTCATGGACCCCGAAGCCTTTGTATTGCCGAGCTTGGTTATGCTTCAATTCATAGTTAACTTTCACTTGTTCAAACATGTCTTCTTATGCATGCATGTTCGGTAATCAATACATTACGTGTTTCACCTTCATATTAGCCGAATGAATCGTATGCATGATTGGCGCATGACTTCTATAGTCGTATGTCGCCGTAAGTGGCTTCAGGGGGCCGTATATACGGAACTGTCGGTCTCATCCGACACGTTCCGATTTTGCATTTAACAGTTTCTTTGTCCCTTGTCGGTTTTCAGGTCAAACTGACCGGCACGCTCCGGATCTCCAAAACCGTGCGGTTGTCCGATTGAAGTCACGCTTTTAAACTTCTTTGTGTGCTTGGCGCAGGTACAGATTTTGTGCCAACACAAGGTGATTGGTCCACTATCATGGTAAAGTGTAGAAGGCGTTGAAGTGTTCTTTCATCCATTTCTTTCCATCTTAGTCCTTTCTATACACTTATTCTCCTTCCTTTTTGTTTCGAACCATGATCGACATTTATTCTTTTTTTTTTCTCGCATAAATATTCATGGACACATACCCGGAAGGATTGCAACAAGTTTGGGATGTGGGTTATGATCCATAAAGTTTATGCAGATTTCATCTATGCTAATGAAAGGATGGGCTTTTAGGATTACTTTAGCATAGATTTCTTTTAATGAATTTTGTTGATAGCTGCACTTTTACATGGTTCAAGACAAAGGTAACTTGCAACAAAGGATTAAATGTATAAACTTTGACACTTAAAGTTCTTCCATAGAGAATGAGCTGTGTCTTCCTTTTATACAAAGTTATTGAACTTCATCACATGCCTTGATTCATCTCTTGATGTGAGTTTATCTCTTGACTTACCCGAATTAAATTTGAGAGTTTCCTACTGAGGGGTTAGTCCAACAAAATATCCAATATCTACTATAATAATTTTTAGTTCAATAACCAAACCAAACTCCATGTCTAGTTTTAGTTAAGGTAGGTTATTTAACATAAGCACCATGCTTAATTTAGAAGCCTATGGAAGTATGTCGAGTACTTCTAAACCAAAATTCACTATAGCAAACAAAGGTAGCATGGGAGCACATAGAGATTTTCTTAAATAGAGATGAAAACATGATCATATATGGTGAGAATGTTTTTTCATTTTAAGTAAAGATGCATGTGTGCAAAGAACTAAACATGCTATGGATTTAATATGAGATGGAGTAGATGCATGGATTATTCAAAGTAACATACAGTGGAATGCAACATGATAACTACTCATCAAATTTAAAGTCTATGAGCAAGACTTTCTCACCTTTCTTAATCATACTTAACATGAATCACAATGGTATTTGTGATTAGCGCAGCGATCCATATTCGTCACATGTGATGAACTTTGGATTCATGTGATGATGACTTTTCTTTTCAATCTACACATGGTTAGAATAATATATATAAATGTTTATATATACCGACATTTCTAACGTCGCTACTAGAAATAGAGGTAAATCCCTATCCTCAGCAACGGCGCCAAAAATACTTGTTGGTATTTCTTATGCACAATTAAATTATGAAGGATTCCGCAAGTTTACTGAGAAAACCATTGTAACATTTTTACCGGGGAGTATTCTAGGTATTGTTATTTATATTTTACCACTAGGAAACAATGGATAAGGACATTGATAGTTCACCATCATGTATCCACTAACTTAATACACCAACTAGACTAAAGTAGGGGGTAAATGGTAATTGATAGGAGTTATGCGTAAATGACATAGACACACAGGAGAATTCTATGATAAAAGAGTAGATAGCTAAAGTGAGAGGACAACGGGAGAGATCATGGTTCCTAAATACTTCTCTATTACTAAGGTTCTATAATAACTGATTCATGGTAAATAAAGCAATCACACAATAACACTTTGGAGCAACAGTACCTATCCAACTCTCGAACAAGACTGGGAATAAGGTAGCTGGGTAAGGCCGCCAAAAGCTCTACGAAACACTAACTTCGACATGGTGGAATACGAAGACCAACAAAGCTGTCACCTCTGATGGCTACCACAACTAACCGTAAGAGATGGGCGCAACCTCAGGTAAACCCTAGCCTAGACACCACGTCTACACTAAAGATTACTACTCTAGTCACGATCTATAACTAAAGCATCTAATACAGACGGAGATCCCATGCTAAAGTATAACAACTATATTAACCAATTAAATGCTAGGCATGAAAGTAAATAAAGAAGATAAAATATATTAAAGCATAAGTCTTACAAGAATAAATATAAAGACATACTAAAACTCTGATGACTTCTCCGGAACCCGGACGTAGCGCCGCTCTCCCTAACTCTCAACTAGAACTACTATATTGGAAAGTCTAGCCCTAATTCTCTAGAGATGAGAAGTTATCTATTCAAGGGACGCCTCTACATCTCCATAATAATGTGGTGCCCGGTTCTTGGGGGTCCTGTGTAACGTCCCGCCTCCTCGAGGCCGGACCTGCTTACATCTGACAGCTTTAATAGGACCAATACTGCCCTCACAGACCAACACCAGTCTTTTCTGCGTACTTTGTCCTCACTCATGCGCACCCAGGAACGAATTCCCGGTCGGTCACCCATCCTGAAATTACTCCAAGCCAAGCACGCTTAACCTTGGAGTTCTTTCGAGATGAGCTTCTGAAAAAGAAGTTGCAACTTATTGGTATGAGTATCATATTAATTCTATTAAGCCCAGGGCCGGGGTGTTACATCCTCACCCCCTTAAGAGATCGACGTCCTCGTCGATCACCCCTAGGCCAAGAACCTCCTCCCTTGGCCACGTCCGTGTGTCAGTGCTAGCGCATGTGCCATGCTGTGTGACCACGACGGATCCACACTAGCCATGCGCACCATGCCTGCGCAACTGCGACACACGCGCCCGTGAAACCGCGAGAGTCAGCTCTGATACCATTTGTAACGTCCCGCCTCCTCGAGGCTGGGTCCGCTTACATCTGACAGCTTTAATAGGACCAATACTGCCCTTACAGACTAACACCAGTCTTTTCTGCGTACTTTGTCCTCACTCATGCGCACCCGAAAACGAATTTCCGGTCGGTCACCAATCTTGAAATTACTCCAAGCTAAGCACGCTTAACCTTGGAGTTCTTTCAAGATGAGCTTCCGAAAAAGAAGTTACAACTTATTGGTATGAGTATCATATTAATCCTATTAAGCCCTAGGCCGGGGTGTTACATCCTGGGTTGCTTATATGAGGGCGTCTGGCCTCCCTCCACCTTTAGCAAGCGATGTGGTACTAATCTCCCCACTATATCTCATAAAAACGCCCATAGGCCTTTATGGACCAAATTCTGATTTGGGCCCATTTAATCCCGCAGGTCCATGTTCTAGAATCCTCCATTATTTATAAACTTTATATCTTGTTATTCTGGACTCCAAATATAGCAAATGATATATCCGTTTCGATCGTCTTGACGAGCCCATCGCAAAGGTGTAGTCCAATTCCCCATTTAAGATACTTTTATTCTGTGCAAAATTGAATATACCTATAAAACAATCGAGAACAACACAACTCGTGGAACTCATTAGAATCAAACCCTACAACTGTGCTTTATGGTTGATATCATGTTATATTGAGCAATAGTTGATGGTATAAAATAGGCATTAAGGACCATCAACAAGCATGAGCTTTTGCTTAGGAAACTCTTCCACGTGCGTCAGTCTGGTTCAGTCAAGGAGTATGTGGATCATTTCATAGAGTTGGTGGATCAGCTCATTGCATATGGTCGCCAGACTGATCCCTTGTTTTTTGCTGTTCGTTTTGTGGATGGGTTGAGCTCTAATTTGCGTGCATCAGTGCATATTCATCACCCACAAACTCTGGATACTACCATGTCCCTTGCTCTGTTATAGGAAGAGATGGTGGATCCAAGGTGAGGACAAGATGGGAAGCGTTCAGAGTTCTCATTCTCATCCAGGACGGTGCCGCGAGCACTGCTGCCGTTGCCGCCTCCGCCTCGTCCGGACAAGAAGGCGTCTCCTGCGATTCCGGATGATCGGCGTGGCTGCAGTATTGATGATCGCCGACATACTCTGTGGTCTCATCGCCGGGATCACGGCCTGTGCATGAAGTGTGGTGAAAAATGGTCACGCGACCATCGCTGTCCCAACAATATTGCTCTACATGTGCTGCAGGAGGCGTAGGATGTGTGCAACAATCACTCTGAATCTGGTGAGTCTATAGTTTCTAAGGCTCAGCTCTATGCTACTTTATCTTCTACTGTTCTTCACCATTCAGGGGCAGCTCACACAATTCAGCTGCTGGGCTCACTTCAAGGTCACCAGGTGCTTCTTTTGGTTGATTCTGGAAGTTCCCATTCATTTGTTAGCACTGAGTTGGCAGTACGGCTTACTGGGATTCAGTCCTTCTCTCCTGGCATTCGTGTTCGTGTGGCTGATAGGGCAATTACTGAATGCAATCAGCACTTTCCATGAGCTTGGTGGTCAATTCAGTCTGTGTCCTTCTACAATGATTTGAAAGTGTTTCCACTGGTTCATTATGATATGATTTTGGGCATTGACTATTTGGAAGCATTCAGTCCTATGAAAATGCATTGGCAAGAGAAGTGGCAACGTTTCCAATATCAGCCTTCCTCTGTCATACTGCAGGGGCTCATTTCCTCATTGCCGGTAGGTTCTTTGGTGCAGGTTCAGGCCTTGCTTTCTGATCAGGCTGAGGTGGTTGCGACTAAGTTGCCAAGCCAGTTGCAGGTGCTTTTGGATTAGTTCCACTTCTTGTTTGATGTTCCTGTGGGCTTGCCTCCTGTTCGGGATTGTGACCATTCCATTCCCTTGGTTCTAAGCGCTTCCCCTGTCAATGTCTATCCTTATCGGTACCCCCCTGATATCAAGACAGAAATTGAGACCCAAGTGTAAGATATGTTGAGTAAAGGCATCATCCAACCTAGTATTAGTCCTTTCTCTTCCTCAGTCCTTCTAGTGAAGAAAAAGGATGGTACATTTCGCTTCTGTGTGGACTTTTGCCATTTGAATGCAATCACAGCTAAGACCAAGTATCTTGTGCCAATTATTGAAGAGTTACTCGATGAGTTAACCGAGGCAAGTTGGTTTCTCTTGCTTGGACTTGATAGCTGGTTATCACCAAATAGCTTGCATCCTGGTGAAGAAGCCAAAATAGCTTTTTAGGCTCATTCAGGCCATTATGAATTCAGGGTGATGGCATTTGGCTTATCAGGGGCTCCAGCCACATTTCAACGAGCTATGAACTCAACGTTAGCATCGCTTCTGCGTAAGTGCATTCTGGTGTTCTTTGATGATATCCTGATATTCAGCAAGTCCTGGGAGGAGCACCTTGTTCATGTTCAGAAAGTATTTGAGTTACTAGCTCGGGATCATTGGGTATTGAAGAGATCCAAATGTGTTTTTGCTCAGCAATAATTGCACTATTTAGGGCATGTAATCTCGGATGTTGGTGTCTCCACTGATCTGAATAAGATAGGTGTTGTTTCAAATTGGCCAAGGCCACTATCTATGAAGGAATTACACAGTTTCTTGGGGCTTGCAGGTTATTACAGATGTTTTGTGCGTCATTTTGGCTTACTGGCTCGGCCCTTGACAGACTTGTTGAAGAAGGGGCCCTGTTTATTTGGACTGACATACATCAGCAAGCATTTCAGGCATTAAAGATAGCTCTTACATCTGCTCCAGTTCTCTCGCTACCTGATTTCAATAAGCCGTTTGTGATTGAGACTGATGCGAGTGGGGTGGGAATTGGTGCTGTGCTTATGCAGTTAGGTCATCCTCTGGCTTTTCTCAGCAAGGCCCTTGGCCCACGTTCCCAGGGGCTGTCGGCTTACGAGAAGGATATTGATGGGGACGTGATTCCCGATCTTCCGTTAGGTCCTGGATAACTCTCGTTTTGAGTGGAACGCGACACACCGATCCGGCTTCAGATCAAAAGACCCAAACCCTGCAACCTTAGCACCACGATTCCTCAGGTTATCAACTGTGTCACCAACCGGTTGACCTCGCCAAGAAGGCTAATCCGTGCCTGCGAAATGAAGAACACAAGCAAGAACTCGAAAGAACGCAGCTCAGAAAGTTGGGACAAACTGCAGATGAATGATTAAGTTCTCAAGTTGGGGTTCCACAAACCGATGAACGGCGACTGTCAATGGACAGAATAATCTAAGCAAAACCCAAACCCTAACTTGGGCGATGGCTACCGATTATAAAGAGTTTAAGGTCATGCAAGACCCCCTAGACGCACCCCTAATGGGTTCCAACACGATACAAGGCCCATAGACCAAAATACGACGTCGCAGCGTCGGGGCAGATTCTGGACGTCAACTTGTTCGGACGATTTCCGATGACTCCGAATGAATTTGGGCCTCCAACAAGACTCATTGGAAAGTTCTTCTCGTTATCTTTCTTTAGAGTCTAAGAACGTCCAATTCCGAGTCCGGACGCATCCTGGGCGTCCAAATTAGTACAGACTGCTCCTGGACTCTGAAACGGATTCGAAGTCGACTTGGTCTAGGCCTCCACCTTGACTTGAGCGCCCTTGCTGGCCTTCAATGCCTCCAAGCCCTCTTCTATGTATCTCCCGGTCCTCTCCATGATTCCTAATTGTAATATAATCATTAGGTAGTAATATATTCTCCAAATCATATAAAGAGTGGCTTAGGAACGAGCTCACCTGTAAATTTAATTGTCGCGCACGAGCTCTTGTGATTGGACCTTGATTATTCAGCGGAGGATCATTGAGTGTATCTGAAGGAGTGATGTCCTCATCATCCTCCCCCTCTTGAATCGGAGTCGTCCTTGACTCAAGCTCATCTTCTTCTCCCAAGTATGGTGTCAAATCTGCAATGTTAAAAGAAGGACTAACCCCGAACTCGGGTGGCAACTCAAGTTTGTATGCATTATCATTTATTTTCTCAATTACTTTATAAGGACCAGCAGCTCTTGGCATTAATTTAGACTTACGCAGCTCTAGAAACCTATCCTTTCTCAAATGTAACCATACCAAATCGCCTTTGGTTCAAGTTTAATTTCTTTCCTACCTTCACTTCCGGCAGTTCTATACTTTTCATTCATCTTTTCGATATTTTCTTTAGTTGTTTCATGCAACTTGCGAATAAATTCAGCACGTGCACTAGCATCACTATGTGTTCTTTCAGTGGTAGGTAAAGGCAAAAGATCAATGGGAGCACGAGGGTTAAAACCATACACCACCCGAAAAGGACTTACCTTAGTAGTAGAATGTATCGCCCGATTGTAAGCAAACTCCACATGAGGCAAACATTCCTCCCACATCTTTAAATTTTTCTTCAAAATAGCTCTCAACATAGTGCCCAAAGTGCGGTTTACTACCTCTGTTTGGCCATCGGTTTGTGGGTGACAAGTTGTAGAAAACAACAATTTCGTACCCAACTTATTCCAAAGAGTGCGCCAAAAATGACTCAAGAATTTTGCATCGCGATCCGAAACAATAGTACAAGGCATACCATGCAAGCGAACAATCTCTTTGAAAAAAGAGGTCAGCAATAAGAACAAACATCATCACTTTTATGACAAGGTATAAAATGAGCCATCTTAGAAAATCGATCCACAACAACAAAAATGCTATCCCTCCCCCCCTCTTAGTCCTAGGCAATCCTAAAACAAAGTCCATCGAAATATCCGCCCAAGGAATAGAAGGAACAGGAAGAGGCATGTACAAACCATGTGGATTCAAGCGAGACTTAGCTTTTTGACATGTGGGGCAGCGTGCCACGAACCGCTCAACATCTCTCCTCATCCTTGGCCAAAAGAAGTGTGTGGCCAGCATATCCTCCGTCTTTTTAGCACCAAAATGTCCCATCAAACCTCCTCCATGTGCTTCCTGCAACAACATGAGACGAACGGAACCAACTGGAATGCATAGACGGTTAGCTCTAAACACAAAACCATCATTGATCACAAACTTGTTCCAAGTACGTCCCTCTTTACAATTCAGCAGCACATCTTTAAAAGAAGGATCAAGCAAATATTGTTCTTTTATTGATTCAAGTCCAAAAATCCTACAATCAAGTTGGGACAAGAAAGCATAGCGTCGAGACAAGGCATCAGCAATCACATTATCCTTTCCCTTCTTATGTTTAATAATATAAGGAAAAGATTCAATAAATTCAACCCACTTAGCATGCCTACGATTCAGATTATTTTGAGAACGAAGATACTTAAGCGATTCATGATCTGAATGTATAACAAATTCTTTAGGCCACAAATAATGACGCCACGTCTCTAAAGAACGCATACAAGTGCATACAATTCTTTATCATACGTAGAGTAATTAAGAACAGGACCATGCAATTTTTTCGCTAAAGTATGCAACAGGCTTACCTTCTTGCATCAAAACACCTCCAATGCCAACTCCACTAGCATCACATTCGAGCTCAAAAGTCTTACCAAAGTTAGGAAGCTGCAGCAATGGCGCGTGTGTAAGCTTGTCCTTCAAAGTGTCAAAGGACGCCTCTTGTGCCTTACCCCAATGAAACACCACACCTTTCTTTGTCAACTCATGCAATGGGGCAGCAAAGGGCGCTGAAATCCTTGACAAAGCGACGATAGAAACCTGCAAGACCAAGAAAACTTCTCACACTGTGTGATGCTTGTAGGCAGTGGCCAACTCCTTATGGCTTCAATTTTCGTCTCATCCACTTGAATTCCCTGTGGAGTAACAACATAGCCAAGAAAAGAGACTCGATCCGTGCAGAAGATGCACTTCTCAAGGTTACCAAATAAACGTGCATCGCGCAAAGCATTAAAAACAGCACGTAAGTGTTCCATATGTTCATCCAAAGACTTGCTGAAAATAAGTATATCATCAAAGTAA
Source organism: Chrysopogon serrulatus (assembly GCA_015844335.1). Taxonomy (NCBI): domain Eukaryota; kingdom Viridiplantae; phylum Streptophyta; class Magnoliopsida; order Poales; family Poaceae; genus Chrysopogon; species Chrysopogon serrulatus. Next base: position 506,755 of record JADLZL010004086.1, read on the forward strand.
ACTACCACAAATCGACCAATGAAAGCTCTTAAAACCTCATTCATTAAGCGCATGAAAGTACTAGGTGCATTAGTCAAACCCAAAGGCATTACTAACCACTCATACAACCCGAATTTAGTTTTGAAAGCCATTTTCCATTCATCGCCAAGTTTCATTCTAATTTGGTGGTAGCCACTACGCAAGTCAATCTTTGTGAAAATTACAGAGCCACACAACTTATCAAGCATGTCATCAAGCCTAGGAATAGGGTGACGATATCTAATAGTAATATTATTAATGGCTCTACAATCAACACACATACGCCAAGAACCATCTTTCTTAGGAACCAAAATGACTGAAACAGCACAAGGACTAAGGCTCTCACGTACATACCCGCGGTCCAAAAGATCTTGGACTTGGCGCTGAATCTCCTTAGTCTCCTCGGGATTGGCACGATAGGCAGCTCGGTTTGGTAGACTCGCTCCGGGGAATTAAGTCAATCGGTGCTCGATCCCTCGAATGGGTGGAAGTCACGGAGGTACCTCGGCAGGAAAAATGTCCTCGTACTCTGCAAAAGGTTAGTGAGAGGGTGGCAAAGCGCTAGCTATATCATCAATTGAAAAATAAAGCGTCTTTGCATACCAAAGCATAACATATATCATCGATTTGAGCAAGATCAGATTTATTTGCAAGCATAATAGGATGTTTCAATTTAGCTACTTGCTGCTTATCAGGTGTAGAGGCTTGTTTATTTTCATTTTCAAAGCAACTTCGGTCTCTATCGGCTTGAACAATTTGAGCAGGGGTCATAGGTACCAAAGTAATATTTTTACCCTTGTGCATAAAAGTATATTTATTACTTCTTCCATGGTGGATCGCATCATTATCAAATTCCCAAGGCCTACCCAATAAAGAGAACAAGCTTGCATAGGGACCACATCACAATCTACAAAATCAGAATATGTACCAAGGGGAGAAGTGTACAGCGTCTTTGTTTACATTACCTTGGCCTTACTGAGTCGTTTAGCCACTGAATATGGTAAGGATGTCGATGTGGATGAGTTGGCAATTCAAGCTTCTTTACTAAATCAGAACTCACCAGATTGTTCTTTGCTCCCTCCATCAATGATGACCCGTGCACGCCCGGTCCTTGATGACGAATAGAGTCTGAAACAAATTGTGGCGCTGGAACTGTTCTTCCTTCTCCAAGCGTGTACTAAGAACCCGCTGCACAATGATTGTGCGCCGATGACCAAAGCATCTTCAATGCTCAAAGACAATTACGCTTCGGAGGTGGGCTGTTCTTCAATTTCATCCTCCACATCGGAAGTGCTCACATAGCCTCCATCTTCGTAGCAATATATGTCCGCTTGCTAGGGCAGTCCCACGGCGACATGACCAATCCCATGGCAGCGATGGGCTTTGAATGGATGAAGAGCGTCCGGTGGAAGCTATCGAAGAAGCACTCTTGGGCGGTTCACGCAAACGAGATTTACCAGCGGTGAAGGAGAAGACGGGGATGGAGTTGTTCGCGCGCTCGCTGCTGGAGTTGTTGGAGATGCTCCACGAAGATTTGGGGGCCCGAAACGTTGTCGTCTTGGGCGTGAAGGGGCTACTGTAGTTTCTACCCTATAAATTTGTTGTCGCCCCCGCAATTCTTTCTCTGCAAGCATAGCAAGCTGGAACAACTGGTTGGTAGTATTAAAATCTTTATAATCAACGATATCACGGATTTCACCTCTCAAACCACCATAAAAACGACAAATTTTATCTTGAGAATCCTCCTCTATCCCACAACGCAGCATACCCTTTTGAAGCTCAAGCAAAATATTCTTGAGCAGACATATCTCCCCGCTCTAAACGTTGCAATTTTTTTCGTAAATCACGTTTGTAAGAAGGAGGAACAAATCTATCACGCATTCTTTGTTTTTAACCCGTCCCATGATAAAGGTTTTGGATCTAAAGTTTGCCACCAGATTATAGCAAAATCTTTAAATTCGCTAGTGGCATGTCTAACCTTATAGCAACCGGGCACTCCATGAGACTCAAATTTTTGAAGAGTAGTTGAGTTCTTTAACTTCCTTCACTAGCTTTTCCATCTTTGAAGCATCATATCCTTGAATTCCTGCAACTGACTAGACAAAACAGGAACGTCGTCTGGCATGGTTAGTTGTCAAAGAAAATCCCTAACAACTATTTATGGGTTACTTGGTGGAATCACACCCTCACTAGACGTCTTACCAAGTTCTTACCGACGTTCTTACAATTGCAAGCAGCGGATGGTAACACACGGTGGGACGGTTGTGATACTGTGGAGATGTGACACCGCGATTGCAAGGGTCCTTTTTCTGTCTTGATCTGAAGAATATGTGGAGCTTGGAAGGCACAAAAAGGAGAGTAATATGTATATCGGCACACAAGTCGGTAACATATAGTAATTTGAATTATAGTCCTAAGTACTCCTTCTCGTTCTTTGGTGTCTATTTTGCAAGTCCCGGATGTGTGAGGAGAAACAAATATGATGAACAAATATGATGGATGACAAAGCAGGTAAAACACCTTTGGAGAGCACACGCTGACTTCTGCCGAGGGCTCGGATTTTTCCTTTTCCCTGAATTTTCCCCGGATTTTCTCAAAAGGCACTAGTAGAAATCAAATTTTTTTTTATTTTTCACTATTTTTTATATATTTTTCTCTGAACAAGGATCACAAAAGATGTAACCACAAAAATTGGTACCTCCAAATGAGATGAAATATGGTCTACAGAAATTCAGCACGTTCTTTGAAAAGCGTGCAGAACCTTTGACAATTTTTTTTCTTTATTTTCCTGAATTTTTTTGGCAATTTTAATAAAACCAAACAGGCCATAGGCAGTTTGGGTCACCTCCAAATGGTGTCAAGAATCTGCTCAATTTTTTTCAGATTTTTTCGATAACCGAGCGAAAAGTTATGCCTGCTTTTTAAGGAAGGTACCTCAAGCTATGTTTTCTGAAAGGCACAACACGGCGAGCGGCAGTTAGGGCAAAGCGTCCCTAAACTCCAACACCGATCACAGGTATTCGCCAGATGATGTAAGGAGAGCTGCGATGCAGGCGAAATAACAGCGGCTGGCAACCTATCTAGGGTTAGCGCGGGCGAGAGATCACACAAGGCGGCTAGCGGGGGCAAGTCGAGTAATGTGGTGGCTTCGACTTGTGTTTGGGGATGGTGGATAGGGTAGATACGATTGACAAAAAACACACACAATGAACTCTAACACAACCTAACCAAAGCAACAAGATCTCGACACGGACACAAAGTCAACACTACGAACTCGAAAACCGAAATATGCAAAGGCTATGGCGCGGGAGAGGTTGTAGGGCGAGGGAAACAAATATGGCTGTGGACTATGGGATGAAAAACAAACACGAACTAAGGGATAATTTCGAACCGACGGTATACCTTAAGCTCTGAATACCACTTGATGGGGACGTGATTCTCGATCTTCCGTTAGGTCTTGGATAACTCTCGTTTTTGAGTGGAACGCGACACACCGATCCGGCTTCGGATCAAAAGACCCAAACCCCCGCAACCTTAGCACCACGATTCCTCGGGTTATCAACCGTGTCACCAACCGGTTGACCTCGCCAAGAAGGCTAATCCGTGCCTGCGAAACGAAGAACACAAGCAAGAACTTCGAAAGAACGCAGCTCAGAAAGTTGGGACAAGCTGCGGATGAATGATTAAGTTCTCAAGTTGGGGTTCCACAAACCGATGAACGGCGACTGTCAATGGACAGAATAATCTAAGCAAAACCCAAACCCTAACTTGGGCGATGGCTACTGATTATAAAGAGTCTAAGGTCGTGCAAGACCCCCTAGACGCACCCCTAATGGGTTCCAACACGATACAAGGCCCATAGACCAAAATACGACGTCGCAGCGTCGGGGCAGATTCTGGACGTCAACTTGTTCAGACGATTCCCGATGACTCCGGATGAATTTGGGCCTCCAACAAGACTCATTGGGAATCTCTTCTTGTTATCTTTCTTTAGAGTCTAAGAACGTCCAATTCCGAGTCCGGACGCATCCTGAGCATCCAAATTAGTACAGACTGCTCCTGGACTCCGAAACGGATTCGAAGTCGACTTGGTCTAGGCCTCCACCTTGACTTGAGCGCCCTTGCTGGCCTTCAACGCCTCTAAGCCCTCTTCTATGTATCTCCCGGTCCTCTCCATGATTCCTAATCATAATGTAATCATTAGGTAGTAATATATTCTCCAAATCATATAAAGAGTGGCTTAGGAACGAGCTCACCTGTAAATTTAATTGTCGCGCACGAGCTCTTGTGATTGGACCTTGAATATTCAGCGGAGGATCATTGAGTGTATCTGAAGGAGTGATGTCCTCATCAGATATGGCGATTCTGATGGGCGTCGATCATTGGCGCAACTATTTACAGCATGCTGAATTCCAAATTCTCACAGATCAGCACAGTCTTGTTCAGTTGCAAGAACAGCGGTTGCACACTCTGTGGTAGCAGCGCATGTTCACTAAGTTGTTGGGTCTGCAGTATAGGATTGTGTATAGGAAGGGCAGTGACAACCGAGCTGTAGATGTGCTATCAAGATGTCCCCCAGTGGATGGGTCTTGTGCGGCTACCACCACAGTGACTCCACAGTGGATGGAGGAAGTTGTCAGTTCTTATTCTGACGATCCATTTGCTCAGGACCTCCTGCTTAAACTTACTATCACTCCTGATTCAGCTTTCCCTTATAACCTGCGTGATGGATTACTTCGTTACAAGAATCGCATTTGGGTTGGTGCATCACCTGCTTGATAACACAAACTGCTAACTGCTTTGCATGCCAGTGCTGTTGGGGGCCATTCCGGCATTCTGGTTACTTATCGTCGTGCTAAGCAGTTCTTTGCGTGGAAGGGTCTAAAATCAGCAGTTCAGTCTTTTGTTGCTGCTTGTATCATTTGCCAGTAGTCTAAGCCAGATAGGTCTTGCTTACCAAGGTTACTTCAACCATTGGAGGTTCCTGACCGTGCGTGGCAGTGCATTTCAATGGATTTTGTGGTAGGCCTTCCTAATTCTGGTGGGGTTAATTGCATACTGGTGGTAGTTGATCTCTTTAGCAAGTATAGTCTTTTCTTGGGCCTTTACCATCCTTTTACTGCTGCTGGCGTGGCTGCTCAGTTTATGCAGCAAGTTTGTAAGCTCCATGGTATGCCGCAAGCAATTGTTTCTGATCGTGATCGTATTTTCATCAGTCAGCTTTGGCATGAACTCTTTAAGTTGGCTCATGTGGAACTGAGGATGAGCTCTGCGTATCACCCGCAATCCAACGTCCAAACTAAACGGGTCAATCAGGTGTTGGAAACATTCTTGCGCTATTTTGTGCACGCTTGTCCATCCAAATTGTAACAGAACCGTCCAAATTATAAGAGCACAAGTATAAAAAAAACAATCACCGAAGTGACTAAATTTTCACACTTGAGCCCATATAATCCCGGTAGTCCACTGAAATCACGAAGGACTTCAAACCAACCAACATATAAGCCAAGATCGTAATGATTCAACAAAACAAGTCAATTGTTACATCCTTTTTCAGAAGTAGTTCAATATACATCAGAGTGCAAAATAATTATTACAACATAAGTTCAAAAATAGCAAAGCAAAGTACTTTAAATTTAACATCAAATACATGCCAATTACCAAGGTCAATTCCAACAAAAGCAATAAAGACAAGATAGATAAGAAGGATCATGCCCATGATCATATTCCACCGCTATGGTAGGAGCCATCCAATTCTTGCAGTAATCATGATACATCACAACCCGCAACAAGTGGGAATAAACCCTGAGTACGAGAATATACTCAGCTAGACTTACCCGTCATAAACCAGAAATAAAGTGACACCAAGGAGTATGCAAGGCTTTATATAGGTGGGGCTAGCTTGACAATATTTTGCATAAAAGCATAAGTGATATAAGAGCATTATTTTATTATACTAGCAGCAGATTATTATTAATCAGCCTTTCATCTAGATTAGCACCTGTGCTAAGCATTCACTTGATTATATACAAACATTAATAACCATATCAGGTTTATTCCAGCTATCAACATTACCATCATCATGATCATCATCAATATTAGAACCATCATTATTTAGTGAGTTATACGCTGCCAGGCAAGGTCAAGCTCTCACTATCCGGGAGAGACGGCGATTCGAATCGATTTCAACTGAGCTCAGGGGGTATTCCCAACACACACCCAGGCAGACTGGATCAGAGTCGCCTTAGGTTACTCTTGGTACAACTCAGGTTCGGGCCCGATTTATACGTCGGCAAAACTGGAAAGTCGGATAGCCAGGATGTTCAAACCATGCTAACCCAAGGACGACGCCAGGATCAGTTAGACATGTTTGCCCTTGGTCTAGTATGCCGCTATCCCGCGAATTGCCCAACCGTCTCCCGGGTTATCCCGGCTTGAGTTGAGCTACCGAGCTTCGCGGCCACTTGGCACACAGGGCCGGGCCAACTATGTGTTAGGCTGCGTTCAACATGACCAAGAGTGAAACAACGACTCCAGTCGTTAACCGACTCGGACAGGGTCCACTGTCCCTGCCCGGTCTTCTTTTATTTTAACACTTGGTTCTTTTCCACGATAGCACATATAGCCAACCGTGACCAGAGAAGTAACAATCTATATCTCGCGGATGATAGAGAATCACCCGACTTCTACCGGTCTAACCATGGCTAAGCATTTATCTCGATTCCTGAACTTAAATAGGATTCAAGGTATAATTTGCTGGACAAGGAGAGGATATATATGCAGCAAGTGTTTCCAACCAACTCCTATAACTTAATGCAATAAACAATATAAAGTACTCAATTGTATTTTATAAAAGATGGAGATTTAGAATGCTCCGGGGCTTGCCTGGAATATGACCCAAAGTCAGTCAAGTTAGCTTGCACCGTCTTCGGATTTGGCTCCCACACCTCCTCCTTCATGTAGTTCATCTAACGTACCTAGATGACATGCACAATGCATATGTATGACCACATAGAAGTGCAATAGACAATGAAGCTCATAATGTAAGCAACACAAGAATAAAGTCCACTAGATGATAAGAGCACATTAGAGAGCAAGCTATTCGCAAACATGCCAAACATATAGATAATAAGCATATCAAATATGACACTGATATCACAAGCTCTCAGGTGCATTAAGTTAACCAACATCAAAGACATGAGCCACACTAATCAACATACAAAGTAAACCACTAGAACTAGAATTATCAATTTCTAGACATACATGCAGTAGTTGAGTAATTAAATCATATCTAGAGTTATACAACTCCAAATGACTTGCAATAAGACAATCTGGAAAGCTTATGAAATTTCCTATAATTCATCTTTAATCATCAAATCATGATTCACAAGTTTAGCAGGTCAAAATTACACATGTACAGGATCAGATCCTGACAAGACAGAGAATAACCAAAACTGTTACCCAAACTTGCATAGCTGTAGTTTCTAAACCACAGGGCCAAATACCACCAAATTTTAACAGCAACTAGATATATGAATTATCTACAACTTTTGTATTCACAAGTTTCACAGCAAACATCATTATCAAGGTGAAATCATCAAACTTCTACAAACTGTCCAGAAAGCCTCCAAATTAAATAAATAGAGCAAATAATATTTTACTTATATTTCAAACATCAATTTGAGCAAAACCAATGTTACCAACAGTTGACATATATTGAATAAACATTAGAAAACATAGTATCCATTCCTAAATAAATTATTTACATGTCCTTTTTTTCAATTATTTAGATAACTAGGTTGAATAAGGAGCATATATGAAACACATATCAAAAGTGTATAGTAAACTCTAATAAAATTACAGTAGCTCACATATACTCCTATTAGTATACTGTCCAAATTTCATAGCATTTAGATAAGTATTGCATCTTCTATGAAAAAGACAAATTGCTACAGCAATAAACCATGTGAGAGCAAGATAAATCTAAAACTCAATATTTTCTGTAAACACATAGCCATGTTAAGCATTCAGAGGTCACAAAAATATCATGCAAAGGTAGTGGAACCACATTTTCCATTGTTACATTTTTATTTCAATTATTAATCAATTAAATTCATTTCCTAGGCATCAAGCAAGATAAATCAATAACTCAATCAAACTGCATCCAATGAAGCTCAAATTTTAACCACCGCACACACATCTCACCAGTATCCTACCATTCAAATTTCACACCATTTCGAGCACCACAACATTAGATATGAAAATAACAAAAGCAAACCCTAGACAATGAAGATCTATTTTTACTGCAACAAATTTCTACTAAACCATGTAATATTATTGTACCACTGGATATATCTACTCACAAGGATTCTAAAAAGTCCTCATTTGCTATTTTTGGATTTTTCTACGAATTACTACGAATTTCTAAACATTCAGCCGAAATTGCATAAAAGAAAACAGGAAAAAGAGAAATAGCACTGTGCGGTACTATTTACATGAGTCTATGGTTTCGCAGAAAACCCCCTGAGCTGAACAGAGGCGGCCAACAGTTTTGGTCGATCCGGCCGGCGGGGAGGTCTCCTCCGGTGAAAGGGGGGGGGGCGTGGCTGGCTGGGAGAGCCGGCAAGGCCCCGTGGAGAGGCAAGGCTTGGCCCGCAGCCCGGCCAGTGGCCCGGCCCACGGGTGGCCATGGCTGCAGCGGCAGCTGCTCCCCGGCGGCTGAGCTGCAGGCCGGCAGGGCGGAGGAGCCGGGAGGAGGCGCGACAGAGGCGGCACGGGCGAGCCGGGTGAAGGTGAGGCTCCCCTCGGTTTGGGCAAAAAGGAGGCCAAAGGCAAAGGAACGGCGGCGCCGCAGACTCGCGCAGGCCGTTCATGGCGGCTGCAACGGCGATGAGCCGCTCCGGTGAAGGCTGGCCTGGGCGAGGACGTGCACGAAGTGGAGCATGACGGCGCGAAGGCGGTGGTGCTCGTGGTGGGACGCGAGGGAGGCCGAAGGGGCGGAACGCCCGGTGGCAAGCTCTCGCTCCGCGCGGCCATGGCGGGGCTCGTCGTCGTGCTGCGTTCAAGCGCAAACCGGGGCAAGAGAGAGGCCAGGGTGGGCAAGAACAGGTGGGAGAGGGATCTGAGGGCGCGCTCGGCCTCTCCCTGAAGACCGCAGGTGTAGGAGGGCGCGTGGAGGCGAGGTGGGCGCGGTTCGCGCATGGTTGCCATGTCCAGGACACGCGTCGCCCTTTAGACATTTCACAGAGCACGTGGCGGGCGTCGATTCCAGGTAGCTTTTAGGCTCCTTCTGGGCCGAATTTGGACTTGGACCAAAAACGAAGTTTGATGGCCTATTGATGATCTCCATTTTTTGTTAAGGCCGCTCAGTCATTAGGGTCATGTTTTAGGAGATAAATAGCACCAAATTCTGCAGTGTCAGCATGTCAATGACAGTCAAAAATAGATGTCAACACCTTGTCAAACTGAGTCGGATTGATCCCATCCTTTGGCATGCTCTTCCTCAAGTAATTACCTTCAACTTCTATTTTGGGTCCAACTCAAGTTACTTAACGAAATTTAGAGAACGCGAGACGTCGACGTCGAGAACTCCAATTTCAGGCTTTAGAATTATTTTAAAACTCCAAATCAGCCCTCCCCTCTGCCTGTTGTGTACTTCTTGAGCATGTTACGCACATTTTCATGACTTGGCCCTTAAACAAAGTTTGTTCCTTATAAAATTCTCTACAACTTTAATTAAGGGTGTGCAGCCACGCAAACTCTCTAAATGGTACTTTATAAATGGTTAAACAAAAGTGCGCTAGAGGTCAACCTAGGTCAAACCATTACTTAAGGGCATTTTCAGGGCACTTGCTCAATATGAACCCTTCATAACTATTGTTGTAGAGTTAATATAGAGTTATTTGAGCAAGATGGCACGACTCGTTTGAATCTCCCTATACTCATGCACTTGATAAGGCCTTTCAAGCAATGGTATGACTTGTCATTTCATGTGACTTCTTGATTCCAAACTTCACCAAACTTTTCTATATATCAATATAGATGGAAATTGATGTGAGGCACATGAAAGAAAGTTCATTATCACCACTCACATATATAGCTTAAGTCCAATCTCGCTGCTAAACTAGTGACTAACACCCGGGGTGTTACAGCCCCTCCCCCTTAAAGGAATCTCGTCCCGAGATTCAGGACGAAAGACTTTTCAAGGGAAGAGAAATGCATCACTTACAACTATGACAAAAGCACATAGTTGATCGACTCCATCAAGTGATAAGCACAACTAGTTGTATAGAGGGCTCAACACTGTAGCACCAAAAGTGGTAGCTCTATTTGTCAACCTCATCCAACATGTGGTTATGCTCATTGCACTTCAATGGAGGAGAATGAGTTTAACAACAGGACAACTTTCCGATCTTTCATGTCGTTAGGGAAGTGAACTCTTGTCTGAAGAATTTCCTTCATTGGCTTCCATGAGGTATTGTTACTTTGGGAGGAATCTAGAACAACAACGTATATCATCTTTGGTGTATGAAGATTACTTGGTTCACAAACTAGTTACTCACAAGTATCTACTGCGAGAGGAGAATGTAGCATAGGCCACATGAAATTTGCACTAGACTGTAATCTCCTGAAGGATAGTTAATGCAGTGGTCCTACATTAGTTCATGAAGTTTGAAAACCTCTACCAAAATGGCTTGAGTACAACCTTCCAAGAAGCATTAGATCAAGGACAGGATAACATTCTCTAAGGTGATGGGAAAACCGGCTAACCAAAAGACGAGGTCTACGATTTTGGTGACAGCTCATCACATATATACCAATCGATGGAAAGCTACGTAAGGTTCCATGTGTGCAATTCTCTTTCTCTGATGATAACACTGTATCATTGGGAATCCCTTGAACGAGCGATGAATACAATAGTTGTCTCTCTTGGCTTCAACATTCACGATGATACTTTATTCTGGAGGCCTTCGTATCCAAGTGGTATCAATGATTTGCATTGAATCGGATGCAACCTCTTGGATAAAGGCACAAAAAGGTACCAAAGGATAGTTAGCAATTTGACACCTACTGCTGAAGAAAAACAACAACGAGGTTTGGAGGGCAACAAAGGTTGTAAACATTCACCAAACTAGAGAAATAGTTCACTATCAAGCAAGTTAGAAACAAATTGTACTTCACAGCACAGTTACACAGTAGGGTTGATTGACTTGAACCGTACCATAACTAGTTTGAATGAATTATTATTGACATTAAGGCATCATCTGTTAGGATCAAGCAATACTCAAAACATAAATCTATTTATGCTGTCAAACACTTCTCAAATGGTCTTTGATTGCACCCATGGCAGTCTACAGCTTAGGACACCTTGACTACTCAAGGATAAGGGACTGGTATTGAATACTCTTCATGTTGATAAAGTATCTTCCTCTATTAGTGTGATTGTCCAAGATAGAGATGACATGTTTACTGCAAGGTTTGAAAGTGAGACTGACCTAAGCATTGCTAGCTAGTCCATAGATTCCTTTGTCTAATATCGTTCTATGAGACATAGTCTTCATGGCTACCAAAGAGTCATTACCTAGTTGGAGATTTATCCTTCCTTTGGGTAACTAATAAGTTGTCTCTCAACACTAAAGAGCTCCAAGGCTTTAGCTTCAGAAGTATCAAGCCATTGCAGTTGATTCCATCACCGACAACCACTATCAAAGTCAGCAGAAAAGGGGTCACATCATGAGGGTTGATTTTAACTACGTGCTCAGCCTTCAAATGACTCCAGGGAACTAACAGGGAGGAAATCAACATCAGGTGATTTGTAAAGAAACATACATGTCCATTGGTCTTTGGCTGTCTGATGACTGATCCAACTTTAAGTGTTGTGTGCCCTTTTTATCGATCAGTGGGTACTAGATTCTACACAAAGGTCACCATGGTTGTTGGATAGGATAAAGGAGGCCTCTATTTATGTCAGTGACTTGTTCTTCAAAGGTCTTCCTCTTTGCAACTTTAGAAGGAAGTGCTACAACACTAAGCTTGATAAGGGCCTTAGGATGAAACAGTGGGATAACCAAGGAAAAGCTCACAATGGGACAACTTATTGGTGTGGTTCCATAATAGATCATGACTTAAACTACGATACACACGTGTGCCGAGCAGCATAATCATGTGGCTGCAGTCCACATGAAGCCCTTGGTTTCGTCATGGCACCGGTAGTTATTAATCATTACCCCATTACCAAGCCTACAACCAACAAGAAATCACATGGAGCATAAATTGGGTTGGGGATATATGGATCTTTTGATAACATATGAGAAGATGACTAAGAAAAGAACTCAAGGATATATCTCATTGGTATAGTTTCTGCAATGTATTATGACTAGTAGCCTCGATACCAGTGCACACCTAGCAGCACAACCATGTGTCGGCCGCCCACAAGGAGGCCCTAGGTTTTGTCACGGCACCGTAGAATGCTAATCGTAACACCACTACTGAACTTACACCCAAAGGGAAATTTCAATGGCACAAATTTGATTATAAGAATAAGCACCATTCAAGGAAGGGGTAGTAAGCAAGAGTAGTCACAGGATTTGGAGTGAACAAAAGTGCGATTCAAAGATCAAAACATAGCACTAGAGAACATAGATTAAGCTGGCCGAAGACAACTAAACATGAGATTCTTGCTTTATTTCACACACACCTTGGGTCCACCAAAGAAAAAACTACTGGATGAGGGATTAACAAAAGACTCGGTCATGGTAAGTAAGATCATGAGATCAAGATTAATAAGTATCCCAAGAATTAGAAATGTCAGAGATGAATGGAATAAACTCCAAAGGCAAAGCCGATATAACGAAGAATGTCGAACATATAAAGATCTTGGAGCATCGAGATGAATTAATTAAACTTCCAAGACAACAACTTGATAGACCAATTAGAGATTGAATTGATACAATAACTACATGATTTTTAAGAGAAAGATTTTAAGATCAAACAGCGAGGGATTAACATTGCACCAGATCATCAAAAGGATAGGCAACTAAGAAGTCCAACTTAGATTTTGTTATGGTCTCTACAACTAGCAGGAAGCAACCAAGGTCAACGGCTGGCCTTTAGCAAGATATTAGCAGGGTTGGTCGATCACGCAAGGGTCCTCACCTCTAGGAAGAAACCATCATGGTCAAGGGATGGCACTAACAAAAGCTCAACTGGTTTGGTCAAATAAACTAGGATCTTCACAAGGGTGCACATATATGCCATACACAAACATCAAGGGTCTGGCCTAGGGCTTGCGGTTCGAACATAGGCATGATTACAAGTTTGTACAACACACAAACAAAGGCTAGCAACCATGTCTATAGGCTCAGGTTTCTAAGATGGAGAACTTAATCGGAGACGACAACCATGCGATTATCATGATAGGAGCGTTGTTCTAAGATGAGATATTCGACACTTATGTGCTCACCAAGGACAAACGAGGCTATGATTATGGCACTAGTTAGACAACAAGTATCCACACAAACATGACAGCTTAACAAGCACTTGAGAACTCAAACAAATAGGCTTAAGCAACCATTTAAAGCATAATCTGACACAAAACAAGCACTCATATGTAACAACACAATACATTGACCTAATTACAAAGATCAATTAGGAAGCAAGATATGCTACCAAACAGGTGGATAAAGCCAAGTCTTTTAGGTACATGATGATTTGTAAGGAAAGTAGCAAATAATCCAAAGGATTTTGGTTATGGCTACATTAAGAACACATAGACATACCACACACAAGAACTAGCATCTTAGAAAGTCTCATGCAAGGCTAGCAAACACCTAGAGTAAACACCAAGTTAACCAGAATGAAAAACACTATCATGCAACTCTACACAATTAAGACATATAGTAACACAGCAAGCACGTGCATTTCAATCAAAACTAGAATTGTAGGCATTCCAACAAAGGTGATCCTAGACTTTCTCGAAGGTTTAGAAAGTTTATCCCAACTTGGTTACTCATATCAAAAACTATTTCAAAAGTTAACATGACCAAACATATCAGTATTCTAGGTTTGCATAAACTTGGACAGAAAACTGACATGAACTTCAGAGATACATAACTAGAGTTTTAGAGATCCAATGAGTGTGATTCTTAACTTGATAAAAAGATTATTAAGTTGTCCAAAACTTTCTTATTATCATATTAAGATAATTCTATAGCTAACAAGGGTAAACAACACAAAGAAGACATTCTCTATCTAAGTTTGGATAGATTCTGTCTTTCCGCTTTACAAGCTCATAACTAGAGATTTAGACAACCAAAATTAGTGATTTTAGACATTTTGGAAAGCTTAGAAAATGTACTATACTTTGTCTATTGACACTAAAGTATAGTTCTACAAGCCCTTAGATCAAACAATCTAAACAATCAGATCTGTCCAGCAGACATACAAAACCTGAAAACAATTTTCTAAAATCTATAACTCATAAACCATCAGGCCTAAAATCATGAAATTTTAGGACATGAAATATAATGAAGTTAGCTACAACTTTTATGTTGACCACATTCACAGAATACACTGTTATCATCATGAAAATATGGGTACCACAGAAACTGTCCTTGCAGCCCATAAGTTCAATACAATACCAAACAATGTTTTTCCTTGTTCTATTAGCAAGAGAACACACAATCATGTTATTATAGTAGCACTAATTATTATTAGCTTAGATCACAATAATTTAGTTTACTCATAAGATAGGATAAACATGAGGGTCCTAATTATTTAAGGAAGATCCAAAGTAACTTTACAAAAGCTTGATGAAGCAAAATATTCGCCACTAGGCAAAAACTAAAGAACACTTAAGTTTAAGTTTGTAACCTCAACTCTTTGCATCAAAACTAAGCAATATTTTTACTTAGTTAATTGACATTAGAAGCATCACAAGACAACATCTACACACTCATTCACTAACAAGGTTTCACATACATATAGCTATGGAACTAATGTGAAGATAGTTGAAAGAGAGAACATGATATTATATTCAAATGAGCAGGTCTCAGCTTCTATCAAGGTATCACTACATGTTTTAATTTCAAAAGATCATATTTTTATCCACTACCAATTTGTTATGCAATTCCATAGAAAGCAAACATACAATGCAAGGCTAAATAGACAAGGCTAAGCGCACACCAACTGCAAACACTTCAATTCAAGCGACATGTAACAAAGCATTCTTGTCTAACTTCACACAGGGAAGATAGTAACATTACATCAATCACAAGTTACTTATTATTAGAAACAAAGGTGAGAGGAGCATAATTATGTGCAAAGCAACAATCATGATGATGCATGCTTCATCCTATTTGTCCTCACAAGATTGCCAACCTGAGGTGGCAATCACGTTCTATGTCGGTGGCATAACACGCACTCTTGATATATAACTAGTCGTCATGTATATTTAATCTACGCATTCGTGGTTAGTGTACCTACAGAAAATTTCATTGCAGCCCAACAATTCCCCAATATATAGCACAAACAACAAAATCCAAGGAAAGCAGTAAACTAAATACTTTCCATATGCATGTCCCCACATACATATTTCAGTATCATAACTATCCGACAGATATACCCACAATTAAATACTTTTCTAATTACATGGTTTTGACATGGCAATTATTCCAGTATCACAATCTAGCACTTCCCTAGACCGCCGGTTGGACGATCATGCTCTCATATCTCATCTTTCTAATGCACACATATGGCTAATTCATATATGCGGGCTACCTCCACCATTTGACCACAGGGTAGCCATAGTGCGGTCATCAAACATACATACTTTGGCCTGAGCGTAGATGCAAAATTTAAAACCCCCAAGTTAGTACTTATATAAGCCACCTAAGAGTCCTTATTCGGACACAAAAGATTTGACCACTGGCATACTTAAGCTAAAATTTAGATTTGAACATACCTACATATATGTAGCTAATAGTTTTCTCAAAACTTATCTTTTGCAAACAAAAGCTTTTATTTTAAATACACAAATGACATGTTTAATGTTGAATCTTGCTCTGATGCCAGCTGTAACAGAATCGTCCAAATTATAAGAGCACAAGTATAAAAAAAACAATCACCGAAGTGACTAAATTTTCACACTTGAGCCCATATAATCCCGGTAGTCCACTGAAATCACGAAGGACTTCAAACCAACCAACATATAAGCCAAGATCATAATGATTCAACAAAACAAGTCAATTGTTACATCCTTTTTCAGAAGTAGTTCAATATACATCAGAGTGCAAAATAATTATTACAACATAAGTTCAAAAATAGCGAAGCAAAGTACTTTAAATTTAACATCAAATACATGCCAGTACCAAGGTCAATTCCAACAAAAGCAATAAAGACAAGATAGATAAGAAGGATCATGCCCATGATCATACTCCACCGCTATGGTAGGAGCCATCCAATTCTTGCAGTAATCATGATACATCACAACCTGCAACAAGTGGGAATAAACCCTGAGTACGAGAATGTACTCAGCTAGACTTACCCGTCATAAACCAGAAATAAAGTGACACCAAGGAGTATGCAAGGCTTTATATAGGTGGGGCTAGCTTGACAATATTTTGCATAAAAGCATAAGTGATATGAGAGCATTATTTTATTATACTAGCAGCAGATTATTATTAATCAACCTTTCATCTAGATTAGCACCTGTGCTAAGCATTCACTTGATTATATACAAACATTAATAACCATATCAGGTTTATTCCAGCTATCAACATTACCATCATCATGATCATCATCAATATTAGAACCATCATTATTTAGTGAGTTCTATTTGCCGGGCAAGGTCAAGTTCTCACTATCAGGGGGAGAGACGGCGATTCGAATCGATTTCAACCGAGCTCAGGGGGTATTCCCAACACACACCCAGCCAGACTGGATCAGAGTCGCCTTAGGTTACTCTTGGTACAACTCAGGTTCGGGCCCAATTTATACGTCGGCAAAACCGGAAAGTCGGATAGCCAGGATGTTCAAACCATGCTAACCCAAGGACGACGCCAGGATCAGTTAGACATGTTTGCCCTTGGTCTAGTATGCCGCTATCCCGCGAATTGCCCAACCGTCTCCCGGATTATCCCGGCTTGAGTTGAGCTATCGAGCTTCGCTGCCACTTGGCACACAGGGCCGGGCCAACTATGTGTTAGGCTGCGTTCAACATGACCAAGAGTGAAACAACGACTCCAGTCCTTAACCGACTCGGACAGGGTCCACTGTCCCTGCTCGGTCTTCTTTTATTTTAACACTTGGTTCTTTTCCACGATAGCACATATAGCCAACCGTGACCAGAGAAGTAACAATCTATATCTCGCGGATGACAGAGAATCACCCGACTTCTACCGGTCTAAGCATGGCTAAGCATTTATCTCGATTCCTGAACTTAAATAGGATTCAAGGTATAATTTGCTGGACAAGGAGAGGATATATATGCAGCAAGTGTTTCCAACCAACTCCTATAACTTAATGCAATAAACAATATAAAGTACTCAATTGTATTTTATAAAAGATGGAGATTTAGAATGCTCCGAGGCTTGCCTGGAATATGACCCAAAGTCAGTCAAGTTAGCTTGCACCGTCTTCGGGTTTGGCTCCCACACCTCCTCCTTCATGTAGTTCATCTAACGTACCTAGATGACATGCACAATGCATATGTATGACCACATAGAAGTGCAATAGACGATGAAGCTCATAATGTAAGCAACACAAGAATAAAGTCCACTAGATGATAAGAGCACATTAGAGAGCAAGCTATTCGCAAACATGCCAAACATATATATAATAAGCATATCAAATATGACACTGATATCACAAGCTCTCAGGTGCATTAAGTTAACCAACATCAAAGACATGAGCCACACTAATCAACATACAAAGTAAACCACTAGAACTAGAATTATCAATTTCTAGACATACACGCAGTAGTTGAGTAATTAAATCATATCTAGAGTTATACAACTCAAAATGACTTGCAATAAGACAATCTGGAAAGCTTATAAAATTGCCTATAATTCATCTTTAATCATCAAATCATGATTCACAAGTTTAGCAGGTCAAAATTACACATGTACAGGATCAGATCCTGACAAGACAGAGAATAACCAAAACTGTTACCCAAACTTGCATAGCTGTAGTTTCTAAACCACAGGGCCAAATACCACCAAATTTTAACAGCAACTAGATATATGAATTATCTACAACTTTTGTATTCACAAGTTTCACAGCAAACATCATTATCAAGGTGAAATCATCAAACTTCTACAAACTGTCCAGAAAGCCTCCAAATTAAATAAATAGAGCAAATAATATTTTACTTATATTTCAAACATCAATTTGAGCAAAACCAATGTTACCAACAGTTGACATATATTGAATAAACATTAGAAAACATAGTATCCATTCCTAAATAAATTATTTCCATGTCCTTTTTTTCAATTATTTAGATAACTAGGTTGAATAAGGAGCATATATGAAACACATATCAAAATTGTATAGTAAACTCTAATAAAATTACAGTAGCTCACATATACTCCTATTAGTATACTGTCCAAATTTCATAGCATTTAGATAAGTATTGCATCTTCTATGAAAAAGACAAATTGCTACAGCAATAAACCATGTGAGAGCAAGATAAATCTAAAACTCAATATTTTCTGTAAACACATAGCCATGTTAAGCATTCAGAGGTCACAACAATATCATGCAAAGGTAGTGGAACCACATTTTCCATTGTTACATTTTTATTTCAATTATTAATCAATTAAATTCATTTCCTAGGCATCAAGCAAGATAAATCAATAACTCAATCAAACTGCATCCAATGAAGCTCAAATTTTAACCACCGCACACACATCTCACCAGTATCCTACCATTCAAATTTCACACCATTTCGAGCACCACAACATTAGATATGAAAATAACAAAAGCAAACCCTAGACAATGAAGATCTATTTTTACTGCAACAAATTTCTACTAAACCATGTAATATTATTGTACCACTGGATATATCTACTCACAAGGATTCTAAAAAGTCCTCATTTGCTATTTTTGGATTTTTCTACGAATTACTACGAATTTCTAAACATTCAGCCGAAATTGCATAAAAGAAAACAGGGAAAAGAGAAATAGCACTGTGCGGTACTATTCACATGAGTCTATGGTTTTGCAGAAAACCCCCTGAGCTGAGTCGAATTCTCGCGCGAAGTCCTTCCCCCTTCTTCATACGCAGAACAGAGGCGGCCAACAGTTTTGGTCGATCCGGCCGGCAGGGAGGTCTCCTCCGGTGAAAGGGAGCGGGCGGCGTGGCTACAGGAGCCCGGCGCGCCCCCGGGAGAGGCAAGGCTTGGCCCGCAGCCAGCCCGAGTGGCCCAAATTACGGTGGTGGCCATGGCCGCAGCGGCAACTGCTCCCCGGGCGGCCGAAGCCGCAGCGGCGGGCGGAGCCGAGGAGGCGACCAGAGGAGGCGGCGCGGGCGAGCTGGTGAAGGTGAGGCTCCCTCGGTTTGGGCAAAAGGGAGGCCAAAGGCAAAGGAACGGGCGGCGCCAAGGAGCTCGCAGGCCGCTTCATGGCGGCCGCAACGGCGACGAGCCGCCCGGTGAAGGCTGGCCTGGGCGAGGACGTGCACGAAGTGAAGCATGACGGCGCCGAAGGCGGTGGTGCTCGTGGTGGGACGCGAGGGAGGCCGGAGGGGCGGGAACGCCAGTGGCAAGCTCTGCTCCGCGCGGCCATGGCGGAGCTCGTCGTGCTCGCGCGTTCCAGCGCAAACCGGGGCAAGAGAGAGGCCAGGGAGGGCAAGAATGGGTGGGAGAGGGATCTGAGGGCGCGCTCGGCCTCTCCCTGAAGACCGCAGGTGTAGGAGGGCGCGTGGAGGCGAGGTGGGCGCGGTTCGCGCATGGTTGCCACGTCCAGGACACGCGTCGCCCTTTAGACATTTCACAGAGCACGTGGCGGGCGTCGATTCCAGGCAGCTTTTGGGCTCCTTCTGGGCCGAATTTGGACTTGGACCAAAAACGAAGTTTGATGGCCTGTTGATGATCTCCATTTTCTGTTAAGGCCGCTCAGTCATTAGGGTCATGTTTTAGGAGATAAATAGCACCAAATTCTGCAGTGTCAGCATGTCAATGACAGTCAAAAATAGATGTCAACACCTTGTCAAACTGAGTCGGATTGATCCCATCCTTTGGCATGCTCTTCCTCAAGTAATTACCTTCAACTTCTATTTTGGGTCCAACTCAAGTTACTTAACAAAATTTAGAGAACGCGAGACGTCGACGTCGAGAACTCTAATTTCAGGCTTTAGAATTATTTTAAAACTCCAAATCAGCCCTCCCCTCTGCCTGTTGTGTACTTCTTGAGCATGTTACGCACATTTTCATGACTTGGCCCTTAAACAAAGTTTGTTCCTTATAAAATTCTCTACAACTTTGATTAAGGGTGCGCAGCCACGACTCTCTAAATGGTACTTTATAAATGGTTAAACAAAAGTGCGCTAGAGGTCAACCTAGGTCAAACCATTACTTAAGGGCATTTTCAGGGCACTTGCTCAATATGAACCCTTCATAACTATTGTTGTAGAGTTAATATAGAGTTATTTGAGCAAGATGGCATGACTCGTTTGAATCTCCCTATACTCATGCACTTGATAAGGCCTTTCAAGCAATGGTATGACTTGTCATTTCATGTGACTTCTTGATTCCAAACTTCACCAAACTTTTCTATATATCAATATAGATGGAAATTGATGTGAGGCACATGAAAGAAAGTTCATTATCACCACTCACATATATAGCTTAAGTCCAATCTCGCTGCTAAACTAGTGACTAACACCCGGGGTGTTACACAAATGAGCTCTTAGCTGTACTTGGCTGAATATTGGTACAACTCTAGCTTTCATTCAGCACTGGGGAGGTCACCATTCAAGGTACTCTATGGTTACGCTCCCTCTCATTTTGGCATTTCGCCTAACAATGCAGCCCCAGCATCTATGCTGTCAAACTGGATGGAAGAGCAACATTTAATGACTGATCTGATTCATCAGCATCTCTTGCGTTCCAAGCAAAGAATGGCGCTGTCCGCCAACAAGCATCGTTCTAACCGTCAGTTTCAGGTGGGGGATAAGGTCTTTCTGGAAATACAGCCATATGTGCAATCTTCTCTTGCTCGGCGTTCCAACCAAAAGCTAGCCTTCAAATATTTTGGACCATACTCCATTTTGGTTTGAGTGGGAACTATGGCTTATTGTCTGGAGTTGCTGGCATCTTCTATGATTCATCCTATGGTACATGCTTCACAACTCAAGAAGTATGTTGGTTCTCAGCATCCAATTTCTAAAGGTGCTCCATCTTGGTGTCTCCATGGGCTGTTCCTAAGAATATCCTGGATCGTCGCCCTGGTCCTAATGGATCATCTATTGTCCAAGGTTTGGTGATGTGGTCCCATGCTCCTGCTTCATTGGCTACTTGGGAGAATCTGAACTGTCTACAGCAACTGTTTCCTTGTTCACGTGTTTGGGGACAACCACGCCTTCAAGAAAGGGGGAATGTCAGCACCTCTGTCTCTGCAACACAGAAGGATACTAAAGAGGAGGTTCGTGAAGACAATGGGACGCCAGTCACGGAAGCCCAACAAGCATGTCATCGGAGAGGAATGGTAGAATTAGCTAGCTTTCCTGCTCGCCTGTGCGCGGTATAAAGGCGCAAGTGCCGTGTACGCTCGGCTTATCGAATATCTGAACAAATCATATCGTCTACTACTACTTCCTTCCTAAGAAATCCATCTGCCCCTACCCCTGTTCTGCTGCTTCCTATCCCGATTCCTTTCCAGATTACCCTGCTGTTAACATAGACTCCGCCAAGCCTCAGAAAGAAGATGCTGGATGGTAGAGGCCCAAGTGCTCCATCAAGCCCAACACCCATATATGGATTCGTATATATGGTTCTATATTTTTTTTTAGAATGACACAGTACAACACAGATGCTCACAACATGCACACACACTCATCTGTAACCATGTACTGTGTGCGTGCGTGTTGTAAGCGTCTATGTTGTACTGTGTCATTTAAAAAAAATAGAACCATGTTTTAGGACGGCATGTAACCCATAATTGCATTTTTTGGACGGAGGGGGTAGTGCATAATTGTTGACGTCCATGGATGTGAAAATACTCACAATGGTGTGAATAAACATATATACTCTCTCAGTCTAAAAAGGAGTTATTCAAGATTTTTAAATATAATATTTGACCATTTGTCTTATTCAATTTTTTATATAAATTTTATATATCCTATCATAACTTATTTTATTATTTAAGATACTTTAATAATAATTTATATTTTTATAATATATAAATTTTTTGAATAATACAGATATTTAAAAGTCCTTTTTTGGATGGAGGAGTATTTTTTTTTCTAGACTGAGGCAGGAGAGACATGCATGCATTGCATGCTGCCTGCTCGTGTCAGGGTTGCGTTGCATGCATGCTAGGTAGAGCTACTGCCAATTAAAATGCCGAGATCATGAGGGCAATCCCAACCCCAGGAACTATTGGGTAGTTTCTACGATACAAGACACTACCTCTAGAAATGCAGTATTCCTTAACTGGGTCAATAATCAAAATCAAACCAATCATCTCTCCTTTTCCATCAGATCCTGTGCGGGCAAGTATGTGCAGGCATGAGACAAGTATGCTGTGTGGCCGCATGTAGCTGAAAGCTTCATCGTCTCCTTTGTAACACCCCAGGTGTTAGTTGCACTAATCTACTTACATTATATGTCATGAGCATCATTCCATCATCACATAAGCATAAGCATGTCAAGTAATTATGCCCTTCCTTGTGTTTTGCTATCTAGTTGCCATTTCATGCTTGTGAGTGCTTGCTAATATAATGTCATGACATGTATGATTGTCTTTTGAACTTTGCAAATAGTTTAACTATACTTAGGATACCTAATGGAATAATGTTTATGTTGATCATTTTATCTAATTAAGCTTCTAAGTCATGGTTTGACCTAGGTGACTCTCTAGGACTGATTTGTTTGACTGAATAAAATGTGTAACCTAGAGGTTTTGCATGACAGTGCTCCTTAAATAAAAGTTGTAGCAAATTTTGTAAGGAACAAACTCTATTTAAAGGTCGTCTTGGAAATGTGTAGAATATACTCAAAAATGGCTCACAAATCAGAGTTTAGTGCTGAAAATCCATCTTTAGTCATCCATTCCTTTATTTCCTTTATAAACCAACCAGCAGCACCCCCTCCATTCCCCATGCCACTTCTTCTCTCCACCAGCACAAACACAGCAGCACCACCTCCACCTCCTCTCCATTCTTTAGCCATGGCGCCCTGCCTCTCCTCCTCCATGAGTAGAAGCTGCTGGTGCTCCTCTTCCTCTTCCATCAGCAGCAAGTGCAGCAGCCCCCTTCCCCTCCCATCTCTTATTTCGGCTAGCAGAGAAAGGGAGGAGCAAGGGAAACAGAAGAGAAGAAGGAGAGGAAGAAGAGAAGGAGTAGGAGGACGACGATGACGTGCTGCTACTCTTCCCCACGCCCTCACCCTCACCGGAGAAGATGAGGACATCCCCAAGTTCATCTCCTCCAAACCCAAGCCATGGAGGAGCCCCACCTTGATCTCCTTCCTCATTGCATCCTTGGCCAAGATACTACTGTTGGAGCACCCCAAGACCATGGTGAGCAAGCCCCTACCTATCTCCCTCACTTCCCCCAACCCTAGCAAGCATCCCCATGAAAGCCCCCTTTTGCTTCTGTGCTGATTTGGGCTGCTAGAACAGTTTTGGTGGTAGTAATGTTTATGTGGTGATAATGGTGTTTCCTGTGGTTGTGGTGAATACAAAAGTTATAGCTAACTTATTTATCTTGCTTGTTCTAAAATTTCATGACCATAAGTCTAGTGGTTTAGGAGTTATGGATTATTGAAATTTGCTGTCAGGATTTGCATATCCTCTGGATAGATCTGAATGTGTGGCATGTTTGACTTATGTACTTTTGAAATCATGTCTTAGGGATAATATAATAAGTGTAGTACTTTTGTTAAGCTTTTCAAAATGTCTAAGTACACTACGTTTGGTGGGCTAAATCTCTAGTTATGAGCTTGGCAAATAGAGTAACTGAATCTGTCTAAGTCTGGACAGAATTGTGTTTTTGTATGATTGTCCTTTTAAATGTGTGAATTAGCTTTGGATAATAATATAGGAGTTATGGACAATTGCCTAAGCTTTCTAGAACATCTAGGATGACCTCTTTTTGATGTATATAACTCAAACTATGGTCCAAAGAATTAACTGCTATGCTGCTGATCAGAACTTGTGTTATGCGTGAAGTGTTGTCTCCACTTGGTTTGTTTTGTATGTGTAATAATGTTAGTTCCTAACTTTCATTAGTGATAGTTAAGTGGACTTAAGGCACTTTGAGTCTAATTAAGTAATGTGCAATTTAAATTTATGATGGACCATCAATAGCTAATAAATAGTTATATAGGCAAGTGCTTATTATTGGTCTTGATGCATACTCTACTAGTACCTTAAGCATGTTGGTGTGACTTGCTTCTACATAAATGATCTATATATATAGGTAACCAACTTTACATACCTCTAACCTGCTGGGTGTATTTAAGCTACTATAATTTTATTAGAATTTACTGTGCACTTTTGATATGTGTTCCGTATATGCTCCTTATTCCACCTAGTTATATAAATAAATGGAAAAGGGTATAAAAATAATTTATTTAGGAGTGGTCATCATGTTTTCTGGTGTTTATTCAATATGTGTCAACTGTTGGTAACATTGCTTGTACCCAATTTGATGTTTGAAACATGAGTGAAATATTATTTGCTCTATTTATTCTAATTGGAGGCTTTCTGGATAGTTTCTAGAACTTTGATGATTGCACCTTGTTAATGATGCTTGCTGAAAGCCTTGTCTATAACAAAGTTGTAGATAACCTACATATCTATCTTGTGTTAAATTTTCATAGCTATAGCTTTTATAGTTTGTGAGTTATGGCTGTGTAATGTTCAGTTTCAGAAATAGCTGCTCTCTAAAATTTGCCTGACCAGATTGAAGAGATTCAATTGTAAGACTATGTTAGATATTGAATCATGCTTTGAGGGTTTAAGATGATTTGTAGGCAATTTCATAAGCTTTCCAGATTATCTTGTTGCAAGTCATTTGGAATTGTAGAACTCCAGATATGATTTATTTACTCAGCGGCTACATGTATATCCAGAATTTGGTTAATTCTAGTTCTAGTTGTTTGCTTTGTGTGTTGCTAAGTGTGACTCATGTCTTTATTAATGGTTAAGTAATATATCTGAGAACTTGTGATATTAGTGCCATGTTCCATATGCTTGTTATCTATATGTTTGATATGCTAGCTATACCAATATTTGACATGATTGTGATTAGTTTGCTCTCTAATTGCTCATATCATCTAGTGTGGCTTGATGCTCGTCTTGCATGCTTGAGGGTTGTATCTTTTTATTGGCATTCTTCATATTCATGCACTTGCATCTTGCATCTCATCTAGGTATGTTAGATGAACTACGTGAAGGACGAGGTGTGGGAGCCAAACCCGAAGATGGTATTTGGTGGACTTATCCCGAAGACGGAAGGACCCGGGAGTGCATGCATGGAGTGGAGATGTTCCACAAGATGTGCAAGCTAACTTGACTGACTTTGAGTCATATTCCAGGTAAGCCCCGGAGCATTCTAAGTCTCCCATCTTTTATAAAATGAAATTGAGTACTTTATATTGTTTATTGCATTAAGTTATAGGAGTTGATTGGAAACACTTGCTGCATATATATCCTCTCCTTGTCCAACAAATTACACCTTGAATCCTATTTAAGTTCAGGAATCGAGATAAATGCTTAGCCATGCTTAGACCGGTAGAAGTCGGGTGATTCCCTGTCATCCGCGAGATATAGGTTGTTACTTCTCTGGTCATGGTTGGCTATATGTGCTTCATGGAAAAGAACCAAGTGTTAAAATAAAAGAAGACTGGGCAGGGACGGTGGACCCTGTCTGAGTCGATTAAGGACTGGACGCATTGTTTCACTCTTGGTCATGTTGAACGCAGCCCAACACATAGTTGGCCGGGCCTGTGTGCCAGGGCTGCGAAGCCGAGTAGCTCAACTCAAGACGGGACAACCCAGGAGACGGTTGGGCAATTCGCGGGAAGCGGCATACTAGACCAAGGGCAAGCATGTATAACTGATCCTGGCGTCGTCTTTGGGTTAACATGGCTTGGACATCCTGGCTACCATCTTTTCGGTCTTGCCTACGTATAAATCGGGCCCACCCCTGAGTTGTACCAAGGGCAACCTAAGGCGACTCTGATCCAGTCTGCCTGGGTGTGTGTTGGGAATACCCCCTGAGCTTAGTTGGAATCGATTCGAATCGCCATCTCTCCCGGATAGTGAGAACTTGACCTTACCTGGCATCATAGAACTCACTAAATAATGATGGTTCTAATGTTGATGATGATCATAATGATGATGATATTGATAGCTGGAATAAACCTGATATGGTTATTAATGTTTGTATATAATCAAGTGATTGCTTAGTACAGATGCTAATCTAGATGACAGGTTAATGATGAATAATCTACTTCTAGAATAATAAAATGATACTCTCATATCACTTATGCTTTTATGCAAAATATTGTCAAGCTAGCCCCACCTACATAAAGCCTTGCATACTCCTTGGTGTCACTTTATTTCTGGTTTATGACGGGTAAGTCTAGCTGAGTACATTCTCATACTCAGGGTTTATTCCCACTTGTTGCAGGTTGTGATGTATCATGGCTACTGCAAGAATTGGATGGCTCCTACTATAGTGGTGGAGTATGATCATGGGCATGATCCTTCTTATCTATCTTGTCTCTACTGCTTTTGTTGGAATTGACCTTGGTACTGGCATGTATTTAAACTAAGAACGATATTAATTCCAAATTACTTTGCTTTCGCTACTTTTGAACTTATGTTGTAATAATTATTTTGCACTCTGATATATGTTGAACTATTTATGAAAAGGATGTAACAAGTGACTTGTTTTGTTGAATCCTTACGATCTTGGCTTATATGTTGGTTGGTTTGAAGTCCTTCGTGATTTCAGTGGACTACCGGGATTATATGGGCTCGAGTGTGAAAATTTGGTTATTTCAGTGATTGTTTTTATACTTGTGCTCTTATAATTTGGACCGTTCTGTTACATCCTTGCTGCTCGTGGGGGAGATCCATGCCGACGGCCGTACATTGGGAGCTAGGCAGGTCGCACACCCGGTCGACGACATCGGCAGTGAAGCGTCACAGTACCGGACTCGAGGTCCACGACATCCCCACCCGCGGTTGTGCATGGTATGCGATGAGTGTGGGATCTCCTCGCTGGTTTGCTAGGTCCACGACAGTGCACGAGCTCCCGCCGGGGCTACGCAAAAGATGTCGCCGCACGGTACGAGGTGGCCGCTGCGTGAGCAAGTCTCGGCAGTGCCCTCCACGCCGGATGCGCAAGCGATGGGGGCGCGCGAGGCTCCGTGGCAGAGGCAGCGGCAACGCTCTCCATGGTGACGCGTAGGCTCCTGCCGATGTATGCGCCAATGGAGATGGCTGCGCATGCAAGATTTTGTGATGGCGCTCTCCACGGTGGCTGCACGAGCGAAGGGGCCGCGCGAGACTAAGAGGCAGCGACAGCACACAGGATCTCCGGAGGGGCGGATCTACAGTACTTTGTCGGGGTCCGCCGACCCCGACGACCTTCCATGAACACCAGGTGCCCTTCGTTCTGCCACCATGTTGGACCCTAGTAAAATTTAAAGGTGACCTCGACAAACTACTGTTCAGCCCACGGAGAGCATCGTCTTGTTTTCATTCCGATAGGCCCCAAAGCCTCTCTGCTTGGCATGAAACCAGGACTCAAGCTGTTAAGCGGACAACGCAGCCCAAGAGACCTAAAACCTATCGATTGATTGCTATCCGCCTCTCTTGGAGACTCGCCAGGTACGCCAGCCAAAATTGAGCATATCCAATAACTTAGAATAATTGACTTGCTAAATTATATCTTTAGCAATTTGCTATTTTATTTGGCAACTCAAAAAAGAACTCTCTCCAATAATTTGCTATTCTAATTTGCTAAATTCAAAAAATCTGATCATATGAGTCCTTAGAGTTTTGCACAGAGGTCCGAGAAGTGTAATAAAATTGTGCACCAGTCCTCGTTCCTGCCTTCCATTGAGCAGAGCAGAGGAGGCAACGGTCGTGCTCGGGCCGACCGCTTGATGACACGGCGGCGGCGTGATGAAGGCGTCGGAGCCATAGGGGTCCCAGGCGCACCCTCCGGTTGCCCCGACTCTCCCCCCGTGATGGACTGGTGCCGCTCGATTACGTGGAGGAGGAGGAGGCTGGGGAAGCAGGGATCGGACGGGCGGCGACGGGGCCTACACCGGTAGGGTGTCGCCCGGCGGCAGCGACGAAATCTCGTTGGGGTCGATGACGAAATGCGGCGTCCGATCCATGACGGATTTGCTCTGTCCCATCGGGAGGATTTGCCGTAGAGGGGGATAGTAACTTTGGATTGTAATTTGGCAAATCTCGGCAGTAGAGGCCTCGGATAGCAATTTGGAAAATTTAGCAAGTTGATTTACTAAGTTGTTGGAGAGGGTTTTTTATGTTTTTACCAAGTTTATAAGAATACCAAATTGATTTAGGGAGTTGTTGGAGACGTTTTTGACGGATGCACAAATCCCCCAACTAGTACTTTCGTGTCGGATCCTCTTTTGATATTTTTTGTTTCAGTTGGTTAATTGAATCAGATCAGATTTTAGAAGCAAACTATATATAGAAAGAGTTTTTTTTTCCTACAAGCAAATGAGGATTGAGGAGTAGAAACATTGGCTGATTTGAGCAAGATGCCAGGTAAGGAAATATCTGGTTTCTAAGAATTTAATTGTAGGCTTTCATATTTGCAATGACAATGTGCGAGCCGATGCAAGATTTGACCAATTGGATAATATTTCTGGACTCGTAGTCTAATGATGGATAAAAAAAATCTTGTTTCTACTTTGGTATATGGACAAACTTGTGCTACTTCTATCATCACCACGACGTGAGTGGAAAGGTGATTTTCAGTAGTAAAATTTTTTATTTTGTCCTATTATGATATTGCTAATTTTATCCCTCATTGCTTGACTTTTGAAATGTGTTATCATTATTATTATTTATGTGAATGTTATGTAATGATCATAGTATTAGATTCCTATAAGCTTAGGTAATATAAGTTTGTGCTGACCCCGGCGAGAATATAGTCTAGATCCGCCACCCCGGTTGCCCATGGAAACGAAGGGTTCCTTCCCCAACGCGTATTCCATGGTTTCGACGGCTTCGTTTCGTGTGAAGACGTCGTTTCTAAGTAACAAAAAGTTTCTTTGTTTTTTCCCTTCTCTCTTCATTAAATGGCTTGCCACATTAACAAAATGTCTACGTGACAAGGTGCTCCCTCCATCCCAAAAAGATGACGTTTTGGGTGTTCGTACCACAAGTTTGACTTGATTTACAGAAATACGTACAATATTTGTATCTCCAAAAAAAATTGTTAAATAACTAGATCTAACAATCTTTCTGATAATACTAATCAATGATATTTATTATTTATAAAAATTACCGGCAATCGTTTCTTGGAAGCAAGAACAACATCTTTTTGTTACAGATGATATAATTAATAGAGATAGAAACCATGCTAGTGTCTGCGTTAGGACTTGGGAGTTGGGAGTGCCCTAAGAGATTACTGTAAGCAGATAGCTGTTGTCCAACTGGTACCTGTTGGGTTGTAATATGGCAAGTGGTCCTGTCCACCATGCCTATATATGTGTACGCTGATCAATGCAATAATCATAGAGTATTACCACAATTACTGTCTATCATGCTTTCAATGATGATCATATTTGTCATGCCTGTCAGCTAGGCCGCCATGTGCGCCTACCATTCAGTGTGTCACACTCTCGTGCTGCTAATCCTTTAGATTTAATACATTGTGACCTTTGGACATCTCCAGTTGTTAGTGTGTCTGGCTACAAATATTATTTAGTTATTCTTGATGACTGCACCCACTACACCTGGACTTTTCTTTACGCCTCAAATCTGAAACTTTCAGTGTCATCTCTAACTTCTTCTCGTATGTTCGCACATAGTTTGACTCCTCCATCATGGCAGTTCAGTGCAACAACGGCCGCGAGTTTGATCACTCCTCGGCCCGCACATTCTTCCTCACTCACGGGGTCACTCTTCGCATGTCGTGCCCATACACCTCCCAATAGAACAGACGTGCCGAGCGCATTTTCGCACAATCAACAACATTGTGTGGTCCCTTCTGTTTCAGGCCAGTCTCCCTCCGGTTTATTGGGCTGACTCTCTCCACACCGCCACCTACCTCCTTAATCGTCATTCCACCAAAACCTTAGGCGGACAGACTCCCTTTTTCGCTCTCCACGGCACGCAGCCATCCTACACTCATCTTCATGTTTTTGGTTGCGCCTGCTATCCCAACCTGTCCTCCACAGCTCCACATAAACTATCACCTCGCTCCTCCCTGTGTGTCTTCCTTGGGTACTCCTCTGACCACAAGGGGTATCGATGTCTCGACCTCCACTCCAACTGGATCATCGTCTCTTGTCATGTCATTTTCGACAAAATGATGTTTCTGTTCTCTGAGATGTCCACCTCCCCTAGGAACCTCACACACTCGCATTTTTGGATGATGCTGATGATTCCTGTTTGCCTATTTGGCCTAGAGTTGTTACTGCAGGTACACTCCCCGGAGGTTCGAATGTCGTGGCTAGGCCCGACGGCGCCTCCCCCTACTGTCCTAGCCGGCAGCCCGGACGGCCCACGGCCTCAACAGCCCGCCCGGCCTCGGCGGCAACACCGGGCGGCCCCGGCTGGCCTAGGCGGCTGGGCGGTGGCTCGGCCGGTGGCCAGCCCGGCGATTCAGCCTCGGTGGCGGGCGGCTCTCTCTCATGGTCCTGGCTAGAGCCACTGCCCCTAGCAACTTAGTTTCCCAGGTAGTTGCCATGGCACCGGACGCATCGTTGCCACAGCTCTAGTGCCGATTGCCCCTGTCACCAACGCGCACAACTTGCGCACCCATGGCAAGGACGGGTTTCGGTAGCCCGTCGACCGTCTCAACCTCAGCACGACGGTCGCCGCTCCTTCTCCACTGCCATCCTTTGTCCGTACAGCTCTCTCGGACCCAGCCTGGCGTCAAGCTATGCAGGCGAGTTTGATGCTCTGCTAGGCAATGACACCTGGACTTTGGTGCCCCGCCCTCCTGGTGTCAACCTTGGCACCAGCAAGTGGGTTTTTCGTCATAAGCTCCAATCCGATGGCTCTCTTGATCGCTACAAAGCTCGTTGGGTCCTCTGTGGGTTCACACAGCGGCTGGGTATTGACTATGATGAAACTTTTAGTCCTGTTTTCAAGCTAGCAACCATCAGGATGGTTCTCACTTTGCTCTGTCCCGCTCCTGGCCAACTCACCAACTTGATGTGAAGACTACTTTTCTCCATGGCACTCTGA
The DNA here is from genome assembly GCA_015844335.1 of Chrysopogon serrulatus. NCBI lineage: Eukaryota > Viridiplantae > Streptophyta > Magnoliopsida > Poales > Poaceae > Chrysopogon > Chrysopogon serrulatus. The sequence continues at coordinate 538,405 of JADLZL010004086.1, forward strand.
ATGAGACAGTCTACTGTGTCTAGCCTGCTGGGTTTGTTGACTCCACCAAGCCCAATTATGTCTGTCATCTAAACAAGTCACTCTATGGGTTGAAGCAAGCTCCTCATGCCTAGCACAGTCTCTTTGCCTCCCACATCACCTTTCTTGGGTTTACTAAGGCCAAGTCCGACATGTCGCTGTTCATTTACTCCATAGGTGTTGATATGGCTTTTCTCCTCCTCTATGTTGATGACATTGTTCTCACTACGTCTCCTCCGAGCTTTCTTCATCGAATTATCGTAGCACTTTGATGGGAATTTTCTATGACAGACATGGGGCCTCTCCACCACTTTTTAGGTGTCAGCGTTCAGCGCCAAGGTGACAGCCTTTTTCTCTCTCAGATCTAGTACATGTTGGAGACTCTGAAGCGAGCTAGAATGAGCAATTGCAAGGCGAGCAGCACACCTGTGGACGCTCACTCCAAGCTCCCCGCTGATGGCGCCACTGTCTCCAACCCCAGCCAGTATCGCAGTCTTGCTGGGGCCCTTCAGTACCTCACCTTCACTAGACCGGATATTGCCTATGCTGTTCAGTTGGTTTGCCTGTACATGCATGATCCTCGGGAACCTCATCTAAGTGCTCTGAAGCGCATTCTCTGATACCTCCAGGGTACCTTGGACCTCGGGTTGCACCTTCACCGGACCTCACCAACTGATCTCACTGTCTACACCGATGCAGATTGGGCGTGCTGTCCTGACACGTGCAAATCCACCTCGGGTTATGCGATGTTCCTTGGGGACAATCTCATCTCCTGGTCATCTAAGAGACAGATGATAGTGTCTTGGTCTAGTGCAAAGGTGGAATATCGAGCAGTTGTGAATGGAGTCGCCAAAGCCAACTGGCTGCACTAGCTCCTCCTAGAGCTTCGCTGTCCACTCCATCGCGCCACAATGGTGTATTGTGATAATGTCAGCGCCGTTTATCTCTCCACCAACCCGATTCAGCACCAGCGAACCAAGCATATTGAGATCAATCTTCACTTCATCAAAGAGTGAGTCGGTGAAGTCCGCATCCTGCACGTTCCCACTACGTCCCAGTACGCCGGCATCTTCACGAAAGGTTTGCCGACGTCCGTGTTCACGGAGTTTAGGTCCAGTTCGCAGTGCTCCCAGTTTAGACTACGGGGAAGTGTTGGATGGTAATATGGCAAGTGGGCCTGTCCACCATGCCTATATATGTGTACACTGATCAATCCATAATCATTGAGTATTACCACAATTAGTGTCTATCAGTACCCACCGGACCTGCCACATGGAATAGATAGGGGGCGTTTGGTTGCCTATATATCGGACAACTACGCTCTATAGATGCAACTTCAGTGTGTTTGATTGCCTGCACAAGAGTCTGGGCTTGGCTCTCCAGACGCAAAAGGTAGCCCATGGCCTGGCTCACCAGATATGGATTTCATTTGCGTTTCTGGAGAGCTAGGTTCGCATGGTGCAACCCAGGTGTTCTTAATGACAATATTAACATGTGATTAGTGTATATTAAGTGATATTATTGTATTCTAAAGCAAATTAAGATACTAGAAGTAAAGTTAGAACTATTAGAGTGTAGTTATATAAGAGTGGCTTCAATAGTTCCCCATTATAGGTTGCCATCTTTAGTTTTTAGCAAAAACAGAAAACCTTCTCCAACAGTTCCCAATCAGGTTGCCATTTATCCCAAGTTAAGAAAAAGAGCCTGCACGCACGACGCATATATATGCGCTCGACTCAGCGTGTGCATCTGTTCGTATTAGAAGAGGTGGAAGGGTATAAACATAATTTTATTTCAGCCGCAGGGTTTTTCGATGTAAGTTTTCAAGAGGCAGAAGGACATAAACATAATTTTGTTTGTCTTAGGGTTCCTGATGTAAGTTTGCTCGGATTTGGCAAGTGAATTATACCAAACTATTGGAGATAGACTCTTTTTTCACTTGCCATACATTTTGGAGAGTTGCCAAATCACAAGATTTGCCAAGTGAATTTTGGCAAACTCTTGGAGATGCTCTAAGTCAAATATTATAAGATTACTTGTTTATCTATTTTTATTTTATATCGTACGACTTTGTGTGGGCAACCAACAATATCTCCTGTCAGCTAGGTCCTACACATGCAACTAGTCAAACAAAAATAACTTGCATCCTTGTACCCTGTCTAGCCTAGGCCTAGCTCCCATATGCGATACAGGCTCCCTAGACTAAGGGAACCGAACACCCCTGTGTTTCTCAAAGTGGAGGAACAGGACCGATGCATATGTAGGTACAGGTCTGACTGGGCCGCAGGGAGTACAATTTCTTGGCCACTACTACTGGGCACACTTTTTTTTTGCGTGTCGCAGTCACAGTCAGTGTTAGCTGCTGCCTTGTGTCGTCTATGGAGTGTATTCGAAGTTCAAAATTTGTTTTGCAAAATTAATGTTTGAGACCCTTATTATAAGAAAATTATGGTAGGATTGCTATCATGGACACGGGCTTCCTGTGACCCGATTGAGCATGAGTTTAGTCACAAAATTGAACCCTTGATGGGTCATAGGTTTTTTAGTAGGCAAGTTTTATTTTCATGGGCATGAGTTTAGGATGGTATAGGATCAGATCTGGATGTCACCTTTTACCACATTTTAATTCAAACACGAATTTGAATCCAGATGCTTTCGAATACAAATATAGAAAGGATATCTTGAATTTGGATTTCTATCTAGAAATTTATTTAAGTGTACTTTCATTTAATTAAGCACATTGTTATAAACAATACAAAGTGTCACCAAAAAATATAGTTATCAATAAAGATATAATAATTAAATATATCAATTAATCAACTAAAATATGTTTAAATAGATTTGTATTACAAATAAATAAACTAAAGTATTAAAAAAATAAAATAACAAATTTATCAGGATTAAACTGAATAAAAATACTAAAATAATTTGTATCATTGATAATTTTAATGTTATTTGTAGATATATACTATTAAATGGGCTCAGCGCATTTGTAACACACGCAGCGGGAGGGTGGATCTGGGCAAGTGGATTGGAGAGAGGAGACGGAGGAGGGAGGGGGCGGCGACCGGCCCAAGGGGCGACAGTTCCCTATGCTGCTGGTGGCGGTGGCGTGCACGAGGGGGAGAGCAGGCGGAGAGGTCCTTATGTTACAATCCTCTATTATTTATAGTCTCGAGTAGACTCTAACGAAAAAGTCCTTATCGAACGCCTTCCCAATTTCCTAATCAAAATTCCATAAATACTAATTAATAAAAGGTAACTTGGGGATTGAAGAGCAGGCGGAGAGGTGGGGCCTGTGCCCCCATCGCTGCCGGGGGGGGGGGCGGTGCCTACCGCCCAAGGGCGGGCTGTGGGGGCCCCACCCGCTGCTCACCATCCTCTTTTGGCCTGGTGTGGGCCCATTGTTGGTATTTTTAATCGCACTCCATTAAATAAGTTTTAAGTAGGATTATCCGTAAGTTTACGATATCATACCAGTCTCACATTTTACCCGGAGGTTTTAAATATCGTATCCACGAGGAACAGTTGTGATGATGACAACGTCTATAGACTTAATCCTACAATTAGGCTAGATCATATCAATCAAAAAAAAGGAAATAGCTAATGTACTCTAGTTCGACTTCGGTAAACTTTGTATAATATCGTCTTATCGGACAAGTGACCTGAATAGGAGAAGAAACAGAGTAATCTTCCTACCAGACACCTAGAAGCCTATCAGTCCTATCAACGGGAAGTGGACTACAGAGGATTCAACGTAGCTATAAAGTCACCTACGCGAGCTACCACTATCCGGCTGATCAGAGGACATTCACAAGTAAATCTAGCCTAGGCACCATGCCTACACTACGAAATACTACTTCAACCAAGTAATGACCAAGATCAAAGCCCTCAATATGAGATGTGAACCAAAGAACGAATAAGAACAAGTTGCTTACTTAATCAGAATGGTAAATATAAAAGTACCTCAGAACGCAGCTCCGGGCGAGGGAGCTGAATCCAGAAGATTACAGCCACGAAGAAGCGCCGACATGCCGGAACTCCTCCAGAATCTCTACTCCTCTACTCAATCTCTCTAAACAGGACCGATCTAGAAGAACTAGTCTCTCCTAATTGCTACATCTAGATGAACTAGATCTAGATGAACTAGAACTAGATCAACTAGAGGGACCATAACCCTAATTATGTAGAGAATATGAAGCACCAGGGTGTAGAATGCCTCTTGGAGGGGCCTTGGGGCGTCATTATATAGGCCGAGGTGGAGTAGGGGGCAAGGAACCACCACGTCAGTGATCCGCGTCTTCATCTCATGTGCACCTTCGGATCAAACCGACCTAAAATCGACGTAGGGATGCTTTGATTAGCTTCCAAGGAACCGTGGGAGGAAGACTCCAGAAGGCAGCGGCCATCGGTGGAATTAGGGCGCCGACCGGCCCCAGGGTGGGGCCGACCGGCCCCACCTGGGCTCCTCTATGGGCCCCACTGCTTCGGGTGTCTTCTAGACCCTTCCTGAACCTGTTGGAGGTGTAGTTGCGTCGCGGTTAAGTTTCGTGGTAAATTTGCACTTAAATCCCTCTTTTTGTCTTTTCTAGGAAATTCCCTGGAAATTTCACAAATCACCAAAACTCGTGGAAATTGTTAGTTAAAACCCTAGACTAGTGTGTTTTCATGTTCTCCTTCGGGTTTAAAGTGCCAGTAAAAGTTGATGTTAACGACCGTCAACAATAACCCCCAAGCTTACCTTTTGCCAGTCCCTTGGCAAACAACCTAGATCTAATTAATAATAATCTTGGATCAGGAGTTGCTGCAATACTTTTATTTCTTTTAAGCACACTTGCTTTTAAACATAAATTTTCCTCTGGCTTAGACAAAACTGCTCTAACTTTCAAACTTACCTATTTTACCTTTAACTATGGAGCTTTACAGCTTTTGCATAAGTGTTGAGCAATCGAAAGAGAGAACAATCAAGTCAAGCACTATGTCTCAAATTCTTTGCAGTACCAATATTCTGGAGTTTTGTAAATTTTCGCAATAAAACTTAGAGCTTAATTGTATGACACCCTCAAGTCTCTTATTATATGTGGTATTTATGGATCTTACTGAGACATTAATAATGTCATGCCTTCCTACAACTAAGGATCATAGTGGAGCTTATTGGAGTGGCAATAACAAGGATGAGCATACTTGCAATTCATATATTGTAAAGTCAAACAATGGATCCATAGAGAATCGAGGCATTCAATCAAATCAAGATGTGCATGTGTATGGGATATGATGGATAGGTGTATATATGGTATTTAGTGGCTAATCCTAATTCTACTTTTGCTCTTTGAAAATAACTCCCTCCTTGGAACTTTTTTTCGCAGGAAAACATGGGCTATCTTTATTCTCTCTTCTTTTTTTTTTTTTTTTTTAATTTGGGAGGCGGGCATCTATGTACCCATTGTTTTAATGCTGGGACACTTGTCCATCTTTTACTCCTATTTTTTTTCTTTTTTTCTCAATACTTTTGCATAGCCACATGCATCCTTTGAATGTAAATAATTGGAGAGATAATGATAAGAATTTAGAGCAATTAAATGGGGGTTGTCCTATAGGGTATATTTTTAGGTGTTTACTCCCAGTGTAGGAGAAAAATATTTTTAAGGTGGATCTAGATGAAAATGGAAATGACTGCGCTTACATCCTAGAGTAGGAGTAATGTATATATGGGTGGAGTGCGTAAGTGATCTTGATTTTAAAAGCATGACAAGACTCTCATAAAGTATATTCCACAGGTTGACTAAACTCAATGTAAAGCAAGCAGCATGAATGTGCAGAGGTTTTTCTAACTCTAAATGTATCATATATGGCTTTGGTAGGAATTTAAACTTTGTCATACAAGAGCTCATCATGTAAGATTTTAGGTTTTCAAAATAAATCTCCAGAACTTAGTAATGCTAGGAATAAGATAAATAGCAGCTTAGATCTTCATGTATCATATCAATCAATTACCTAGACTGAGCTCAAGCATATGCCTCCACAAATTTTAGGTTCAGAGTAAATTCTTATACCAAAATAGTCATGTCTGAAACTCAGGAGAATTCATGATTGAAAACTAGGCACTTGAAAGGAATTATAGTAGAGCAACTATTCATCATTTCCACTTTAAAAGATTAGAGAGAGAGAGAGTTCTTCAAACATACTTTAATTATTAAATCACACACTATAGCTTACTAAAACAAAACTAATAGTAAAGACATACCTTAATCACGATGATAACGGGGGTGTGTCTCCCCCAAGCTAATCCCTTCGATCGCGTCGAGCCTTCATGTGCCCGAATATTTTTGTGTTTTTCTTAACTAAGGGTGAGCCTTCATGTGCTCACATATTTTTGGTATTTTTAAATTTTCCTATGTACTATTGTGAACCTTCATATGCTCACATATTTTTGGTATTTTATGACTATATAAAGTAGACTCGATAATCGCCTAGGTATAGTTACCTGATAACTAGGGGATGCTCCTCCCCCAAGCTAGATGTTTGCAATACCTAGTGTTGATGATCTTCAGAGTGAGCTAATCAGTAGCAGTCCTGGTGGATGCCACTAATAGACTCTCTCCTTGTCATAATGTTGTTCCTGCATAATTATACTCCAACAAGAAAACCAAAACTCGAGGCTCGAATTTAATAATAGGTTAGCGGTCAGCCAATAAGTAATTGATTATTCCTTGAGTTGATTTGAATTGATAGATTCTAGCAGGATTATCTTTTTAGGATTTTCTAGTTTAATTATGCAAAAATTAAATATGAGTGCATGATATATAGTTATATTATTTTTATGCCTCCACAGAGAATATTTATTCTTATGGGGCTTAGAGATTTTTTCATAATGCAAGAAAGTAAATACAGAAACTATTATTATTATTATTTATGCCACCACAGTAAATATTCCTATAGGGTTACCATAAGTTTATTCACGTGGAGCTTTTTTAATATTTTATGATGCAGTAAATAAAGCAATAAAGATTTTTATTTCCTTTTTAATATTTATGAAGATGAATATGTTAAAGTGAAATTATTGAAGTAGATAGGAATACTTAATTAATTAGATAACTACCATATTACCTTATGGCAAAGGGTACGGAATTTTAAGTTTACCGACAGAACTTCTTCTTCCACTCTTGTGTATCTCTCCATCCTTGAGAGATGGAGGTTTTGTTAGTTGCATACCTCTAGTGATGATGATGTTACCTTTGTTCTTTAGTTTGGCCAACAGTTTGAAGTAGAGCTTTAATAGTAGCTGGCAAAGCATCTTGCTCGGTGTACATGCTCCGAGAACTTTCACTTGTAGAATTAATAAACTTTGCTCGACGTGTTGTCCTTTATTATTAGAGCGTGATAGCACTAAGTGATGAAGGGTAAAAAGACTGGTGGTCCTTCCTCTTGAATCTTGAGTTACTCATGGACATCTTGTCTCCTCTGTTGCATCTATTCTTTTACCATCTTTTTGCTTCTTTGATCTTTTGACTATTTTCACTCTAGTTATTATTATGCCTCGCAATAGATTAGTGGACAACACATACCCAAAGGAGTATATAGATTTTGAACACAGGTTGCTTGTCCAGTAGTTTATTTTATTTTGTCTATGCTAATGAAAAGATAATATTAATATTGTTTAACATAAATCATATTTTATACAGACATAGCCCGAGACAAAGTAACTTGTAGCAGAAGATAAAGTGAATGAATCATTAATGCTCACAGTTCTTTTTATTCATGATGAATGGCTGTGTCTTCCTCTATAAAGTTATTAAAGTTCAGAATATACTCTGTCTCATCTCTAATTCGAATTCCTCTCATGACTTACCCAAATTAATTTTGAGAATTTCTGCAGGGGTTAGTCCGACAAAATATCCAATATCTACACAAGCTAATTTTTAGATCAATAGCCAAACCAAACTCCATGTCTAATCGACTAAGGTAGACTATTTAACCTAAGCACCACGCTTAGTTTAAAAAGCCTATGAAAGTACCCTAGAAGTACTTCCAAACCAAAATTTACTATAGCGGACAAAGATAACATGAAAGCACTCATAGAGATTTTATTGAGACAGAGATGAAAGAGCGTGATTATTATGCAACATTTTCAGCATGAATTAAAAAGGTAGAGACAACCATTATTAGCAACATGATTTAAGATTTTTCAAATAAGCCCATTCCCCAAGCTTGAATTTTGCGTAAATGTAAACTTGAGTGGATGTAATTCAAAATTGCATGATGGTTGTTTTGACATACCTGGTCTTTGTCATTAGTTATTTTCTTACTTCAAACCTGAAATGGTTAGTGACAAAAAATACCCAAGGGAATATTTTGATAATTATAACTCTGCTCAATTCACAAAGGTATTACAGCCTAAGGTGCAAGCTCTAATTTATTATTATTTTTTAGAGTGGTTATTTTAGAACACAAAGTTATTCTTAGAGAACCTTCTGATTATTGTAATTTGAGTTGGTGAGGTGGTTTCCTCTAGAACATTAGCCTTTGTGAACCTATATCAAGATTACAACGAGATCTTTAATATTTATGATAAACACATGCATCTACAACCACCCTCTTAATGATTTTATGAACAGGTAAAATAAGTGGGTTGAAGATCTCGTGTGTGGTAATATTAGAGAGACCAAAAGATTCAGGAGGTTTCTCATATGAGCATAGATTTGATAAAGTGTTAATGAGATAATTCCCATGCTCATCGATGTAATCTCCCTTTTTAAATTCCAAGGGTGTCTCTTCATGGTTGTCTATAGGCAACAAGTTTGCCTCTATTATTTCATGCCTGTGACATTTATTAGATGTTTTATTTTCTAGGATTTCCCATGAATTGATGTCTCCAAGGTTGGTCTTATCTAAAGCTTTCTCTAAACTTGGGTGAGTTATGTTTATTAAAGGAATTAATTTAAGGTCACCATTTGAATTTAAACCAAGTTTAGATGCTAGTGCTAAAGCTTTGTCTTCTTCTATCCGTTCTTTTATAATGGCATATGTATTTCTAGTATGTTTTACGCATTTCTACTATTGTCGTTGCTCTTCTTTGGGATTCCTATAATCTTCATGACTCCTATTCTTAGGATGTCTTGATAGATTTCTAGGGTTATTATGAAGTTTAGTAGAAAGAGCATAAAAGATTCATTGGGGCCAAGGATGGGTTTACAGATGTGTTCAAAGACATTTATTGTGGGCATAGAAGGGGAGAAGATAGAATTTATTTCTAAGTGGCTTGGCTCTCCTTCTATGGCATCACTTGACATGCCATCCTTGAACTCTTCCCAATGCCTTTTAGAAGGGAAAGGAAGTAGATGATGCTTTTCCTAAGATGCTCTTTTGAGAAGATTTGATGTGTATTGATTTAGAAGCATCTTAGCTAATTGGAAGTCTAAATCAGCGAAGTGGAATCTTAAAGGTTTAGGATCGATAGCTAAATCTTGGGAATAAAATGATTATGTTTTAGCTACCAAGACTTCCGTGTTTAGGTCGGGTGATAAGTTATCCCGAATCATATTAATTAGACATGGGCGTAGCTCATAGCTAGGTGTTATGATAGGTTCTATAGATTTTGGTGGCCCAAAGCTTTTTGCGCATGTCATAAAGACAGATAGAAATAAAATTAAAGACATCCGTAAGGATGAACACAAAAAAATAATGAAGAGAATGGGATAAAAACAGGATTGAAGGCATCCATAAGGATGAAGCAAAAAAAATAATGAAGAGGCTGGGGATAAAATAAGGAAAGATAAAAGTATAATACAAGATTAAGCTAGACTAAGTCAAAATCAGCAAACCGTTCCCCAACAACGGCGCCAAAAATGCTTGTTGGTATTTTTAACGTACTCCATTAAATAAGTTTTAAGTAGGATTATCCATAGTTTATTTAGATATCATACCGGTGTCACATTTTACACGGAGGTTTTAAATATCGTATCCACAGGGGGGAGCAGTTGTGATGATGACAACATCTATAGACTTAATCCTACAATTAGGCTAGATCATATCAAGAAAAAGAAAATAGCTAATGTACTCTAGTTCGACTTGGTAAACTTTGTATAATATCGTCTTATCGGACAAGTGACTGAATAGGAGAAGAAACAGAGTAATCTTCCTACAAGACACCTATAAGCCTATCAGTCCTATCAATGGGAAGTGGACTACAGAAGATTCAACGTAGCTATAAAGTCACCTACGCGAGCTACCACTATTCGGCTGATCAGGGGACATTCACAAGTAAATCTAGCCTAGGCACCACGCCTACACTACGAAATACTACTTCAACCAAGTAATGACCAAGATCAAAGCCCTCAATATGAGATGTGAACCAAAGAACGAATAAGAACAAGTTGCTTACTTAAATCAGAATGGTAAATATCAAAGTACCTCAGAACGTAGCTCGGGAAGAGGAGCTGAATCGTAAGATTACGACCCACGAAGAAGCACCGACATGCCGAACTCTCCTCAGAATCTCTACTCCTCTACTCAATCTCTCTAATCTCTAAACAAGACTAGATCTAGATGAACTAGTCTCTCCTAATTGCTACATCTAGATGAACTAGATCTAGATGAACTAGAACTAGATCAACTAGAGGGACCCTAATCCTAATTATGTAGAGAATATGAAGCATCGGGGTGTAGAATGCCTCTTGGAGGGGCCTTAGGGCGTCATTATATAGGCCGAGGTGGAGTAGGGGGCAAGGAACCGCCATGTCAGCGATCCGCGTCTTCATCTCATGTGCACCGTCGGATCAAACCGACTTAAAATCGACGTAGGGATGCTTTGATTAGCTTTCAAGGAACCGTGGGAGGAAGACTCTAGAAGGCGGCGGCCATCGGTGGAATTAGGGCGCCGACCGGCCCCAGTGTGGGGCCGACCGCCCCCACCTGGGCTCCTCTGCGGGCTCCGCTGCTTCGGGTGTCTTCTAGACCCTTCCTGAACCTGTTGGCGGTGTAGTTGTGTCGCGGTTAAGTTTCGTGGTAAATTTACACTTAAATCCCTCTTTTTGTCTTTTCTGGAAAATTCCCTAGAAATTTCACAAATCACCAAAACTCGTGGAAATTATTAGTTAAAACCCTAGACTAGTGTGTTTTCATGTTCTCCTTCGGGTTTAAAGTGCTAGTAAAAGTTGACGTTAACGACCGTCAACACCCATCATACTCGTCAATTGTCACTGTCTTCATCTGACGTGTGACAGAACTCCGCCTTCTCCGATCAGCACGTCCTCGTGCTTAATTTTAGTCCGCTCAACTGATCCAAAAGGAGGGTGGTTGCTGCTCCAAATTCCGCTCCATTATTGAAGAAGAAAATGTCCCAAAGCTCACCTTGAATCTGCATCATAGTCTGCTACAAAGAAGAAAGCAATATTTGAGGTTCCCACAACAGCCACTGACATATCTCTGAAACCCATCAAAGCTCCCAATTGTGTTGCATCTGCCATCACCAATGCTCAGATTTGATAGGACTCCAGACAAGTATAGATTGTACATAATCTATGGTGGACTTGTGATCTGATATGTCTGCCTGACACCCACTTGGCATCTAATATGCCTGCACATTGTTGAGTGAACCACTATAGCAGGTGCTATGTAAAAGTGATGCATCTCACTAAAAAGAAGGTCTTATAATCCCTAGGAGACACCTCATGTGCTCCATCCTCTGTCACACCTATATTGACATCGTCTACCTAGATAATTAGCTAGCCATTGTCGTCATAGAAAATAGTTTTGGCTTTCTGGATCTCCTGAGTTGGCCAATGCTACAAAAACAGGATACTAGAGGAAAATATCTGAACGGATGGTGTCGAGGTAGGAAGATGAAATCAAACTGCTAATTGCTCTGAGAAAAATAATCGGGATGCCACAAATATCTCCTGAAGCAATGTAGATGTTGCTGGAATATAGAAGCGATCATCATAATAGACAATTCCGTCATGTACCGACCAGGCTAGTGCTACTGCATGAACTTTGATGGTGGCACTGATCATCTGGAGCTCTCTGTCATCTAGTACTGCCTGACGTAGAGTAGCTAATATGTCAAAGTCTGTGTCACCAATCTGAGGAGATGGTAAGGCTAGTATCACCTCACATGTATCCCAATTCTCCTTTTCTTCACCATTGTTGACGTCTGCCTCATATGTTGTAGTGTCGGGCACCGTGATGTCTGAGTCTGAGAGATCGGCTGCTGTCAGTACCAAAGTCAGAGAAACTCATGTCTCATGCTGCATAGACCATGGCTGAAGTGCCTGCTGCTGCTCGAGCTCAAGGGCCAGCTTTTGGGCTACCTCTATAGATGACGGAGAAGAAGAATCCAGAAGGTGGCGCATAACATGAGATAATCCAAAAGAAATATGTGTAACCATTCAAACTTACTGACATTAGTGGATTGATTCTCACGTGCACCGAATCTCTGAATGTAGTCATCCACTGAGCCAATCTGCAGCGGCTATTTGGCAAATTCCAGTGTCCGAAGATGGCCGAATTCATGTCAAAGGATCCATGTGAACAACTCCTAATCATCAATAGGCTTGACTGTTGAGATTTTTGTGAACTAAGCAGATGCAATATCTGTCAGATGGAAAGCCGTATAGGTTACCTTTTCTTCCTCAGGTAAATTGTATAGACAGAAAAGCTGCATTCTGGACATCCATGGCAATAGATCTGAAGCTCCGTTGTATGTAGGTGCAATCATGTTGACGCTGTATGGTGGATACCAGAGCGGAGTCTTAGGCACAACGCGGTCCATGATCGTCGATGCTGCTTTTGCCTCTACAACATGCGCCTCCTTGCGCAGTGTTGATGGTGGTGCTGGAACCGCCATTGGGAGCTCCAAGATACATATGACGTGCGAGGGTCCATCTATGCCAACGCCTTTGATGGGTGCTGGAGGGGCCGGCGATGTTGGTGTAGATCCGTTCCTCGTAGCACGACGTTCCTCCACGATCTGGAGGCGATCGCTGAGGTCGTCGAGGCGGCGGTGTACCTCATCCACGTGCTCATCGAAGTTGTTGCTAAAGGCATCAAGGATCTTCTTCAACGCAGCCATGGTGGTGGTGGAAGCCATAGATTACTTCTGGTCTTCTAATACCAGTTCTAACACAAGCAGCAGGAGGGTGGATCTGGGCTAGTGGATTGGGGAGAGGAGAGGGAGGAGGGAGGGGGCGGTAGCACCCTGTGCTGCTGGTGACGACGAGGGGGAGGGGGTGGCGGCGCAGGAAGGAGACGGGGAGAGGAGGCGCGGGCGCGGGAGATTTGAAATAATGGGAATTACCCCAATTATTTTCTTGAGTGGACTCTAACGGAAAGTCCTTCAACATGGATCTTTCCAGTTTTCTAATCGAAATTCCATAAATACTAATTAATAAAAGGTAATTTGGGGATTGAAGAGCAGACGGCAAGGTGAGGCCCGTGGCCCCCATCACGTGGCCAGGGGTAGGGGCAGCGGCGTCTGCCCATACCCCCCGATGACGGCGGCGCCTGGTGCCCTAGGGCAGGCCGTGGGCCCCGTCCTCCGCTCACCACCTCTTTTGGCCCGGTGTTAGCCCATGCTCGTTAATTGTCACATCTTTATCTGATATGTGACAACATTATTACTAATAAAATTAAATAAATAGTCACACGCTATGGAGAGAAAGCTTCGCGTTCACACGTTTTTGGCGCCACGGAACTTACAGGAGCGGCGCGCCAAAGCCCAAACGGTCTGTCCGTGCTGGCTCGGTGGCGTGGGCGCCACGCCATCGCGCGCGCGGAGCCAGCCAGAGCGAGAGGACGACCCGTTCCTGCCCCTGCCTTGTCCTGTCGTGAAGGGACAGCATGAGGGCCACTCGACCCAGGACATGTGGTACTGTTGCTGTTGCCCATGCCAGCAGCTACGTTCGCGATGTGCGTGCCTGCGTCAGCGTGAGCACAGCGTGCGTGTCTGTCATGTTCACTACCTGCAGCTCCATGTTGATGCTACCATGTCGTCACGCCGAGACGGTCTAATCCGATTGTATTAAAACCCAACTTTCCTAGAGTGCAGATGTACTATTTCTACGGTAATATAATACTTTAGCAAAAAATCAGATTACCTTTAGCAAATGTGTGCTCAAGTTTACCAAATCTAATTAACTTTAGCAAAAATCAATAATAATAAACATACGTACACTACTAGTCTAACAATAAAGAGACAAAATTTTCGTCAATTTTTTAACCTATATATAAGTTGTAAAACTCCTGCTAAACCAAGATTTAATCTCAAATACGTATATTTTAGAAACATGAGTTAAGTGTGACCTATACATTGACGACCTGCACCATTATTTTTTTCCCCAGGATTAACGAGGCAGATTCTTTTTTTTTTTTTGCCATAATTAGATTTTGGTCCAACCTAAAACCGGGGCTATGTAGCGAACGATCATTGGATTCGTAAACAGCAAATGAACTTCCGACAGTATTTTCTTTCCAAATTAAGAAACTTGCGGGGACAGCTACATTCCTTTTTTTATTCTGCATGGACGCGTCCTACAATAATAAAGTGCTTAATCAGTTTCATTCTCTTCTAGCTTCTGTTGCATGCTGGTCTCGATTCCACCGTCCCAGTAACTTTCCTTTTTTGAGAAAAAATTCCGTAAGTTTTTGGACAAATTTACTGTGTAACTCTTTTGTGCAAAATTTATGTCTAACTTTTACGTATAACTTTGTGTGTAAAATTTAGTATAATTTTTACGTATAATTTTATGTGCAAAATTTAGATATAACTTTTACGTAAAACTTTTGTTGGCTTGAGCAACCACAACCTTCCCGCACTCGGAGAGTATTCGGACACAATGTATGAAAGTAGCGAATATGAATGAAACGGGCTTCGTGTTAAACACTTTCGCTCAGGTGGGAGCCCCTGGCGACAAAAGTTTACAACAGGATTCGGACTTCGACCGCGGACTAGAAGCGCCGGACCGGCCTCGATCTCTCTCTCTCTCCCGCGGGTGCCCGCGGGTTCTATTTATAGGGCGTCGTCGCCGCTTACAATCCCGACTCTAGCCTTAGGGTTTGCTTGAAGCAACGCTTCCACCCCGCGACGCCAGGGGCAAATCCGTACTTCTCTTCCTGTCCTCCCCAGGTAACGCCTCCTCGTGCGGCGCCGGTGGGAGCTGCCCGCGTGGGGTCATCCAGATGAAGGGCCCACCATCGCCTGCAGTGAGAGATAGCGCCGAATGGTGAGTTGGACACGACCCGAGGCTTTCGCCTGGCGCCGGACTTGCTTGCTTTCGGCTTGCCCCTGGATCGGTCGTGGTGAGACCACTTTCACCTCCGGGTTTCGCCGTAATCAGCCTTCACTCCCGGACCGCGAGGTCGACCCGGCTAGAGGCCTTCGACATAGCAAAAAGGCTCTCACCGTTGGCTCGCCATCCGCCCAATCGCTGGGGCCTTGCTATTCGCCCCAGGTTGAACCTATTCGCTCTATCCCCGGGGAAGCGCCGCTAGTGAGGGGGCCGACACTTTCGCCGCCTCCCCCAACAGTAGCCCCTTGGGCCGCCCTCTCGCTGCTTTCGCTCGTGACGGCGGACCAGCTTACCGAAAGGCGCCACCCCAGGGAGAGGGCGAATCTTTTCTCTCTCTCTCTCTCTCTTTTTTTCTCTTTTTTTACATTATTGCCATATATATATATATATATATATATATATATTTATTTTTATGTTTTAAGAAAGAAACGGTGGCGAGCCTCGGGTTTTGAGCTTCACGATTCTTGGGGGGAGCGGGCGCCCGCTCGGCTCCTCGGCAGGCGTGCTCCTAGGCCTATATATATGGGCCCCTGGCCGCCTGGTTTCCTTACTGGTGCCCTCATTTGCCTGCTCTTGCTCCCGGTGCTCGGCTTCCCGTTTTCGAGGTTTTCGCTTCTCTCCAGCTTCGCTCTGTTCTTCGATCGAAAGGTTGGTTTTCGCTCCCCTCTATGGGTCTGATTTCGTTTATGTCTCTTTTCGCTTTTTTTACGGCTTTCGAAAATGTAGTCTGTTTGCTTCAGCTTTGCTTTTGGGTGTGTTAGATGTCTTCGACCGAAACCCCTGGCGAAAGCGGGAGTGGGGCGAATACTAACTCGCATTCTGACGGTGGCACCGAATCGATTGGGACGTCACCTTCGTCTTCGAGAACACGTGGTGTCTTTTACCTTGGGCGCTCTAAAGTTGATGCCACCGAGATTGAGAACTTCATTCAACGAGGGTTTCTGCCGCGCGAAGGCCCCGCTCCGTATCGCCGGCCAGGGCGAGAGACAATCCCTCAACCCCGGCCTTACGAGGCTGTCGTGTTTCGCGATTTCTTTGTCGCTGGGCTTAAGTTCCCTTTCGAACCTTTCGTCGCGGAGGTCCCGAGCGCTTTCACTTGCAACCGCACCGGCTTACTCCGAATGCCATATGTCGCCTCGGTGTTTTCATCTTTGCCATGAAGATGCAAGGGTGCCCTCTTTCGGTTGACGCTTTCGCCCGGTTCTACACTTTACATCGTAGCCCGAATAAGGGCGATGACGAGAATTGCGAATTTGGTTTGTACAACTTTGTTCCACGCAAGTCCCGGGGCACCGTCAGCATTGCTCAAATTTACAAGAACAAATGGGGAGATTGGCAGAGATACTGGTTCTATTATAGGGTCTATTCTGACGAGGAGGTTGAGGCCAGCTTGGCGAAAGGGTTGACGCGTGCGTCCCCTTTGGTATCGGACTTGACTTCTTTTGTGGGCGAGAAGAAACCTGCGTATTCGCTTAGTGCTCCCGGGGCTATTCAGAGTAGCGAGGCGTTTGTTGCTACGGCTAGACTGCAGATCAGCCGCAACATTGTAGAGGAGTGGGTTGCTCTTCGCGAATTTCCGCTTTGCTCATCAGTCCGATTTGATGCTTTCGTCGATGTTGACGGTTATCGGCGGCCTGCTTTAACCATTCGCCGTCCCGAAAGCTTCCCCAACGATGAGGTATTTGTTCGTTTTGCCGAAGAGAGGGTTGTACTTATCTGTGGGAGAATGACAGACAAAGAAGATCAATCGAAGACGGCTATTCTTGGTGGCCGAAAGCGGTTGAACCGTGTTTTTGATATGATGGGCGTTTTGTATGAGGACCGTCCCCCGTTTAAGGCCGAGGCTTCTCGCGCACCTTATTCTCGACCCGTCGTTCTCGCGGTTCCCACGGGCGCGACTGCTGGCGATGACGTGCAACCCCAAGAGTATCGGGCTGGCAAGCGAAAGGCTTCAGAACCAGAAGACATTCGAATGGGCCGCAACTTGGCCAAGCCTAGGAAAAGGAGCACTAAGTTCGCGTTTGGCGACTTCTTCTCCTATGTCGATTTGGAGGAGTCCGGGCAGGTTGATCTTCGATCTAGCAGCTGCGTCGTTTAATTTCGCTTGATATGCATGCTTTGTTTGCCTTTTCGCTTTAGGTTTGGCGCAGTGATCCATTTTTCGAGCATCTTTTTTTTCAACATTCGCTGTTTTGTGCCTGAATTTTCAGGGATCTTCGGCGTCTGAAGAGATGGCTCCCACCAAGCCTCGTCCGGTCGAAAGGGGGGCTAGCGCTTTCGATGATGATTTATCAATCCTCAATGTTCCTACCTTCGTGAAGTCAAGAGAAGTTGCTCGCAAGGCGGCAACCAACCGGGAAGAACCGGCGAAGAGGGTGAAGGTCACAGCTTCCAAAAAGCCCAGGACGGCGGAGGTCTTAGCTACGGAGGTTGCAACTGACTCGGCGAAAGCGTTCGAGACAGGTAAGTCTCGCTTTTTCCGTGAAACCACTCGGGTTACTCGGGGAGATGTTGGACAGCCAGCTTCTGGGCTTCGGCCACTTGGACTTGGCCGGCGACCCAGGAGATTACGGTGAGCTTCGCTTCTACATGGGGTCCAGCTCCTCCGGGGAAACGGATCCGCGAAAGGAGCGATCTTACCGGCTTGCTCGTGCTTTAGGTGTGTCGTCCGATGCGAACCTGGCCTGCGGTTTCGATGTGCACCAGGTTGGGCTCCTACCTTGCGGGAGCGAAAACGCTGCCAAATTCGCGGACTTCTGCAGCCGCTCACATTCGCTCCCGGAGGTCGAAAGAGACCTGCTGAAATTTGATGGTGCTACTCTCGCTGAAGCAGCCAGTTATCATGCCGTCAGCGTAAGCTTTCTCGCTGATGTTTTCTTTCGTATTTCTAGATCTGTTCTTTTTTGGATCGTTGTAAGTTTTCACTTGCTTTGTCTTCGTAGTCACTCCTCCTTGCACGGAGCATGGCCAATCAGTCTCAAGTTGTTCGCCAGTCACTAGAGCAAGAACTTTCGTCCAAGAATTCGCGGGTGGCGAAGCTGGAGGCTGAGCTCGAGGCCATTCGCCTTGAGCGTGACCGTGAGTCAGAGCTGCGGAAGAACCTTGAGGCGCGAAACCAGGAACTTGAGAAGTCTGTGATGAACGCCAAAAGGACCGAGACGCGTCGTGAAAGGCTGCATTCGGCGAGAAGGCGGCGGCGGTTCTGTCAAAGTATCGCAGCATTCTGCATTCATTGGGTGCTGATGCTGAGCAACCCCCCGAGATGGATGACCTCGGTTTCTTCGACTGGCTTCGGCTAGAGATGGAGCTGCTGGAAGGTCACTTGCATCACACACGTGATTTCGCCGTGTCCACCTTGTTCCGAACCCTTTGCGGTGCTCTCGTAGAGGCTAACTGCGAGCATTTGGCCGGGCTTGACCTTAGTGACGTTGATCACTTCCGGAGGGTCCCGGCTGAGGCGAATTCGACTGGGCTTCGTCTCTACGAAGAATTCTGGCTGCAAGTTGGGAGTGACATTGCCCTGATGAAAGCTGCCTGGAGTCGTGCGAAGGTACTTTCGCTGCTTGCACTTTTTCGTTAATGGTGCTGCACCTGGTGGTGATTATTCTTACGTATGCGGTTGTTATCTTCTTGATTTCACCATTTTGGTTCTGTTTTATAGGATTCAGAGGAGAAGGATAGGATCAGCGCGAAGGTGGAGGTCTACATCGCGAAACGCGACGCGCGCGAGGCCGAGACTAGGGCTTCCGCCGATACTCCACCGACTCCGGATGCGCACGCTAGCCCAGCCGAGAACGTTGAAGACCCACCGACTGGCTCTGGGTAGATGCTTGAGCAGAAACATTGACCGTTCTTCTGGATGTGCACGAATGTTTGCGTGAAAACTTTATGGTTGTAATAACTTTGACATGGCGATGCGCAGGCTCTCGGTGAGGGGATCTGCGGGAAGCTACGTTCGTTTGGCCGCTCACTATTCGATGTGGGGATTTCTTTGTTGGTGGGTCGTCATGGATTCATCATCGGAAACATTTTCCCGACGCTCATCTTTCTGACTTTATTGATTTCTTGCGCGCTGCCCTGCCGAGCGGAGAATGCCAAAGTTAAAGAGTTTTTCGTGGGGTTTGATCGAAGTGTGCTTGATAGTCGACGGCGAGATCGTCGTCGCCGTAGTCGCACCGACGGCGCCTGCCATGGGGCTGCATTTTGTGATGTCAAGGAGGAACCGCTCTCCGACGAAGATGTTGGTCTTGGGCATCGTCGCTATAACTTCTTTTACCGTCCGTCATAGTTTTTAATGTAATCCACGTTGCTGTTGAAAGAACACCTTCGCGTGTCGATAATGTCATCTTCTTTGGTGTTATTTTATTTATTCGCTTTTGATAATTCGATCGATTGACACTCTTGCGCGAGCGAAAACATTGGACTTTTCATTCCCTGCGTGTTTTGGTATGAATGGGAGAGCACTGCTTCTCTTACCCCGCTTGGGGGCTGTTGACACTTCTTAACATCGCTATCAAAAATAGAGATAAATCCCTATCCCCAACAACGACACCAAAAAGCGTGTTGATATCTGTTAACGCCCACTAAATGATCCGCAAGCGCACGGATACCGTTGTAGCTTTATCCCAGAGTATTCCGGTTTCGTTCCAATCGAGAAACGCGTGTGAGATCAACTACGGTCTAACTTAACTAGGGGTAGCAAAGAATGTGAAGGTAGAAACTAGATTAAGATAGAACTAAGATAGAACTAGGGGCGACAATTAATGAGGTTGAGCGTAGCAATCAAGGTTGATGATAATAGGAGAGTAGAGAGGATAACTATAGTTCACTTCTTCTAACTTGGGCAAGCCTATGTCTGATATTGCTAACTGGGGACATTACATAAGGAGAGACACCGACATAGGATGTAGATCTCCTTAGCAACCGCGTCCTACTTGGCCTACAAACGGGATAGTGGGATACATAGGATTCAACAGAGCCATAAGTCACCTCCGCGAGCTACCACCAAATCCGGAATATAGGGTGCATCCACGATTACCCTAAGCCTAAGCACCATGCTTACACCTACGATAATACTCTACTCCCCCTAGGAAGAGAATAAAGCACTCAAAGAGAGTCGTAATCCAGATAAACAATATAGGCATAGAACTTACTTGATTAGAAGTTGATCACCAGAGACATCCTAGAGCAAGCTCAAGTAGAGCTTGATCCCGCCAAGGTACAAGCCGTAGAGAGGGCACCGATAGGCCGGCACCTCCTCCTAACTCTTCCCTCACTCTCCATCTCACTATTATCTAAAGACTAGATCCTAGAGAGGACTAATCTTCTCTTGATCTCTAGCCCCAGAGAGGTTATCCATTCGAGGGACACCTCTTAATTAGGGTTTGAGAGAATTGCAAATGAATGTGTATTGCCCTAGGGGGGTCCTACCCTCCTTTTATAGCCCGGTGGGATGAACATGAGCCCTTGGATCAAACCGACTTTGGCGGACGGCTGAGATTGAAACCCTAAGGCGGTGGAGCATGTGGGCCGAGCACGGGCCCGTTTGGCCCAGAAAGCGATCGCCGGTCCGGCCTGACTGGCCGGTCTCGGCTCCGGGGCCGCTCGCGGTCCGCTTCGCCGTGGTGTCTTCTTGCGCCTTCTCGAGTCTTCTAGTGCACCCCTCGCGGTGGAATTCATATTTGATCATCCGAAACTCCGAAAAAGGCAAATGATATGTCCGTTTCGATCGTCTCGACGAGCTCTTCGCAATGGTGCATTCCAATTCATCATTTGAGGTGCTTGTATTCTGTCATCTTGGTCCTTTTTGATAGTTTTTCCGTTGTGTACCTGCAGAGACAAGGATTCACCAAAACTCGTGGAATTTCGTTAGTGTAAACCCTAAGTCTATGTTGGTGATCGCCAATGTGCCTCTTTAGGAGTTAGTTGATGGGTAAATTTAGTCATTAACAACCGTCAACAACACCCCCACACTTAACCTTTGCTAGTCCCTTAGCAAAGCTAAGCTCAGAAAAGCTATTGAAAGATATGTATAAGTTTAAGCATTGTAACCATCTTGATGTAACTCCTTAGAAGTATACCTGCATTCAGACAAAAATTCTCCTCCAAGATTAAGCAATAACTGAGCTGACTATCAAACTTACTCATGTTACCCTTGACCATGGGGCTTATCAGCTCTTACTTGGGTCTTGAGCAATTGAAAGACAGAAAGATCAAGCCAAGCACTATGTCTCAAGTTCTTTGTTCAACTATCATTCTAGAGTTTTTAGAAGTTTCCAAATAAAACTCAGAGTTTCCATATATGACACTCTCAAATCTCTCATTGTATGTGGTATTTATGGATTCTCACTAAGGCTGTGATGATGGTTGCCTTTCTTTCCATCATATAACTAAGGCTTATGTGGAGCTCATAGGTAAGGAGAAAACTTGAAAGAGCAAACTTGCAATGCATATGTTGTCAAGTCAAACAATGGGTCCACGGAGAAACAAGTCATACCATCGAATCAAGATGTGCAAGTGTATGGATATGGTGGATATTTAGTGGAACCTAATTCTACTATGCTCCTTGAGGACATATCTCTCTTTTGAAATTTAGAACTTGGCCAGAGAGTATGAGCTATCTTTTTCTTTTTTTTTCTTTCATCAGGGAGGCAGGCATCTAAGTACCCATAGCTCTTGGACACTTGTCCATTTTTTCAACTTCCTTAGTTTATCTTTTTGTTTCATGATAGCTTTTGCATAGCTCATAACACTCCTTTTTGGCACAAAAGATTTTTGAGAGATAGCAACAAGAACATGGAGCATTTATCAGGTGGCTATCTAATAGAAGTGTTTTTGGTGTTCTCTCCCAGTGTAGGAGTAAAACATTTTTGGATGGGTGTAGATGGAATGGCATGTTGTTGCGCCTACTCTAGTGTAGAGTAGTGCATATGCAGGTGGAGTGTAAGTGGATCTTGATTCAAGAGCATGACAAATCTCTCACAAGGGTCACAAAGGTTGACAAAACTCAATGCAAGACAAGCAGCATATATGTGGAAGTTTATCTAGCCTATCACATCATGTTTGGCTCTAGTGGGAATGTAAGCTTTGTCATACAGGAACTCATCATATAAGGTTTTTGTATTTTTCAAAAGATAAATCTCTAGAACTCTAGTGTCACTCGAGAACAAGATAGATAGCAGGTCAAACTTTCTCAATCCAATCAATCAAGTACCTAGACTTAGTTCAAGCATAAGCAACCCACAAGTTTCAGGCTCAGAGCAAATCTTCATGTCAAAACAGTTAAAGCCAAAACTTGGGAAAACTTATGTCTAAAAATTGGGCACTTCAAAGGTGTTATGACAGAGCAGCATTTCATCATTTTCATCTTTAGTGATCATCTTCAGAGCTTGCCTATTTATTGACTCTATCTAAACAAACATTTTTATTTGGTTTTACATTTTTAATACTAATACTATATAAGACTCTTAAGACTAAAAAGCATGGACCTTCATGTGTCCACATATTTTTGGTATTTTTCATTTTTATGACTGACTCGGTAATCACATAGGTACACTTACCTGGGTACCTAGGGGATGCCTTCCCCAAAGCTGGTTGTTGTCGTGGTTGAGCATTGAAGCTGAGCAGTCCTCGCGGTGGAGCTCATGCTTACAAGAGCAAGTGTAGCCGGGAATCTCGATCTCATCCAACAAGAAGTTGC
Source organism: Chrysopogon serrulatus (assembly GCA_015844335.1). Lineage (NCBI taxonomy): Eukaryota > Viridiplantae > Streptophyta > Magnoliopsida > Poales > Poaceae > Chrysopogon > Chrysopogon serrulatus. The sequence goes on from JADLZL010004086.1 coordinate 561,406, forward strand.
TTCCTCCACACAATGATTAGCTGTGTGTTGGGAAGGTGTACTTCAAGTGATGTCAATGAAGATTCCTAGGTGGACTAGCTCTTAGAGTCATCCTGCAGCAAACATCTCACAAAACACCAAAACTTGTGGAACGGATTAGGGTAAGCAGTTAGTGGTTAGCCGTTTCATGGACTGGTTGTTGTGAGAGGTTTTCAAAGGTTGTTACAAAGTGTATACAGTGCAACAAGATGCTCAATTATTGTTTTTGTATTTTCTATTTTTGTTATGCAGAAAAGAAAACATGTATGCATGATTATTTTTATTATTTTTATGCCACCACGGTGAAGACTCCTATGGGCTTTTACACACCATAGAACTATTCACATGGGGCTTCAAGTTAATGCATGAATTATCTAATAAGATGAATACCTATTTATTTAGTATTATTATTTTTTTAATGCAATACTAATGTGGAAAAGTAAACATGCTAAAGGGAAAATAATCCATGTATTGCAAGAAAGTAAATATGGATAACTACCGATGTTACCTCACGGCAAGGGTTCAGATTTTTAAAGTTTTCTGAACAAGACTTCTCCCTTCTTGTTGATTCCTCCAGTGTTGACACAATTGGAGTTTCTTTGGTTGCGTGCATGGGAGTGCTTCTTCTCCAAGCTAGCTCTTTCGGTGAAGATTAAGATTCTATGCTGATGCCCTTTATGATGTGTCACCTTATTCTACCTAACCCGTCTTGATTTTGAGATTTGATTTTGCTTTGACAGGTCCAGGAGGGAATTGACTCCCCCACACTTTGCTTAAAGTGTGTCCTGCTCATGAAGACAAGGCAGAGATCAAGTGTATGGGCTCTACTGGTGGAAAAACACCAGCAGAACTAGAACTTCTATTTCACATCTCCTGTCCTTAGTCACATTGAACAACATGGAGTTGATGTTATGTGCTTTGTTAAACATTATCATGAGAGGTAGGATCAAAAGGTTGAGCAAGGATGTAACATTTAAGTTCATTAGGCTACAAGAGTTGAAGTGCTTAACCCATGGAAGGATTGTCTATATGTACATGTTGTGTGGTCTTTACATGATCATGACTATCATCTTCTAAGCATAAGATGTGCAACTTTTTAGCTCATTTGGTTAAGGCTATGGGTCAAGATAGTGATGCTATGATTAATCTCCAAGAACTAGACATATTGAGTTAATCAGGATTGATCATGCATAATTATTACTCAAACATGTTAAGTTCTTTATTCATGTTCATACCAAAACCAAGGAGAAGCATTTTAAGTAGTGATCATTTACCTTCGGGTGTTACCTTCATCATTGGAGCACGATGTCACCATGTGATGAAGAGTAGATGACTCTTGATGGTCCTTTTGTTTTGCTCGATGCTTTCCTTGTTTGATCAACCTCACATCTCGGTTCATAGTTCCTCTTGTTTCTAGATGGTGCTCTTTTTGTCGTGCCATTTTTTTCCATTTTGGATTTTTATGCCTGCATAGGATTAGTGGACAACACATACCCGAAGGAATATATCGAATTGAATGGGGGAATTGTTATCTCTAAATCATGTGCATTAGTTAGAAAAATGGGTTCTCATATTTTATGCAAGCATGGTTCAAGGCAAAGGTAACTTGCAGCTGAAGACAAAGTGAATGATCGTTGATACTTACAGTCCTTCCATCAATGATGAATGAGCTGTGTCTTCAATGTGCAAAGTTATTGGAGTTTGTCATGTGCCTTGCTTCATCTCTGATTTGAATTCATCTCTTGACTTACCCAGATTGGATTTAGAGTTTCCTGCAGGGGTTAGTCCAACAAAATATCCAATGTCTACTATAGCATACTTTCAGTTCAAGAACCAACCTAGACACCACGTCTAATTTGATTCAGGAAGGCATTTTAACCTAAGCACCATACTTAATTTAAAAGCCTTTGAAAGTAGGATTAGCACCTCTAAACTAAGCACCATGCTTAATTTAAAAGATGTGTGATCATACTCCAAACCTTAAGCATACTATAGCAAGCACAGGTAGCATGGAAGCATTATAGAGATTCATTATTCAAATAGAGATGAAAGAGCATGATTGTTATATGGCAAGTTGAGCATGGCTTAAAGGTAGAGACAACCAAGATTAGCAACATGGCATAAGATTTTTTCAGAGAAGCATGTCCCCCACACTTGAGTTCTTGCAAAACAAGATCAAGTTTGGATGGATGTGTTTAAATGTTGCTTAATTGGTTGGACATACCTTACACCATCATCTTTCATTCATCTTGCTTCAAACCTGGAAAGATTAGTGACAAGAATACCCGAAGGAATATTTTCACAATTATATCTCTATACTCAATTCAAGGGCAGTTCAGGCAAGAGTTCATGTTGTTTATCAAAAGCGCTAGTCTCAGGACAAAAGCTCATTGTTGGGAAACCTCAGAATCGTGCTTCAAGACGGTGAAGTGGTTCCCCCTCCAACACCAATCCCTATCTACCTACCTCAAGATCCGCACATCGAGACTTGCAATGTTTATGATAAACATATGCATCTACAACCTCCCTTTTAAAGTTTTTATGGACAGGATCTATAAGGGGGTTGAAGATCTCAAGTGTGGTCATGGTAGAGAGACCAAGAGGTTCAGGAGATGTGTCATATGAGCATGGTTTTGATGAGGTCTTTTTAAAGTAGCTTTCATGCTCATTGATGTCATCTTCCTTACCAATCTCCAAGGGTGATTCTACATGAATGTCTATAGGCAAAAATATTGTCTCCTTTATTTCATGCCTACGACTTTCATCAACGATATTATTGTCTAAGATCTCCTTAGGATTGGTGGCTCTCAAGTTGGTCTCATCAAAGGCCTCCTCTAGGCTTAGATGAGAATCTAAGTCTAGACTGGATTCTATTAAGACTTCTTCCTTATCCATCTATTCTACACATTCTAGCCATTGTTGTAGCACTTCTTGGTCATTCTTGAGTCCTTCATGATTCCTACATTCTATGTGTCTTAGTGGATCTCTAAGGTCATCATGAGACTCAGGAGAATGAGTGTCCAGGGATTCATTGGGGTCAAGGATGGATTCTAAGATGGGTTCATGGAAGACATCTGATGTGGGCATAGAAGGAGAAAAGATGGGGTTGAAGTCAAATTGGTTTCACTCTCCTTCTATGGCATCATTAGATATGCCATCCTTGAATTCTTCCCAAAGAAGATGCTCTCTAAGAGATTCCTTCTCAAGAGGATTTGAGTTAATTCACTTGAAGGTCTCTTATAGGACTGAAAGTTTAGGCTCTTCCCGATATCAACACCAAGAAGATTATACTCTAAAGGTTGAATTTCTTCTTCTCTTGGTGGATTTTAGGGCATGGATAGTTTGGGACTGATAGCTAAATATTGGGATTGGAATAAGTGCGATTTAGCTATCAAAACTTCCTCTTGTCTAGAAAACAATTCCTTCTCTTTCTCAGGGGGTTCATATTGAATGCTAGGGCAAGGTGTCCTTCCACAAAGTTTATCAATCAAAGACCTTGCCTCACTAGCAGTCACATGAAGGAAAGATCCTCTAGAAACTATATCAAGGGACTTCTTAGAATCCTTACCAAGGCCTAAGTAAAAGTGTTGAAGCAACATTGGGTCTGGAACAGAAAGTTCAGGGCTTGTAGTGAGGAGATCATTAATGCGATCCCATGATATTTCTAGAGATTCCTCCTCTAGCTGTTCAAAGCTAGAACCTCTTCCCGAAGATCAATAACCTTAGAGATGGGAAAGAATTTGGATTGAAATTCGAAGCATAACAATTCCCAATCTCCTTGCATACTTCCTACGGTTTTGTTGTACCAATGTTTAGCTTTTCCGGTCAAAGAGAACAGAAAAAGCTTCCATCGCAAAGTCTTATCAGACATGCCATCAATACGAAAGCATGCGCATCTCAGTAAGAACTCCCGTAGGTGTGAGTATGGGTTTTCATCGCCTTCGCCTGAGAAGGATTGTTTTTGGACAAAGTCTATCCAACACGGGCGCAGCTCATAACCAGATGCCAAGATAGGCTCTGAAGATTCTAGTGGCCTAAAGCTTGCGCTCGTGGGTTTAGCATATTGATTGATAGGAGTGTGACTCATGCTAAACTAGAAGTTGAAAAGAAAAGAATAGAAGAAAGAAAGAAGAGAGGAGTAAAAGATAAGAAAGAAGGATAAAGAGAAAAAGGATAAAAGAAAAGAAAAGTTAAGCTAGGTTCGTAGTCAACTCAGCAAACCGTTTCCCCGGCAACGGCGCCAAAGAGCTTGTTGACACTTCTTAACGTCGCTATCAAAAATAGAGATAAATCCCTATCCCCAGCAACGACACCAAAAAGCGTGTTGATATCTGTTAATGCCCACTGAATGATCCACAAGCGCACGGATACCGTTGTAGCTTTATCCCAGAGTATTCCAGGTTTCGTTCCACTGAGAAACGTGTGAGATCAACTACGGTCTAACTTAACTAGGGGTAGCAGTAATGTGAAGGTAGAAACTAGATTAAGATAGAACTAAGATAGAACTAGGGCGACAATTAATGAGGTTGAGCGTAGCAATCAAGGTTGATGATAATAGGAGAGTAGAGAGGATAACTATAGTTCACTTCTTCTAACTTGGGCAAGTCTATGTCTTATATTGCTAACTGGGGACATTACATAAGGAGAGACACCGACATAGGATGTAGATCTCCTTAGCAACCGCGTCCTACTTGACCTACAAACGGGATAGTGGGATACATAGGATTCAACAGAGCTATAAGTCACCTCCGCGAGCTACCACAAAATCCGGAATATAGGGTGCATCCACGATTACCCTAAGCCTAAGCACCATGCTTACACCTACGATAATACTCTACTCCCCCTAGGAAGAGGATAAAGCACTCAAAGAGAGTCGTGATCCAGATAAATAATATAGGCATAGAACTTACTTGATTAGAAGTTGATCACCAGAGACATCCCAGGAGCAAGCTCAAGTAGAGCTTGATCCCGCCAAGGTACAAGCCGTAGAGAGGGCACCGACAGGCCGGCACCTCCTCCTAACTCTTCCCTCACTCTCCATCTCACTATTATCTAAAGACTAGATCCTAGAGAGGACTAATCTTCTCTTGATCTCTAGCCCCAGAGAGGTTATCCATTCGAGGGACACCTCTCAATTAGGGTTTGAGAGAATTGCAAATGAATGTGTATTGCCCTGGGGGTCCTGCCCTCCTTTTATAGCCCGGTGGGATGAACATGAGCCCTTGGATCAAACCGACTTTGGCGAACGGCTGAGATTGAAACCCTAACGCGGTGGAGCATGTGGGCCGAGCCTGGGCCCGTTTGGCCTTCAGTGAGACCGGCCGTCCAAAGCCCGCACCGGGGCAAATGATATGTCCGTTTCGATCGTCTCGACGAGCTCTTCGCAATGGTGCATTCCAATTCATCATTTGAGGTGCTTGTATTCTGTCATCTTGGTCCTTTTTGATAGCTTTTCCGTTATGTACCTGCAAAGACAAGGATTCACCAAAACTCGTGGAATTTCGTTAGTGTAAACCCTAAGTCTATGTTGGTGATCGCGAATGTGCCTCTTTAGGAGTTAGTTGACGGGTAAATTTGGTCATTAACAACCGTCAACAGGGGCTGGTCCTGCATTCGCAATGGCGAGAACGTTAGATTCGCTAGTTCCTTAGTGGATTTTAGTTTTAGGTCGAAAGGCGCCATCCCCTCTAATTTGCTGAGGGGGCTGGTCAAATTCGCGCGGGCGAAAGCGTTTGAGCTCCAGCCCCTTAGCATATTTTTGCTGAGTCGAAAGGCGCCACCCCCTCTAATCCGCTGAGGAGGCTGGTCGGATTCGCGCGGGTGAAAGCGTTTGAGCTCCAGCCCCTTAGCATATTCTTGCTAAGTCGAAAGGCGTCACCCCCTCTAATCCGCTGAGGAGGCTGGTCGGATTCGCGCGGGTGAAAGCGTTTGAGCTCCAGCCCCTTAGCGTATTCTTGCTAAGTCGAAAGGCGCCACACCCTCTAATTCGCTGAGGAGGCTAGTCGGATTCGCGCGGGTGAAAGCATTTGAGCTCCAGCCCCTTAGCGTATTCTTGCTAAGTTGGAAGGCGCCACCCCCTCTAATTCGCTGAGGAGGCTGGTTGGATTCGCGCGGGTGAAAGCGTTTGAGCTCCAGCCCCTTAGCGTATTCTTGCTAAGTCGAAAGGCGCCACCCCCTCTAATTCGCTGAGGAGGCTGGTTGGATTTGCGCGGGTGAAAGCGTTTGAGCTCCAGCCCCTTAGCGTATTCTTGCTAAGTCGAAAGGCGCCACCCCCTCTAATTCGCTGAGGAGGCTGGTCAGATTCGCGCGGGTGAAAGTGTTTGAGCTCCAGCCCCTTAGCGTATTCTTGCTAAGTCGAAAGGCACCACCCCCTCTAATTCGCTGAGGGGGCTGGTCAAATTCACGTGAGCGAAAGCATTTGAGCTCCAGATTGTGCTTGCTAATATGAGAAGCCTCTTCCTTCTCTTTTTATTTGGGTGGAAGAGTTACATTCGCACCGGTGAAAGGCACAATTGGTTTGGCGCACAGCCTAGAGCCTTTTTCTTTAGCGCGGCGCCAAAGCCTAGGATAGATGGTTTCTCTCGCGTTGCCTGTGCTGATCTCTTCGATTCGGCTTTGGTGTTGTTCCTATTGCTCTCTTATTCCTAATGCTTCTATCCTAGTATGCCTTTTAGCTCGGGATGCGGTTGTCATGGGTCTTTTTTCCTCTGTTGTGTGCGGCTGACTCATGTTCGTGGTAGCGATGCGACTTGGGCTGATGGTTGCTACTATCGAGGGATGTTACAGATCTTCTTGCGTTATCCCCCGTTCTTGCCATTCTTTTGATTTGCTGCTTAGTGGTGGTGTATTATGCCGGTGGATGCCCTGGCTACGAGCATCTCTATTTATATTGGCTACTTGAGCCTTTAATGGCTTTTAATGCCGTGGGCCTTGAATGGCGTTTGTTGGTGATTTATCGGCCTAATAATTGCTTGTCCTTGGTTAGGTAGGTACTGCTGTCTGACCAGCACCGTGGCCCTATCGACGTTTTGGACTGGCTTAACCAGCACAGTGGCGTTTATGGGAACAGTTGACTACTACGGATGATTGCAGCCGCAAGTAGTTCATGTTAGTCCAGCGTCTGTCCGCGGCATTGCTGCGTGTGGATATTGTAACTGTCTTGATTGCCTGTATCATCCCTTTGTACTGGGTGCAAGGGGGGTTTTTGTTCCCTCGAAATTGTTGTAGAAGTCAAGTTATCGCTGATCATTAGGATGTGTAGATGGACATCCTTTGTATCGACCTTAGTGGTTTCTGGTTTTTAAACATTTTTGACAATTTTGCCCCTTCGGCTCGCTGGGAGGTTGCTATGTCATAGCCGTTTGTACTTTTAATGCTCTCGTCTCCTCAGCTTTGTCGAGAGATCAAAATGCTGTAGCCACTGGGCTTTCTGAGTTTTTGTCTCCTCAGTTTGTCGGGAGATCGAGACATTGTAGCCCTTAGGCTTTTAGAGTTTCCGTCTCCTCAGCTTGTCGGGAGATCGAGACATTGTAGCCCTTAGGCTTTTTGAGTTTCCGTCTCCTCAGCTTGTCGGGAGATCGAGACATTGTAGCCCTTAGGCTTTTAGAGTTTTCTTCTCCTCAGTTTGTCGGGAGATCGAGACATTGTAGCCCTTAGGCTTTTAGAGTCTTCGTCTCCTTAGTTTGTCGGGAGATCGAGACATTGTAGCCCTTAGGCTTTTAGAGTCTTCGTCTCCTCAGTTTGTCGAGAGATCGAAACATTGTAGCCCTTAGGCTTTTAGAGTCTTCGTCTCCTCAGTTTGTCGGGAGATCGAAACATTGTAGCCCTTAGGCTTTTAGAGTCTTCGTCTCCTCAGTTTGTCAGGAGATCGAGACATTGTAGCCCTTAGGCTTTTTGAGTCTTCGTCTCCTCAGTTTGTCGGGAGATCGAGACATTGTAGCCCTTAGGCTTTTAGAGTTTTCTTCTCCTCAGTTTGTCGGGAGATCAAAACATTGTAGCCCTTAGGCTTTTAGAGTTTTCGTCTCCTCAGTTTGTTGGGAGATCGAAACATTGTAGCCCTTAGGCTTTTAGAGTCTTCGTCTCCTCAGTTTGTCGGGAGATCGAGACATTGTAGCCCTTAGGCTTTTTGAGTTTTCGTCTCCTCAGTTTGTCAGGAGATCAAAACATTGTAGCCACTTAGGCTTCGATTAGATGTGAGGTCCTAGCCTTGGTATTACGTGCAAGGACCTCGTATCCTTACCTGTCTTCGTCATGTTGCCGATAACCGGCTCAGGGTCGCGCCCTGGGCTGCTTTCGGCGTTTCTTTCGGATGCATTTTGCATAGGTCGTCTGAGTTCACCTTGTTTGAATATTACATGATGTGGCCTCATCAAAAACCTCACTCCCTTTGGCATAGGGTAACACTTGTGAGGAAAAAGAGTGCTCGCGATGGTGGAATACATGAAAATTAAAAGTACATAGAAAGTAAAGAAAATAGAACTAAACTCCCCACTTAGGGGTAGAACCGCCGCAAGTTGTCGGCGTTCCATGTGTGCGTTGTTTCGGTCCCTTCGTCATTGAGCAGGTGAAAAGTGCATGGCCCCAGAACAGAACCGACCAAATTATAAGAGCACAAGTATAAAACATTCACCGAAGTGACTAATTTCACACTTGAGCCCATATAATCCCGGTAGTCCAGAATCTCGAAGGATTTCAAACCAACCAAACATACAAGCCAAGATCGAACGCAACTTAACATAACTCACCATTCGTTGCATCAGAGTTCACAATAGTTTACAAATGACATCACATAGAAGTACTTAGTTATTACAATACCAGTCTGCAGTAGTAAAAGCAACATAGTTTTGAAACCATTCGAATACACCACACTTAGTTCAGATACATGCCAGAGTCACAGTCATCCCACAAAAGCATATGATAAGATATAGAAACGATCTTTGCCCAAGATCTAGTCCTCATCCCCAGCGGGGTGAAGACATTCCTTGCAGAAGCCTGTATAAAGAATATCATCTACAACAAGGGGGAATAAACCCTGAGTACGAGGATGTACTCAGCTAGACTTACCCGTCATAAACCAGAAATAAAAGACACCAAGGATTATGCAAGGCTGAAATATAAGTGGAGCTAGCTTGACAACTTTTTGCATAAAGAGCATAAGTGACATTAGATGCACCAATTAATCATACTAGCAGCAGCTTAATTTATTTTATCTTCCATCTAAATGAGCCCTGTACTAAACAAACACTTATTTATAACAAGCATTAATAACCATATCCAATTTAGTACAGCTTTCAACAATATCAACATCAAACTTGAACCATAATTATTTTAGTGAGATCTACGATGCCAGGCAAGGTCAAGTTCTCACTATCCGGGAGAGACGGCGATTCGAATCGATTTCAACTGAGCTCAGGGGGTATTCCCAACACACACCCAGGCAGACTGGATCAGAGTCGCCTTAGGTTACTCTTGGTACAACTCAGACGTGGGCCCGCTTCTCGCGTCGGCAAAAGTAATCACACACACAAGGGCAAGTAAGTAAAGCAAAGCACATTTCAGAACTTCTGACCTATACTCAACAGCTGAAAGAAGCAACTGTAACTAGAGTTCTATACATCCAAATGACATGTATGAGGACATTCTGGAAAGCTCATGAAATTGTCTACAACTCTTATTTAGACATCACAAACAGATTCATAAATCAAAATGGTCAAACAAACAGATTTCCCAGATCTGTCCAGAAATTCCAGAGAAGACCTCTTTTCTGGAACCTCACAAGATAATACCATAACTCCTAAACGACTACACCAAATGCTCTCAAATTTTAACAGCAACTAGACAATGAAATTATCTACCACTTTGCTATTGACCATAAAGCCAGAAAACACCATCTAGCTTATGCAAAACCAAAAGTACCACTAGCTGTCCAGAAAAGGCTTAAATTAGGGAATTAATTATTTACTCATGTTCAAACTTGCAATCCAAGCTCACCCAACCTGACCAACAGTTAAAACATGACTAATGATTAACATAAAACCCACTAAGCCACTCTAGAACATCAATTAAAACACCCTTTTTAATTTATTTCATTATTTAAGGGCACAAATGAGCACATAGTAAAACTACCTAGAAAAATCCATAAAAATTACAGTGGACTGCTCATGGTTCACATAGATCCCTGTTCAAAATTCATCTTAAAATTTGAAGTACAACTACTTGTACCAAAAGAACAAGCTGAACAAGCTTAAAGGTGAATAATTCACAAATCCATTTGAAAAGTATCAAACAACAGATTTACAATTTTTCTTAGCATCATCTTAGCACCAAGATACTGTGTACCAAATTTTATATCAGAAAAATGCATATTTATTTTATGACAAAAAGTACTAGATCCAAAGCATTTAACCAAGATAAATAGCAAACTGCCATGCAAAACAGGTTCACAGGCCACCCACCATTTTTCCTAGACAGAGCATGCCAAAACAAAACTAACCCCACTGGTTTCACATTTTTAGCATCATTTATTAATTTATTATGGATTAAACCACTTTACAAAGCATAGAACAAAATAAATACATCACGCAAATTCTACTGCATAACATGGCAAGTTTCATATTTTTACTAAAAACTAGACATACACAGGAACCCAACAAAATTGGAATCACTCTATTTGGACTCCAATTGCTCAAGATATGAATTATTGAAGATCTAAGCATTTTCTGCAAATAAATAAACGAAAACCTAAATCTACAGCCACTATCACGTGGGGCCCGGCGGTCAACCGGTCCCACCTGTCATCGAGACAGAACAGAGCAGCGGCGACGGCCAATTTTGACTGGGAAGAGCTCGTCGGCGGTGAGGTTTCCGGCGAAGCCGTCACCACCGTCGTGCTCCCCACAACCTAACGCACCGATAGACCTATGCTATTGCAAGAGGGAAGCACGGGAGCTAGCTCGTCGCCGGCAATGGCGGCACGGTGGTGCTGCGTGGCGGTGATGCCACCGTCTTCAGCAATGTCGTGCCCAATCAAGCGCTGCGAAAGGTTTCGGAGGTCCTAATCGAAGCTAGGGTTTGGGATTCGGCCGGCGGTGTGCTCCAGAGAAGCTTGCCCGCATGCATAGTCACGACGGCGGCGAGAGCACGGCGGCGCTGCGCTCCGTTCCGGTGTGCAGAAGCCCTAATCGGCGAAACCAATACCCGAGACTCGATCTACACCCCTAGACGGCTACGGAACTGGTGAAAGAGAGAGCGAGAGGGTCCAGCAAAGCCCCGGCCACGGTGAGCTCGTGCTCGGTGGAGCTCCCCGCCATGGCGGACGGCGGTAGAACGGCGCAATGTGCCCTCACCTGTGGGTGGATGGAGGCGCGGGCTAGTTCAGGTAATAGAGGGCATGGTGGTGGTGCTCTGGGTGGATTTTGGGCGGTGGTGGTGCGGTGGTTACGGTGGAAAGCAGCGGTGAACAGGCGGCGGCACTGCGTCGCCTTCTTCTCCACCTTCTCCTCTTTCTGCCGAGCAGGAGGGAGAGACTGAGCGAGGGAGGAGGAAGTAGAGGGCGTCGCTGTGCTTGCTGGCAGCCGTGGCCTGACCAGTGGGGTCACCGGCGATGTACGGACGCCAAGTGGCGGCCAGGTGCTGGCATCGGTCAGCCACTGCCGGCCGATTCAAATGGAGATGGCGCCGATTCAGTCGACTGAAACCGCCCATTTAACCCTCCATTATCTCCCAAACCGTTCACCATTAGCTAAAACTGTATTACTAAAAAGTGTAGCCCAACAGTTGGTCTACAACTTCTCTTACATGAGCTAGAACCGAAACTGCGTGGTTTGCAAACAGCAGAGCCGAGAAACACCCTAGAAACAAACTGAACTTGGCATATGACTTAGCAAAATTTCAGACAACCAAACCAGCCCTGATTTCGACAGAAATGTGGAATTTTGAGCAACTTGTGCACATTTTCATGGTTTGAGCCTTAAACAAAGTTTGTTCCTCACTAAATTCTCTACAACTTTTATTTAGGGCTCACTGACATGCAAAGCTTTAGCTCATAGATTTGAAACAGTCAAAGCAAACAGCCCTAGGAGGCACTCAAGGTCAAACCATCATCTAGGGACTTAATTAGACAAAGTGCTTAATACAAACATTGTTCCATTAAGTGTCCTAAGCATGGTTAAACTACGGTAGAGCACATTTGACAACTTTACATATCAAGACATAGCACAAACAAGCAAGGACAAGCATGAGATGACCCTAACATGACTTGAAACGAAGAGATTGTATAAAGACTTGTCATGCATATGCATATATGAGATAATGATGATGCTTATGACCAGTTTATGCAGGTGATTTAGTGGGCCAACACCTGGGGTGTTACAGCCCTCCCCCCTTAAAGGAATCTCGTCCCGAGATTAGGTAAACATACCATTGTTCGGCAAATGAAGGATATACTTCTCTTAGGTAATCTTCTCTTTCCCAAGTAGCATCCCAATCACTCTCATTGTTCCAAGTGACCTTATAGAACCGAATCACTTTGTTACGTGTAATTCTCTCTTTGGTATCAAGAACCTTCACCGGTCGTGCTTCATATGTTAAATCTGATTTCAACTCTACATCTTGTGTTTCCATCCTTTCTTCAGGTACTCGAAGGCATTTCTTGAGTTGAGAAACATGGAAAACATCAAAGATAGCACTCATCTCTGGTGGTAACTGGATCTTATAGGCTACTCTTCCCCTTTTCTATAGGATTTGATAAGGACCCACATACCTCGGGGCCAACTTCCTTTTAACACCAAAATGTTGCACACCTTTCATGGGAGACACCTTGAGATACACATAGTCACCAACTTCGAACTCAATAGGGCGCCTTCGCTTATCTGCGTAACTCTTTTGTCGAGACTGAGCAGGCTTGATGTGTTGTTGGATCACGCTAACCTTCTCTTCGGCATCTCAGATAAGCTCAATGCCATAATACCATCGTTCTCCAGGCTCCACCCAATGTGAAGGTGTTCGGCACCTTATCCCATACAAAGCTTCAAAAGGAGCCATCTGGATACTTTCTTGGTAACTATTGTTATATGAGAACTCTGCTAAATGTAACCAGCTCTCCCAAGATCCTCCTACCGAGAGAACACAAGATCGTAGCAGATCTTCCAGAATTTGATTGACTCTCTCCGTCTGACCAGAGGTTTGAGGGTGATAAGCTGAACTACGAAGCAAGTTGGTGCCCAACGCTTTGTGCATATGCTCCCAGAAACGTGCAACAAATAGTGGCCCTTGATCAGATATAATGGTTTTAGGTACACCATGGAGCCGATAAATCTGAGCCATATACAACTCTGCACATTGGTGGGGTCGGATAGTAGCACTCACAGGAATAAAATGGGCAGTCTTGGTCAAACGATCCACGATCACCCAAATAGAATCATGACTCTTTTGCGTCATGGGCAAACCGGTGATAAAGTCCATGCTGATTTCTTCCCACTTCCAGCTAGGGATAGAGAGAGGTTGAAGTGGATCGGCAGGCTTAAGATGGACTGCCTTGACTCTACAACAAGTATCACAACGAGCAACAAAGTCAGCAATCTCTAGCTTTATTTTGGTCCACCAGAACCTAGGTCTCAAGTCCTCATACATCTTGCTACTACCTGGATGGATGGAAAAATTAGAAGAATGAGCGTCAGTCAAGATCTGCTGCCTAAGTTCTTTATCTTTGGGTACCACCAAACAATCATCAAACCACAAGACACCTCTTTCATCCACACGAAAGCGCGTGGCTGGTTTCACCTTCATTTTTTTTGATATGGAAGATGCCCACATTAGTCTTTTGAGCCTCAATAATTTTATCTGTAAGAGTAGAGCTCAACGTGATGTTGTGGAGTACCACTGGATGCATAAGTGTGCTAAGTGATAGTCCCCTTGGATAGCAGAACTAGAATGCAACTTTCTACTCAAGGCATCAGCAACTACATTTGCCTTTCCAGGATGGTAGTGCACTTGCAAATTGTAGTCTTTGATTAACTCTAGCCATCTCCGTTGCCGCATATTCAGCTCAGGTTGAGTGAAGATATATTTCAGGCTTTTATGATCAGTATAAATGTGACACACATTACCCAACAGATAATGTCTCCATATCTTCAAAGCATGTACTACTGCCGCCAACTCTAGATCATGCGTGGGATAGTGGATTTCGTGTTTTCGCAGCTGACGAGAAGCATAAGCAATAACTCGCCCTTCCTGCATAAGCACACAACCAAGACCAGTCCCTAATGCATCGCAATAAACATCAAAGGGCTTCTCAATATCCAGTTGAGCTAAGACAGGAGCAGAAGTCAACAAAGTTCGTAAGGTGCGAAACGCGGACTCGCATTCCGAGGTCCATACAAACTCTTCGCCTTTCTGAAGCAGCTTGGTCATAGGCTTTGCTATCTTAGAGAAGTTAGGAATAAACCTGCGATAATACCCAGCAAGGCCAAGGAAACTACGAACTTCAGAGACTGAGGTTGGAGGCTCCCAATCTAAGACTTGTTGCACTTTTGAAGGATCTATAGAAACCCCATTTTCAGAGAGAATGTGACCAAGGAAAGGAACTTCCTTCAACCAGAACTCACACTTGCTGAACTTAGCATAAAGTTGATGTTCTCGCAATCTGGACAATACCACCCTCAAATGTTTAGCATGGTCTTCCTTATTTTCGAGAATAAACCGGGATATCATCAATGATCACCACAACGAACTTATCCAATTCCGGCATGAATACCGAATTCATCGGTACATGAAATGGGCGGGAGCATTCGTCGGACCAAAAGACATGACAAGATACTCATATAACCCATACCTAGTTGCGAAAGCCGTCTTTTCTATATCTTCGGGACGGATTACGTAGCAGAACCGACCAAATTATAAGAGCACAAGTATAAAATTCTCACCAAAGTGATTAATTTCACACTTGAGCCCATATAATCCCGGTAGTCCAGAAATCTCGAAGGATTTCAAACCAACACAACATACAAACCAAGATCGAACGCAACTTAACATAATTCACCATCCGTTACATCAGAGTTCACAAATAGTTCACAAGTGACATAGCATAGACATACTTAGTTATTACAACACCGGTTTGCGGTTGTAAAAGCAACACAGTTTTGAAAACATTCAAGAACACACACTTAGTTCAGATACATGCCGGATCCATAGTCATCCCACAAAAGCATATGGTAAGATAAAGGAAACGATCTTTGCCCGAGATCTAGTCCTCATCCCCCGAGGGGTGAAGACATACCAAGCAATAGCCTTTGTATAAAGGATATCATACGCAACAAGAGGGAATAAACCCCGAGTACGAGGATGTACTCAGCTAGACTTACCCGTCATAAACCAGAAATAAATGACACCAAGGGTTATGCAAGGCTGAAATATAAGTGGAGCTAGCTTGACAACATTTTGCATAAAAGTACAAGCGATAATTGATGAATAATTAATTATACTAGCAGCAGCTTAAATTATTTTACCTTCCATCTAAATGTGTCCTGTACTAAGCAAACACTTATTTATAACAAGCATTAATAACCATATCCAATTTAGTACAGCTTTCAACCATAACAACATCATACTTGAACCATAATTATTTTAGTGAGATCTACGATTGCCAGGCAAGGTCAAGTTCTCACTATCCGGGAGAGACGGCGATTCGAATCGATTTCAACTGAGCTCAGGGGGTATTCCCAACACACACCCAGGCGTGCATCGGATCGAGTCGCCTTAGGTTACTCTTCGTACAACTCAGGTCCGGGCCCGATTTATACGTCGGCAAGACCGGAAAGTCGGATAGCCAGGATGTTCAAGTCATGCAAACCCAAGGACGACGCCAGGACAGTTAGACATGCTTGCCCTTGGTCTAGTATGCCGCTATCCCGCGAATTGCCCAACCGTCTCCCGGGTTATCCCGTCTTGAGTTGAGCTACCGAGCTTCGCGGCCACTTGGCACACAGGGCCGGGCCAACTATGTGTTAGGCTGCGTTCAACATGACCAAGAGTGAAACAACGACTCCAGTCCTTAATCGACTCGGACAGGGTCCACTGCCCCTGCCCGGTCTTCTTTTTGATTAGCACACGGTTCATTTCCATGATAACACATAAAGCCGACGGTAACCAAAGAGTAACCACCTATAACTCGCGGATGACAGGATATCACCCGACTTCTACCGGTCTAAGCAAGACTAAGCATTTTCATCGCTCCTAACCTAAGACATGGGATTCAGGATATAACATATATACTGGACAAGGATAGGATAAATGCAGCAACATCTTCAACCAACTCCTAACTTAATGCAATAAACAGCATAAAGTACTCAAGTGCATTTTATAAAAAGTGGGAGGCTTAATATGCTCCGGGGCTTGCCTTTCACAAAGGTTGCAGGCTCGTGATTGGGGCACTCAGTTAGTTCTTCTTCTCCCGACGGAGTTGCTTTTCGCCCGGCTGTTCCCCTTGCTCCTCCTCCTGGTGTTCCTGCTGCAGGTCCCCGAACTCCAAGACCGTTACCCCCTTCGGCGAACCTATTGAATGCAATGCATAAATGAGAATAATGAATGCACAAGATGATTATGTAAGAGAGTGAAGAACAGCAACAACACTAAACCTCCAGCTGAGGTGATGACTCTATTCAAATCACTTTAAGTTACAGAGTAGGTGCATATCTCCTCTCTAAACAAGATTGAACACTCACCAAGCAAGTCAAGGTATAACTTTTCATCATCAGATAAGGACATACAACCTGCACCTAATCACGTGTATAAATTAGCAAAGCATCTACAAGATATAAGTCACACACACAAGGGCAAGTATTCAAAGCAAGCACATTTCAGGATTTCTGTCCTACAGAGAGCAGCTGAAAGAAGTAACTGTAACTGGAGTTCTATAAATCCAATTGACATGTATGAGGACATTCTGGAAAGCTCATGAAATTGTCTACAACTCTTATTTAGACATTACAGACAGATTCACAATCCAAAAATGCCAAACAATCAGCTTTCCTAGATCTGTCCAGAAATTCCAGAGAGGAACCCTTTCTCTGGAACCTACCAAGATAATACCATAACTCTTAAACTACTCCACCAAATGCTTTCAAATTTTAACAGCAACTAGATAATGAAATTATCTACCACTTTGCTATTGACCACAAAGTCAGAAAACACCATCTAAGCTATGCAACACCAAAAGTATCACCAGCTGTCCAGAAAAGCTTAAATTGGAGAATTAATTATTTACTCATGTTCAAACTTATAATTCAAGCTCACCCAACCTGACCAAAAGTTAAAGTATGACTAATGATTAACAGAAAACCTAACAAGCCATTCTAAAACATTATTTGAAGTACCCTTTTCAATTTATTTCATTATTTAAGGGCACAAATAAGCACATAGTAAAACTACCCAGAAAAATCCATAAAAATTACAGTAGACTACTTATAGCTCACATGGACCCCAGGTTAAATTTCACCATAAAATTCTAAGTACAACTACCTGTACCAAAAGAACAAGCCACACAAGCTTAAAGATGGATAATTCACAAATCCATTTGAAAAGTATCAAACAACAGATTTACAAATTTTCCTAACATCGTCATAGCACCACTATACACTGCTCCAATTTTCACTCCAAAAGAATGTGTATAGAAAACATGGTAAATATATTATCAAACAATGCCTAAAATCAACTTATTTAGCAAACTGCTCTGCAAAACAGGGGTACATGCCAACCAATATTTTTCCTATACAGAGCAGGTCAAAACAAAGCTAACCCCACTGGTTTCATATTTTTAGCACCAATTAATAATTAGTTATGCATTAAACTATTTTCCAAGGCCTAGAACAAAATAATTAGATCAAACAAAATCTACTACAAAACATATCATGTTTTATATTTTTATTAAAAACTAGACATCTCAGAGAGCACAACAAAATTGGAATCACTCAAATTGGACCATCCTAGCTCGAGATATGAATTTAGGAAGATTCAAGCATTTTTCTGCAAATAAATAAAACGAAAATCAGAAAGAAACCCTAAACGAACTTGGGTGCACGGGTCTATGCACCCCGAGGCGCTGACCGACGGGCCCCAGGTGGCCTGTGGCCCCACGGGTCGAGAGACGGAGGCGGCCCGGCCAAGTCCGTCACCGAGCTCGCAATCGGGCGAGGTTACCGTCTGGCGAGGGTAGCACCCGGCGACTCCCTCTCTTCACGGGCACCCAACGAGGTAGGTGGAGGTGGGGTTCTCTGCCTCTAGACAGGGCGGCGGCGACAATGGCGGCTCGGCGGCGGCGCACCACGGCAATGCTCGCCGGAGAAGACCGCGCCGGCAGACGACACGAACCCTACGCAAGCTTCTACGGCTCCCGGCCAAAACCCTAGGGCAGGCTTTTAAGGCTCACCGCCGCGACGGGGACGATGGTTTGTCGCGGCGGCGCGGTGACGCGGCGTGGGCGGCGGGGTCGGTTCGGGTTCCGCAAGATGACGGCACCCAGCGACCCAACGGCACCCCCCCGGCTTCCCCGGGGTCGCACAGAGAAGCGAACACGTGAGAGACGAGATGGAGGAGCTCCCGGACCAAGCATGGCGCAGCCGAGACCCAGCCGCGGCGACAATGGCGGCATGGCGCCGCCCGGCCGGTGGGCTCTTACCTAGCGGTGAAGGCCCACGGAGCTAGGTTGGAGGCCGAGAGGGAGCCATGACGGAGCTACGGTGTGGAGGAATTGGACGGAGGAGGTGCGGTGGCCGAGAATTTGGCGGAGCGACGGCAATGGAGCTGCCGCCGCGCTTTCGTCTGCAGAAAGAAGAAGAGGGAGCAGGAGCGGAGCGAGCGAGAATGAGAGGGAGGGAGAAGAGCAGCCGGCCTCCTCCACTCTCCAGCTGGTGAGGTGAGGCGAGGTGGCAAGCGGCGGACGCGCAAGCGCACGACACGCGGCGCCGGACTTCATGGGGTCGGCCACCGAACCGTGATTCAACGGGAGGCGCCGATTCGGTCGTCGATCGGCCGACTGAAACCGACATGTTCAAGCCCCCATAACTCAAAAACTAATTCGATTCAGGGAAACATCAGTAATAGAAGTTGTAGATTGATGAGTGCTCTACAACTTTGCTTTAAGGAGTTTGCCCTGGTTTGGCTCGGTTTGCAAGTTACAAGCTGTTAAACAGGGGTAAAAACACACTAAACGCGATCCACGACTTAGCCATTTTTCAGAGGGGAAAAACAGCACTGTTTCTGATCTAAATGTGCATTTTGAGCACCTTGCACACATTTTCAGAGCTTGGGCCTTAAACAAAGTTTGTTCTATATAAAATTATCTACAACTTTTATTTAGGGCTCACAGCCATGCAAAGTCTCTAGCTTGCAGATTTGAAACAGTTAAACAAAACTACCTTGGAAGGCATATCAAGTTATACTAGTGATTAAGAGCATAATTAACCAAAATGCCCAACATGAACATTGTTCCATTTAGTGTCCTAAGCTTAGTTAAGCTACTGTAGAGCACTTTTAACAACATTACATGTCATAACTTAGAATCAAGCAAGCAAAGTAAGCATCACATGCACTTTTCATAAGCATACACCTAGGAATGGTATAAGAACTTGTCACACACATGCATATATGAAATGATGATGATGCTTATGACCAGTTTATGCAGGTGATTTAGTGAGCCAACACCTGGGGTGTTACAGATTCGAATCTGATGATACCCCGAACGTAAATCAATCTTGGAAAACACTTTGGCTCGAGAGAGTTGATCAAATAAGATATCAATCAGAGGCAAAGGATATTTATTTTTGATGGTAACTTCATTTAGAGGCCGATAATCTACGCACATACGCAAGGATTGATCTTTCTTCTTAACAAAGATAGCCGGACAGCCCCATGGAGAAGAACTAGGACGGATCAAGCCTTGTGTCATCAACTTCTTGAGTTCTTCCTTCGTTATAGCCAACTCATTAGGGGGCATACGATAAGGCCTTCTAGATATGGGTGCGGCACCTGGGATGAAATCTATCTTAAACTCGACATCACGCACAGGTGGTAGCCCAGGCAACTCTTCTGGGAAGACATCTGGAAACTCACATACCACTGGTATGGCAGCAATACTGTCACTCAAAACAGAATTTGCCGTGGAACTTGGATCTGAAAACTCAGAAAGGGGCATTAAGAAAGCTTCATTAGTACCAGGATCTCTTAGCATGACTACCCTGGTGGATGTATCAATAAGGACTCCATGATGGCTCATCCATCTCATTCCTAATATCACATCTATCTTGAGGTTGGGTAGAATGATGAAGGTTTCACTATATACTCACCCACCAATATCAAGACGTACACCCCTTACTATCTGATTAGTAGCCACGGGGTTGCCCGCTGCACTTATATTAAACTTACCCTCTTCAAGGTTAATTATCTCCATGTTGTGCTCAGATGCAAAGATAGGACTCATGAATGAATGAGAAGCACCAGAATCAAAGAGCACAATAGCAGGATGATTATTGACTAAGAACTTACCAGCCCGCGGATTTGTCTCACCCGGTAGGAATCTCCTCAACAGAAAGTATAATGCACATGACCTTGACGAGGGGCATTCTGATTTCCCTGACCCTTGGGATAAGGACAGTTCTTGGACCAATGCCCTGGCTTGCTGCAATTCCAACATGGCATATTGCTTGGTGGAACATTAGAGCGAGTCTGACCAGAAGAGCCCTTAGGCAGAGCAACGGTGAAAGCCTTGTGTTGGCATTTCTAACGTCACTACTAAAAGCAGAGATAAATCCTACCCCTAGCAATGACCCCAGAAATGGTCGGTATATAATTACTTGTCATTAGCAACTAGTCACTCTTGAATTACTAACATTCCTAAACATGAAGTAGGTTGTCATCCCCAATTATATTGCTAGGAAATTAACATAGATTTACATTATACTAATGTGACTAGGCAGATAAAATATATATGAATAAAATATGAATGTAAACTAATGGGTTACGCAAGCGGACGATAATTATACCGTTGTAGCATTTTACCTAGGGAAGTCTCCGGGTTGTCGATTTATAATTATACCTCTGGGAAAGCTATGTAATAAACTATTATTATTATATTGATGAGAAACTATATAGACATGATAAACGATATTACCTAAGTCATATACTCTAATCTTAACAGGCGAGAGGTCACAAGGTAAATAAGGATAAATATGTGTGATAGCATAATCATCAAGTATCATAATTAAGGATAATCATCGAGCATCTTACTAGTCATAATCATAGCTAGCCATTTGATAAACTAGGGAAATAGGTCTATAACTACGTCAATTGAATAACTCTAATTAGTGCAACTACATCTAGTAATCATTGCTAAATCAACCCTAAATCATCATTACATGTAAAAGAGGCATCAACTAATGAGGGTATTAAGACCTAAGTCACCTCCTTCGCGGCCCGTGCCCATGCTAGTCCTACATACGGGGGTGGACTACGGAGGAACTAACGTAGCTGTCACCCACGCAGACTACCACACGTCCCAAAGATATCGGGGTGCACTCACGGATAAACAAGACATCTAGACACCACGTCCACATATCGTCTATCATCTACCCATTGTACATATGGATAAACGCTATACGAGCAATTACATGAATTCAATAAGATCGAAGTAACTAAACTAGACATATAATCAAAGTAGACAATGACTATTGCAATTAAGAACATATGAATCTATTTAGAGTAAAGTCTCCCTAATCTGAATAATGAATACAATAAAGTAATTAAGAACTAGATCTATTACCGAACTCTCGCGCCCGCACGCCAGGGGCTCCGAGATCCGATGAAGAACTAGATCTCTCTACTTCTAATCTAGCTAGCTAATCCTATGAACTAGAAGGCTCTTGATGAACTTTAAGGCTCCTTGATGCTTGACGGCTTGAGGCCTTGATGAATAATGAATTGGCTTCCTCGGGGGGGGTCTACCCACATATTTATAGTCGGTGGGATGCGGCGTGCGTCGCAGGATCAAACCGACTTAACGTAGGGCCGAGATGCATCGGGAGGCGATGGAGGAACATTCGAAGGGGAGCAAACCCTAGCCGGGGGGCACCGCCCGGCGCCATGGTGGGGCCGGGCCGACCCCCCACTGGCGGCCTCGGCCCCCTCGCTTCTTCTAGTGTCTTACGGAGTCTTCCGAGTCTTCCCGTGATGTCCTTCGTGACGGATAAGTTTCGTGGTTATTTTTGCGTTAGAATCCCTCTTTTTCAGACTTTTCCGAAAATCTCCTAGAAATTACAGAATATACAAAACTCGTGGAAATTATCGGATAAATCCCTAGACTAGTGTGTTTTCATGTTATCCTTCGGGTAAAAGCCCTAGTAAAAGTTGACGCTAACAGTGTCAACAATACCCCTAAGCTTTACCTTTTGCCGGTCCCTTGGCAAACAAACTAAGCCTAGCTAATATTGTATTTGGATCGGGGAGTTGCTATAATATCATTATACTTTCCAAGTACACATGCTTTCAAATAAAATTTCCTCTAGATCGGACAATGTATGCTCTAATCTTTGAACTTACTCTTTTTCTTCTTGAGAAGTGTGGGCTATCTCCCCAAATGATACTTTTTGTACCCATTTTCCTCTCAAAGCGGCGCTTTTGCACCCATTGTTTTACTCTCTCTTTCTTTTGATTTGGCTCATACCTTTGATATGGCATCTTTTGGACTCATACTTCTTAGTATGGCATCTTTTGATTTTATAACCTGGCTAATTTCTAGGACTTCTAAGAGAGAATTGTTAGAGAGCAAAACTTTTTGTGCATGTGGATTCAATCATGAATGCATAACAGAAAGTAACCTACCAATCATATTAGTAAGATAAATTATCGATTGCTTAATTTTAATTCTTGCAAAATATCTCGAAGCTTAGCTATCACTTAGAATGAAACATATACTAGCTCAAACCTTTTTATATCATATATCACAATTACTTAGACCGGATCTCAAGTTTTATGCTGCCCATGATATTACGTTTCGTATCAAATTATCGTAGATAAACTTCATATAATTCAAAGAAGGATTTTAATTTTAGATACTAAGCAATTGTAGATTTTAATTTGTTTTTTTCAAGTTTTTCTGAATAAATAACTTTGTGAATTTAAAGACAAATTCTAACTACTCTAATTTAATGATAAATTTAAATACTAGAAAGTAAATACTGAAAATGAATACTGGCAATAAAAGATAAAATATACAATGCAGGTGGATGGTGCTCACATGGGGGCTCTCCCCAAGCCGCATTTTGCCGTACTCAATACCGTGGTGGTGGTGGTGGTGGAAACCCAAACCGGCCTATTAGGTATTCCACCCCCTCTGCACCGGCCGCTGTCCATGTTGTAACCGCCGAACCGCTGGTCCGGGCTCGGTGCCGCCATTGTGCGCCGATGAAGCCATCATCAACCTCGGTGTTGCCACCGCCGTGTTGGTGCAAGGTCTCATTCATACTTTGTTGTCCCCGCTTGAAGGTTAGTGAAAAAATATTGACATAGCAAGGTAATCATTAATGAGAGCCAAAAGTATTGTTCAGAGGCGGCATGTAATCATTAGCGGGTGATGCATGGTACGGATATGGTCCACTAGTGGTGTTCTCCGTATTCCGCCAAGACGAGAGAATGATGCACGGCCTCTCCGAAAAATCTTGCCCATGATCATCGGGCCTCCGTGGGGAAAGTTCTCTATCCCGTAGATGTAGATAATTCTCCTTGCCGATAAGTGTGTTGGTCCTCCCAACCCGAGTGGGTGGACTCTACCGATGTGGCTCATGCTAAGCACCGATCATCAAAAGTTAGTGTAATGAAAATAAGCCGGACCCGATGGTGCCGTGTCATCCTAGTGTACATAGTCTCCGTTACTCTTCCGATGCGTGTCGATGGACACCGCCAATGTCGGGTGGTCTCGAAAAGTAAAACCACAATGGAATAAATTTTCAATCTTGCTGGGCAACTCACTCATTGTGGTAATTTTATAAATTATGATTATTTTATTATCCCTAAACATTTCACCATATGAGCACTTAAAGAAAAAGTCATATCCAATAACTCTTCTGGACACCAAGAATAAATGTGAGTGTAGCTTTAGACAACAAATCTAATCCCTGACTAAGCGTGTAATTCAAGATATAAATGAAATACTGCACTTTCTCATAGGAGGCACGGTTTTCCAAAGAGTTCAATATTAATTTTATAGAGATGCTTTTCTCTTTTTAATCATGATGTATAATAAATACAACTCATCTTGTCTAATGGTGTTTAATTCCTCTCTAGGAAAGAAAGTAAAAAGCTAGCCATTTAAGCATGAACCCGTGTAGGATAGTGAACTTCCTCGTTGGTGTATTTTTGTTTATGCTCAGATTTCTTAGTGACGCTCTCCCAAAAAATCATCTTTATTAAAGTTAAGAATATCAGCTATATTCACTACGCATTGTCCAAAAATCTAAAGTCAAAAATCGAAGTTTTCCATGAGAGTAAAAGGCTTGAACATTCTAAATCTAACATAATCATCATCAAAGTCTAGGGAGCTAATAAATTCTATGGCGAGTAACCTTGCTACTCGCCGGGGATTTCTCATACATCTTCCCATCCAATCATTCTAAAAATAAGCTCAAACTCTAATCCATTTCTATTTTTAAGGAGCAAAGCATTATCAAATACTAGGGTATGAGTAAACTCTTTTATCTTTACCACATTAAATATTTCTATTTCATGTCTAAGTGGTAATGAAATTTGGTTCAGGTTTGTTAGCTCATACCTCTCTTCTTGGTGGGGAAGAGGATGACGGGGCATGGTACTTAGGAGGTGATGGAGACGTCCATTCCGGCGAATGAAGGTACTTGAGATGATGAACGCCCAAAAAGGCTTAAGAAGAGTGTCCTCTTGATGCTCTGAAGTGCACCTCCAACTTTTCGATTCATCTTGCTGCATGAATGAAGAACATGAAGAATACGGCAAGAACAACAAGAACACGGTAAGAAACAAAAGTGATTAGGATCAACAAATCAAAGAGGGAGAGAAGAGGGAAAATCCTTGTGATGGTCTTGTAAATTGATTCTCTCCTTTTTTTCTCTCTTTTTCTTGCTAATTAATGGGTGAATTAACCAAATGGAGTGTCATAGTCGTAAACCGGCCGTGGAGCAGCTCTCTGGTTCTGAATGAATGAGTGAGGGTGTGGAGAGAAGTTGGAGGCAAAGAGGAGGATATGGGCGCCGTCGGGCATGGTGGTGAAATTTGCCGCCCCACTTCCGGCCGGTGCTCCAAATTTATGGCGACAATTGCCTCGTAGTGATAAGATGCTACCCCACAGGTGCTCCTTTTCGTGGCAGAAGAACTAGAGGAGTACAAGCATGTGAATGAATGTGATAATTGAGTTTTGGATGGTGGTGAATAATTGGTGGGTGGGATGTGAAGTGATGTGTGTGTGGGTCCCATATCTCACAGATTTATACCGTGATAATGATACAAGAATAAAAACTAAATTACTTTTTATGAATCTATGAAAAAATTAAAATTTAATGATGGTAATTTTATAATTTTTCTGCCACCAATCGTAAATTTCAATCGACGGGGTTTTACACTCTAGTCATAATTTCATGGGGCTTAACTTTCATATATGGCATGCTTATTTTTATTTCTTTTAATAATGCAAATTGGTAAAAAAAATATGCTTTTTAATGCGAAATTAAATTCTTGATAACTACCAAGTTACCTCCCGGTGAAGGTTTGGGATTTTTAAGTCCACCACTTGGACTTCTCAATTGGAATTAGTCTTTATGATCGCTTCTCCTGACTGGGAGATGTTGATGCACCTTGCTCTTCTTGATCCTTCAAAACTTTGCATTGCTCGAGTGTTGGCCCGACAGACCGCTCTTCTTGTCTGTTGATAGTGAATATGATTTCTCCGGCTCAACGTTGATGGTTGCATTTGCGGTGTTTAGGAATAGTTTGCCCTAGGGGTTAAGTATCTTCCTCTCTTCACATGTCCGTACTATAAAATCTCACGAGGCGAAAAGTCATGGATTTTGCATATTTTCTGCTATCCCCGAGGGCAGCTTAATCGACGGGTCAAACTAGTTGCAAGCACAATTGTTGTTGGAGTGAGCGGGAATGGTTGAGTTTGTCGAGACCGCTTCGCAAACGCCGATGCTTGCCCAAGATCACACAAGGCGTTCTCGAACATCCGTTGCTTTATGAAACAATCAATAGTGGGGCATCTGGATCTTTTTTTGATGGGAGAAGAGCCTGGGATTGCCTCACTACACGTCTCCATTAACTTGATGACTTCGCAGAGGGGTAGTGGTCCCTTGTTTTGAGGATGGATCAAGGTATTTTGCATATGTAAGTATTCGCATAGCATCTAACAACGAATATTGACATATAGTTCAGATAATCTCTACAAACATCTTGAACCGCCGCCGGTGGTGATACTCCTCCTTCATGGGAACGTGTAGGATAGTAGTATCTTGAAAATCTTATGTTAATTCTGGGCCTTGTGGATCTATCTCGTTGGTAGATTGCTTCACTTCTTTTCTTGATTGTTCTTTTTCATCCTTGTCTACATGCTTTGTGTGAGGTCACGTGCCTACAGGTAAGGTAGATCATGTGTAACCTTTCACTCCTCAGTAGATATTCCTAATACATTCATGGTTAGTGGTAGACAGAGCCCCAGAAGCTAGATGCGTAATTTGTGATTCTATCTTTTTTATTAAACATTATTTGATCTTTGCGCTAGAGAGAAATTATCAATTTTGAATTTATTCCTCTAATATTTCATCATTAAAAACAGATTCTTATAAATATCCTATTAATTCTAACTTGTTTCTAATATTAATTCTCTCAAGGGTGGTTGTCTTTGATTTGAAGAATTATAACTACCTTGATACTTTACTTTGGCTTGTTGCCCCGAGGTTGACTCCATCCTTGCTTCTTGATAATTGCACTAAGATCTTCTTGATCTTGAGAATTGAATGCATCTTGAATAGCTTGGTCTCTTTTATAATTATCTCTACGCTTTCAGCCAGTTCAATAATACATCCATCTTCTTATTCGATAGTGCACATAACTCCTGGGACTTCTTCACTTTCATGGCATGTCGGTTGTTGAATGTCCAATTCTGATTTTTCGCCATCTTTACCATAATTGCTTCAACTCTTCCAGCGGTGGAGTGACAAATGATCCTTCGCCACGGGCGCGTCCAATTGCTCACATGACCTTTTGGGTTAGTCAAGATAGAATGTTTGCATGAGCAACCCTTTCCATTCCATGATGCGCGTATCGATATGTATCCTTAAAAACGCCAAGTCCCCTTCGAATAGGTTCACCTTTCTCTACGATGAAATTCTTGAAATCTTCCCTCGTAAGATATTTGTTCGGCCTATTGAGGAAAAACTTCTCTAGGAAAGCTTTTGAACATTCTCCTCATATCTTGATTTGATCTTTACCGATAAAACCACTTTTCGCGCTCTTCCTTCTAATGAGAAGAAAACAAGCAAAAGTAGCACGACATCCGGAGAAATGTCTTGAACGTCAATGGTGTTGCTAATCTCTAGAAAATTCTGCAGATGAGCAATAACATCTTCATCTTTCTTTCCACTAAATATGATAACACTGCACAATTTTTTATGAGGCTTAGCTTGATCTCAAAATCTTGTTCTCCAAGATCAAAAGTTAGACCGACGCCAATATTCTCGGTGTTTGGAGCAAAGAATTCACGTTGCAGTTTTTCAGTTTATCGCTTCTAAAATGATGTAAGACCCTTCTTTTTCTATGGTTGTTCTAATAAGAGTTAAAATTCTACAACCAATTTCTACTTACCCTATAAAAATTTGCTAGATAAAACATGGGTAAGTCTCTAAAGCAAAAAGGTTATGATTTAGATATAATTTTAATATTTTATATTCTATGAAAGATTTACTCATATGAAATTCTAGAAAAGTATGTATATATTTTAGCTAATTAATAATTCCTAACAAGTTATCCTAATAAATAAAATTGTTATCCAAACGCAGCGCGTAAATGCTTGTTGGTATGTTTAACATCACTTCAAATTAAGTTGTCATCCCTAACATGATGCAAAAACCAAGACAAAAATAATCTACACGCTAATGACTCTAAATAGAATATATCCCAAGCGCTGCAGATAATTCTCCCGTTATAGCATTTCACAGGAGGAAATATTCGAGTATCATTGATTTATTTTTATGCCAAAAGGATAAAGCACATTCTACTTATAGGAGTGGGGAACTTTATAAGGACTAAGAATAATAAATGAATAAACCCTATCATAACCTATTACACCAATGCCTTACAATAAACTAGTCAACAATAACGATAAATGATAAATAAGTAATTAAGATAAATGGTATTCCAGAGCTAGAATATAGAGACTCTCTCTAATGTAGTAAAAAAGCAATCTAGAGGTTCGATTAGAAATTTAAAACCTATGTAATTAATAATATAAAAGTCTACAGCCTATGCATGCTACATATTTTCATTTATAGTACAATAAATCCATAAGACACTATAAGGAGCATCAACTAATAAAGATATTAAGACACAAAGGTCACCCTCCTAATCGACCGTTCTCGGCTAGTCCTACATACGGTGACTACAGAGGCACCAACGCAAAATTGCCACACCTCATGACTACCACACTAAATTCTGCAGATAACAGGTGCCCGTAGGTACACACAATATATCTAGACACCACGTCATATAATGTAACACCACCGACTCACTCGAAATTAATTTAATCGAAGCGCTTTTACCTATCATATAACAATAATCATTATGAATCACATCTATATCGTAATATGCAACCAGAATAAACTAAGAGAACCTAATAAGTAGCAATATATTAAAGTAGTTAAAAGTCAAAAATGAAATACAAGATAATATTACCATTCCTAGAAGACGTGATCTAGAATTCGAAGCGTGCCTGATCTCTACTAGAATCTTGCTAGACGTGCCTATACTAAGAACTTGAAGAACTAGAGCTCTACTTCTAATCTCTAGAAACCCTAACTTCGACTTCTCTTGACTAATGAAGTAGAGGAATGAATTGGTGTCTTTTGAGGGGTCTACCTCCTTTTATAGCCCTAAGTGGAGCGTACACGCCGCAGGATCAAAACCGACGAAACCAACGGTGGAGATGAAAACCCTAGATGGTAGGAGGAAGCTTCCGAATGGGGACGCCGCCAGCAACCCTAGGGCGGGCGCTGCCCCATGGTGGGCCAACCGCCCCACCGTATGTCAAAGGGCCCCGCCGCTTCGGTGTCTTCGAACGAACTTTTTACCTGCTATGTGTAGTTACGCAGATGTTAAAATTACCAACAAGCATTGATGGCCATTGCCGGGATGACAATTTTATTCATTAGATAATTTATATGATTCGTTGATTCGACAGATATATATTTTCGTAGAATTTCATATAAGGAATCTTTTTATAGTGACTATTTTATAGAAAAATAAAATAATAAACTCTAATATAAATACCTATAAATAGACCGGGCTTGTTATGTACGTTAAGAGCGCCATTGAGATATTTTTATTTTTATGCCAAAAGGAATATAAAGCAAGTGAGTTAGAGAAACACCAACAAGCATTTGCATAGGAGTGGATGGCCAACTTTATAAGGACTAGGATAAGAACAATAATAAATGAAGTAAACTCGTGCAGGATAACTCTTTTTGTTTCTCTATTGTGGATGAAACAAGGGATGAGTGTTTGAAGCGGATTATTGCGACAAATTCACCAGAATTTGGAATGCTTCATGTAATCCACCATTTACTCCACTAGTCAACAATAACGAACTTCGATGGTCAAGAAGACATGATTCTCTACTTCCATTGTTGCCAAAATAAGCAATAAGAACTTCATTTAAGATGATCAACATGGTGTGGTATCCTCCGTAAGGATTCAAAATTTTAATTCAAATTATATTCTAAAGAATATAGATAGAGACAAAAGTAAAAAATAATCCATGAAAATGTAGTGATAAAATTAAAAAAAGTTTCCTAATAATAAAAGTAACAAAAAGATCTAGAGGTTACATGACTTATCTTTTGAGAAAGAAATGTTTATACCAAACCCATGCTTAGTGTATGCTTCTACCATCTCTTGATCTTCATTTCAAAACTTTTAATATGGAATTAGTTTATCCACATTGTAAATCTTGTACATGCATTGTTGTACTAAGCGGCTTGATTTTTCATTTATAGTACCAATTGCGGGGAAATCCCATAAGACCATAAATAAATCATAAGGAGCAGTTCAATGTCTTCTGGTTATTAAATAAAGTTTTCATTTGGTGCACATTAAATTTTCATGACCAGAAAACAAAAAGGAGAAAAAGGTCTTAGTGCTCAACTTGCTCTCTTTGCCATGACCGTTGCACTCCTCGGGCATTAGTCCTACACCAAACCCTTCAATTGGTGCTTTATACTGCGCACCTCTTAGCAAAGGTTCAATTGTGCCATGACGTAATATATGATCTTCACATTGCTGCTACATAACCTGTTGTTTTGCGATCCACGCTCCCCTATGAATCGTTGATGTCCATAAACCAAGCACTCTTTATCATAGTGGCTAACAATCCACCCCAAAAAGATAATTTCATACGGTGCCCGTATGGTACGTGCACACAATATATCTAGACACCACAGATAGCAATATTGTCTATAATAATGACATCTCCCTATCTACATACCTTTTGACTATTCAAACCTTAATCTGTTGCACAAATCTTCACCAAATCATTTTTCATACTCGATCTCAATATAATGTGTTACATGCTAATCCCTATTATGAATCTTTCAGCTAATCTATCTATACTCAACCATGATATATCAACTCTACTAAACCATGTCACCCCAGCACAACATCCATTATCAAAACTCATTTTTAGAATCATCTAAAATAAGCATGCATCGCTTCCTCTTATCAACATCACGTCAAATACTAGCTCTTAAATCTTTGTATGCTTAAAATACCTTTTCCATCTGCGTACAATGAAATACCACAAGATAAGTTATTATCAATTATCAAAATTTACCTTGAATAACTCTTTCAAAATCGTAGCTCCATTTAGTAATTTTGCACTCAACATTGGCAGTTACAAGCTGTTGACGTCGTTAAGTACAAATTCTATCTCTACTTGGGAAGAACCAATAATAAAACATAGAGAGGTTATTCTTGTTAAATCTTGCATTTTAGGGAATTATTGAAAACTTAAAGAGGGATTAGGGTGCATATGCCTGTAAAACTTAACCGCGGCGAACTTGAAGAACTAGGAGCCCGGCCTCTGCGGCCCCTGCGGCTGAGTTTCGCCTCCCCTCTAAGCTTCCTCTAGCAAACGGTTTGATCCTGCGGCACGCGTTCGTCCACCGCTATGGGCCAATAAAGAGACGGAGACCCCTTTAGAAGGGAAACCACACCATTCCTCCCCGCTCATTTGTCAAGAGTAGACTAATTGAGAGTTCAGGCTCTTAATTTAGGCCTAGCAAGGTTGAATTGGTGTGACCTTTAGAGGGAAATTTTATCTTGTCATATTATGACTCTACTTTTATTATATTCCTTTTATAGCCCTATGATTGATGGAGCGTACACCGACGAAGTACCGAAAGGAAAGCAGGTGGTATGCAAAACATGGTATCTAGATATATTCCAACGCGAGGTGGAGATGAAAACCCTAGATGGTAAAGGAGGAAGGGGTGACTCTCGCGGACTAGTTGGCTCTTTATGATGTTTTCTCGAGTTGGTTCTACTATAGATGAAAACGTGTAATACATGGCCTAGATTATAGACTTTTATATTTAGTAACTACATAGATTTCCTTTACTCTAGCCGCCCCATGGTCTCTTATATTCTCATCTCCGAATACCATTTACCTCATTTACCTATTATCATTTATCATATTATTATTGACTATTTATCGCTAAAAGCATTAGGGTCATGATAGGGCCCCTTATAAGCTTAATGAACGCCTTCTTATCCTTTGGCATGTCGAATAAACTATACTCTAATACCCCTCGCGTGAAATGCTACAATGGGAGAATTATCTCAGGCGCTCCTGATATATTCTATAATATTATTAGAGTGTAGATTATTTTTATCCTGATTTTAGCATCATATTAGGGATGACAATCTAAAAGTGATGTTAAATTACAAGCATTGATGGCCAATGCCGGGGATTTACAATTTTATTCATTAGGATAATTTCATAAGGATCTAAGTTGATCTGACAGGATATATATTTTCTAGAATTTCATATATGAATCTTTTATAGTGACTATTTTATAGAAAATAAAAATAATAAACTCTAATATAAATACCTTATAACAGACCATAGCCTTTGGCTTTAGCAGACTCTAAAGCTTTGTTTAGCTATTTTATAGGTGCTATGATTGGGCCAAAGTACTTAACTCTGCTAGAAACCATAGCATCATTTTGGCAGCTAAATGGCCGAGTGGGAAACCTCCTGCGCAATTCCTCTGCCCAAGCACCGAGTACATTCAAGGCTGGTCCAACATTCCACCTTGGAGAACATGACTATGTGAGATCGCTGCAAGCCTCATCAAAATGGTGCAATCTATTATATTTAGTGGAAAGAAGGATAAAGATGCAAGTGACCATCTACAGAATTTATCGGAGATTGGTAACACCACCCACATTTAGGGCATTCCCTCAAGACGCTAGGCTATTTTTATTTTTTCCTTTCATTAGAAGGAAAGGCTTAAGCAAAGGGTTTTATCGTAGTAAAAGATCTAGTTTAGACATAGAAAGCATGTTCAAAAAAGCATTTCTAGAGAAGTTTTTCCCCGATAGGACGAACCAATATCCTACAAAAAAGATTTTAGAATTTCATCTAAGAGAAAGATGAACCTATTCTAGAAGGGGCTAGAGCCGCCAAGAATATATATATCAAAACGCCCCACATCATGGAATGGAAAAGTGGTTGCTCATGCAAACATTTTATCAAACTTAACCAACCTAAAGGTCACGGAGCAACTGATACCACTGCTGAAAGATCATTTATGTCACCACCGAAGAAGAGTTGAAGACATTATGGCAAAAAATAGAAGAAAATTAGAATTGACATATAACACTCGCATATGCCATAAGAGTGAAGAAGTTCTAGAGGAACTATGTGCATTATCGACCAAGACGGATGTACTTGTTGGATGGTTAGAGCAAAGAGATAATTACAAGAGAGATCGTCAAGCTATTCAAGATGCATTCAATTCTCGAGAATCAATGTGGAGATTATTTAGGAGTTGAATTCATAAATACTTGAGAAGATATTAGTGCAGTCATCAAGAAGCAAGGATAGAGTCAACCTCAAGCAATAAATCAAGGTAAGTATCCAAAGTAATTATAATTCTTCAAATCAAAGACAACCACCATTGAGAGATGATATTAGAACAAGCTAGAATTAATGAGAGTATCTATAAGAAGCTTGCTTTTAATGATAAATTATTAGAAGGAATTAATTCAAAATTGATAATTCTCCTAGCACCAAAGACGATAATATTCAATAAAAAGATAGAATCACAAATTACACATCTTGCTTACCATCTGTCACTAAACTAAGAAGAAAAGGAATATCAACTAGAGGATGTAAGTCTACATGTGATCCACCTTACCCAAAAGGGCACGTAGACCACCACATTTAGTGCAGGTATTAAAGGAGAAGTAGATACAGAAAAGAAGTTGGGAACACCTTCACCACTAGTTGAACCACAAGAATAAGAATTAATACAAGACTTTCATGATACTACTATCTTACCGTTCCCATGAAGAAGGAGAAGTGTCAAAATGGATGATCAATTCAAAGTAAGTTTGTAGAGATAATTCAGAAATTATATGTCAATATCTGTCCTATATACGCAAAGTATCTTCGAACCATCCTCAATAACAAGGGACCGCTGCCCTCTACCGAAGTCATCAAACTAACGGAGGTGTAATGAGGCAATCTCGAAGTTCTCCCTACCAAGAAGAAGGATTCAGGATGCCCTACTATAGATTGTTCAATAGGAAACCGTATATTCGAGAACGCCTTTTATGTGATCTTGAGCAAGCTGGTTAAGTGCCTAAGACATGCCTTCTGACAAGCTCAACTATTCTACGCTCACACCAACTTCGATATGCTTTTGCAACTAGCTGACTAATCAGTCCGCTATCCTGCAGGAATAGCAGAAATTATTCCGTAAAAATCCACAACTTTTTTGTTCCTATAGATTTTATAGTACTTGATATGTGAAGAGAGGAAGATACCTCTTATCCCTAAAGTAGCTCATTCCTAAACACTACAAATGCAACCATCAATGTCGAGCTAGAGAAATCACATTCACCATCAACGGGCAAGAAGAGCAGTCACATTCAAGCAAAGACTTCGAACAATGTCAAACTCAAGAATCGTGAAGAACAAGATGTAGCAACATCTCCGATAGCGGGAGATCAATCATGAAGAATAATTCAACTAGAGAAGTCGAGGTTAGTGGACTTAAAACCCCTTGAACCTTCACCGAGGTAACTGCATTTATCATTAATTTTAAAATTCTCACATTAAATAGCGTATTTATTTTTCTATCAATTGCATTATTACAAAGAGATAAAAATAAGCATGTCATAGATAAAACCTAAGCCCCATGTGATTACTACTAACAGAGCGTGAAAAACCCTCGTCGCTTGCTGAAATTTACTATGGTGGCAGACAAATTAAAAAAAGAGTAGACTATAGACTTTTTATATTTAGTAATTACATAGGTTTCCTTTACTTTTAGCCGAATCTCAAGATTGTTCTTACTAATTTTAGCTTAGTCTCTATATTCTATCTCTAGAATACCATTTACCTGATTTACTCAGCTATTTATTATATTATTATTGACTATTTATCGCTAAAGCATTAGGGTAATTGGCTATGATAGGTCTGCACATTTATGTTCTTCTTATCCTTATAAGTTATTACTCTTAATGAATAGAGTGTCTCTTTTATCCTTTTGGCATAAAACAAATAAACGATACTCGGAATACCCCGGGTGAAATGCTACAATGGGAGAATTATATGGCGCTTCCGGATATATTCTATAATATTATCAGAGTCGGTGCAAGGTAGATTATTTTTTATCCTTAGTTTTGGCATCATGTTAGGGGATAAAAACTTAATGCGAAGTGATGTTAAAATTACCAACACAAGCCTTTACGTGTTTAAAAACTTCTATGTCTTTATTTTATAATGATTGGTGTATTGTTTTAGGCTTCTTTATGATGCTTGTGATGATTGTTGATGTTAGAAGAGGAGCCATGCAAGGATGATCTATATGGAATCAAAGAGTTTGAGCAAGCAATTGGAAGGCAAGTGTAAGAAAGGATTCCTTTGCACCTATGAACAATGTTTAATTCATACATATGCATATGTCTAATTTGAAATGCTTATAAGGACTTTACCTAGATGATGTTTGTACCACATATCCTTGTTTCCAATGGGTTGTATGCATGTTGGATAGTTGCTACCGGGCATAACCAAAGCTAATAATTTAACTTGATTAATGATATATACAATTAATGATATATACAATGTGGTAAAATGGTGCTTTTTAGCAACATGGACTAGGGGCTGGAGCATTGGTTTTGGTGCTCTAGATTCCTCTCCCTAAGGACTTAATCACAAGCGGCCACTCAGGAGGTACAAGACAAACCACGAGTGTCATATGGCTTTTTGACCTTAATCATATAACTAGTATGTCTCTAGCTTGTTAGTGGCTACCGAAAGGCACACGTGGGGGAGCCTAGGTTGCAGAATGGTTTCTTGCCTTTCAAGCTTTAGACTATGCTTCGACCATATGTGTCATCTTGATAGGGGGCCCATTGCCTAGCTTTTGAAACCATAGTGGCCACTACCTTGTTAGGGTGCCTAGTGAAAGATTATGTAGTGGAACCCTGCCCCGTGCTTCCATGGAAGACATGATATGGGATTCATGACCCCTCGGCATATAGGAATCACAGCTCAGGGCTAAAGTTGTACAAATTCTGCATAATTCTTTGAACCGATATATCAACTGTGCTCACGGACACGAGCGGCCTGGATCCTTCTTGATTATTTGTTACTTTGGTTACCTAGATGGTTTGAGAATGATGTTAATAATGACTAATACTACTATCACTTGGGTTAGTTTATTACTATATTAGTGACTCAAAGGTTTAATAAAATATGACCAACTAAAATTGCTAACCGCAGTAAAAGTCTTTAAGCCTTCATAAACCCCTTTGTTATAATTGTTAAGTGGTGGTTTGTTTACACTCGCTTTGCTTTCAATTATTTTGGAAAATTCTCAAGTGGGTACTAGATGATGGTTCAAGAGATAAGTTTATCAAAGGAGTTCCATGAGTACTAGGCGAGTGCTCTCCCATTCAACTGTCCCTCTGTAGAGTATGGAGACCCAAAAAGTAGATATATAATAGTTTCCGCTATAGTTTGTAATATATGTAAGTCATGTTGTATCTATGATTCGATATGTAATAAAGCAATATTTGATAATCTCTATATTTGTCACTATATGTGTCGTGTGGATATTCTGGGCACATATAGTTAGCGCTTAGTATTCTTTGAAAACTGGGTGTGACGGCTATCTCAACCGTGTTTAGATTCTGCTCTCTATGACACAAAGATTTCACTTCCGAGAATTCAAACATCTCCAACTTTGAGCTATATGTAATATGGTGATAATTAGCACCATTAGATAATCATAAAAATATATTTTATAATAAATTTATTAAGAGATGTAAATGTTATATCTTCTATAAACCTAAAGATTAAAAAAGTTTGATCGGGCGTGAACTGCCCCATAGTAAATTCTTTTTTGGGATGGAGGGAGTATTGCGGTAAAAGTGTTCCTCGATCCCAACCATAATCCGTAGGTCATGACATCTTCACTGGTTTATTTAGGGCAATATGTCCTTTTTGCATGTTTGGAGAGAAAATATATATATAACATGTGGTTAGATGTATATGTCCTTTTGCAAGTTTGGAGAGATATACCATGAGGTTAAGATGTATGTCAGTATTTGCATATCAGCATATGTACTTGCAAAAAAAAACTTGGGCAATGACAGTTGTTTTAATTAAAGCATTCAATATTTTTATTGTAGTTTGTGAGTGCCTTCGACCAGCTTTCTTAACTTGGTATGCAGTAGCATACATAAACCCCAATTTTTAAGAGGCTAAAATTTGGAATCCAAATGCAAGAAGCTGTGTACATACCGGGCGTGGCTAGCCAATTTCCCTGGACAGGGATTTCGGGCCCCTGGCTTTGGGCACGCCCCCATTTCTCCACTCGCCACCTCCTGCCCTTGCTCGCCAGTCCAACCCTCTCCTCCCACCAATCCACAAGGAATCTTCTGGAGACAAGGGCATACGCTGCCATGGCGGACCACGAGGCGGCGGCGAGGGCTCCACCCGTGGCGCCGGCCCCACCGACTCCGAGGACCGCGGCCGCGGAGGCGAAGGCGGCGCTGGCTGACGCCGTCGTCTACTGCTTCCTCAGCGCCATGTTCGTGGCGTGCGCCGCCAGCGTCGCCCTGATCGTCGCGCGCTACGCCGTTGGCGGACGCTACCCCTACGCGTACGCGGTGGTGGCGGCCGGCGCGAGGCACGTCTTCCTCCTCGCATTCCTCGCTGTGGAGATGCTCTGCCCGTTCACCATCCTGGCGCTGGTCATCCGCCTCAACAGATGGCAACCTGAGCCTCCCGAGGAGTTGCTAGTGGTGCGTGATTATTCCAGCCTCTTTCTCGTCGGTTTAATTTCTTCCCTACATAATTCAGTGGTTCCTCGTAAGCATTTCTAAGTGCTGGACACGCCAATTTTCGGGTGCGCTCCTTGCTCGTGCAGATTGAGGGCGTGTACTTCACCGTGCAGGTACATGGTCTAGAGCACCCTGGAGCACGCGCCTGGCGTCAGGGCACTGGCTATGGCCTCATACCGCTGCTGGTCTTCGTCGTCTTCTCGATGTTCATGCTGCTAGGCCTGCTGATGCAAGAGCGCTGGCCTGCGAAGGAGTGCTGTGTTCAGACTGCTGCAGAAGCCGTGATCAGTGACATTGGAAGCTTCATTTGCTCTGTCATGGTCATCTCTGTCTTCATTCCGCATGTGTTGATCCAGCTGAGGAACATGCCGAGGTGAAGCGTGGCTTGGCCCAGCCCTCTTGGTGCACCGGGCAACGTACTATACATTTTTCTGGTATTATGTGGTTTTGAATTGCTAATGTGGTCATAATCCTCTGTTTGTTTGGTGACCACTGGCTCGCTAAGACACTAACCCTGCATCATAGGAGTTGAAGTTCAGGCATACAGTCAGATTGATACTTTGCTCACTCATCTATAGTCTCCTTGAGTTTTAATGCTTAGCTCCAATTGAAAGTCTGATGCTGCTGTGAATTCTAATGTAGTCACGGATGACAAAATATTTTCAGTTGCGGCCTGAATTTCCATGTGAACAGCGTGAGAAAATTTCTTTGTTCTGTGGTCATATGACTTATTATTTGCTATTCTTAAACAACAATATGCTTCTAGGTGTTGTGGATTTACATATAATTTGTCATACCAACTATTTTTTCATACAGTTCAGTATTTTCTTTTTACTAAGTATCATTCTGCTAGAGAAAATGTCACTGTTGCTATTGAGACTCCCCAATTGTTAGTTAAAAACAAACATGGCAAGAATGCCTCGATCGATAGCTTCTCAACTGATAAGGATGAAGAACCTTTAAAGTTCCTATGGGTGCTTGCGTGTGTGTGTGCGTGGGGGGTGGAGAGTGAGAGACCAGTTTCTGTTTATTACCTCTTCTCCTTCATGTATGCCATCAAGCCTACAACTGACTTATGGCATGTGCTAGTCTACTTGCTGGTTCTACATTTGACATTTTAGCTAGCTTCCATTGTTATGCTGCAATATTCCAAGTTCCAATCCTGTTCTTGCTAGATATGTCTAAGATTTGTAGGGTGTGTTTTTTGCCTTTGTCAGTGATCCTTGCCGGTCTATTTTGCATTGGTATACACTCATCAATTGTGTTCACTGCTCGCAACCACTGAGAAATTTTGGTCGTAAGATAATAAGATGAGAGATTACCTTAGCTTCTATCTTGTAGGATGGAACTGTAGTTAAGTTAACATTTAATCGTGATTGACTAAGTTTTGTCTTTTGGTGGATTAGAGAAAGTTCAGGTTCTATTTGATGTGCATGCTTCAATGCTTGCTCTATTACCACCCAATTTGAGATATTTTCTGACAATTGTCATCTAGTATCATCCAAAAAAATCCAACGGCTTTGTTTGTTTACTACCCCAGATCAAGACATTACTGTCATCTAGTATCATCCCAAATATATGCACTTCTGTAGCTACTAGCAAACACTCTTTGATGTTATTGTTTTCCTGAAATAATTCTCACTATAGACTGCAAAACTTGAGACCTGAATGAGTTTAAGGCAGTTCATAGATAAAACTGGCACTGATATCCTATTCTATTGAGTGATAGTAAAATTTCTGTTAGACTCCATTTATTTGGATAACGTGACATTGTTATTGTCGTCCAAGATTAACTGCATGTATATTAAAATTTGTTGTTTTAATCAGTGGGTAGCTCCTATGTGCCTCACTAACCAATTCTGGTGTCTAACGCTTCATTGAATTAATTGGTACACGCTATCCTGATGAGTTTGTTAAGTAGTGTGTAGAGTAGCATATTCTGTATGGTAGCTGCTTTGCAGTTTAGATTTGCCAGTGAAGTAATTTCGCTCGACGTATAAACTGTGTCTTGTG
This sequence comes from Chrysopogon serrulatus, assembly GCA_015844335.1. NCBI lineage: Eukaryota > Viridiplantae > Streptophyta > Magnoliopsida > Poales > Poaceae > Chrysopogon > Chrysopogon serrulatus. Next base: position 601,294 of record JADLZL010004086.1, read on the forward strand.
TTCTGTTTCATTCTAGGCTTCAATGATATATCATGTGCATAATGTTGTGAATATATGATTAATTGATGTCATGATATGTTGCTGCCTCATCACCGATGTGCCTTTTTCTAAAGGAGTTTCACTCAGTTTTTACAATAAAAGTTCATACAGACTGAGGATACCAGTTGGAGATCCACAGCACTAAGAAGTCTCCAAAAAACCGTTGTGCCCTGTTGTTATGATTGACAATTTCTTTAATAACCTGACATTTACCTTTTGTAATTGGAGTTATGGGACACACTGCATTTTGCTGAACAGAACTACTATTTGTGTCCTGTGTCAATGGCCACAACCACAAGGTCTTTGAGCTATGAATTGTGATCATACTTAACATGTCACGACATACAGTTTGCATAGCGAAGTTTTTGGGGTTCTTTTTTTGTATATCGCATTCAGGACACACAGTTTGCATAGCGAAGTTTTCCTTTTCTAGAAACACTACGGATATGGAAATGCCAGGGATAATGGTTTTCTTGCCGCACTGGTTTGTTCCATCTCACAAGTCCCTTTTTAACAACAATTGGGAGTCAGGTTGCTGTTTGCATGTTGATACAATTTTCGTTTTCATCTCGTCGCGTGCTATTTATTGAGAGCTTGTTTGTTTTTGTGCTGTTTTCATCTCGTTTTCACTGTATCAACATCAACTGGTTGGCAACTGCCGTATAAATTTAGAATATCCAATCCACTACATGCAGCAAAAGTGGATTGGCAAAAATTGGAATATGGGGAACTGTGATCCAGCAGGTTGAGAAAATTTTCATCTCCTTTATTTCTTCCTCCCCCTCCCCTCTAATCTCCACAGCAGCTCCAAGTGTGGGGCATGGCGGATGCTGCTCGGCCGGCTCGGGGCTTCCGGACAAGAGCAGCAACATGGCAGCCGGTGCCTGAGGCGCGGCGGCCGGCGTGGGTAAGGGCACAACGCGGCAGAGCCTGCTCGGCTATGGCGCGTGGGGTGTGGCTGCCGGTGAACCATGGCGGCAGCCTGGTCCGGTGGCGCTCGAGATGTTAGTTACACAAGGGGGAGAAAAGAAGATTGAGAAAAAAAGATTGCTCGCTAGTGCGGTTTTTTATTGCATTCTCCTGTATGAAAATTTTTAGTGAAAGTAGATTGTTTTTCTCAATTTAGTGAAGTTGCTTAGGTGGCAGATATCAAAATCATAGCCGTGTAGCGCTGTACAGACTGCACCTGCACTCGTTGGCTTTTTTTTTTTTTTTTTTTGGAAAATATGTGTCTATTGATCCAACAAGACCATTTGTTATAACTTTTTTAGGCACAATTAGTTGGCTACCAAAATTTATCATGACATAAATTTAAAAGTTAGGCAAAAAATTTACCAAAAGATTTGGCAAGTCAAATGTGAGAAGTTATATAGAGATGTGTTTGGTTACTAACATTTGTTATAAAAATTTTTTATATCATATATAAATGTGTATGGTAACTAATAACAATATATAGATGACTCAGACTCTAATGTGACTTTGTACAAATGAAAAAAAGGAAACATATGAACTTTTGTATAAAATTTTTTAATGTAGACAAAGATAAACAATGCCTGCATGAGACATAATTTTTCGTTGGAGATCTTACCTCCTATAAGACGACTGGAGTACTGTAGCAAAGCTCAACAAATTTAATATTAGGTGGTATAGATTTTTCTTTATAAGCTTGAACAAATTTTCAGTGGTTTAACTTAGGATAAAATTATAACAATTTCTTTAGCTGCAGGAAGTATTTCTAAGCGTCTAGAACAAACGATGGAATCGTGGATGTTCCGTTTTACACCCAAAATACAGTACAGTATAATATATAAGTAACAAAATTTCCAAATTATACATCTCCTGGTACCACGCTGTTTGCGAGAACAATCATGTTTGTGTACATCGACCCTTTTTAGGGGAGTTTGTGTACATTGAGGCCTTGTTTAGATTGAGGGAAAGAGAGAGTTTAAAAGTTATGTAGCCAGTTCGTTTGTATTTGGTAAATATTATCCAATCGTGGTCTAACTAGGCTCAAAAAAGATTCGTCTCGTGATTTACAACCAAACTATGCAATTAGTTATTTTTTTTATTTATATTTAATGGTCTATACATGCGGCTATAAATTGATGTGGTGGAAGAAAAAAAAAAGTCCGTAGCATTTCGTTTGTATGTGGTAAATATTGTCTAATCGTGGACCAACTAGGCTCAAAAGATTCGTCTCGTGATGTACAACCAAACTGTGTAATTAGTTATTTGTTTTATATCTATTATTTAATACTCTTTACATCGCGGGTACAAATTGATGTGATGGAGAGACAGTAAAAACACTTTGGAATTTGGGAGTTAAAGTGAAAGGCCCGACTGGGTGTGGCTACAGGATGTTCCCTCGCCACTCCACTTGCCAGCTGGACCGCTGGACCGCTGTACCTGTTTAGGGCACGCCCAATAACCCGACAAGGCTCCGCCAGTCACGGAGTTCCCCCACTCGGCTCGCCTCCCCGCCGCCGCCGTCGCACTCGCACCACGCTTCACAAATCACAGCGAAGCCACTACCCCAGCCGCACCACCAAAATCCGCTTCCGCCCGGGCGGTTGGAAGCTTAGGAGCCTAGGGGTTCCAGGCTCCCAGCTCCCCATGGCGGCGCTCCTCTCCGACAACGGCGACTTCTACGCCCGCGCTGGCATCGCGTGGCTGCTCCCCGCCATCGTCGCGGTGCAGATCCTGGGGTGCTGGCTCCGCGGGCACCGCTTCCGCTCCAAGCTGCTCTACTTCACCGTGCTGGTCTACGGCATGCGGCTCGGCCAGGAGGCGCTCAAGCTCCGGGCCTTCCTCGCGAGCATCCCTCAGGTTTATATCGTCAACGGCTTGCCGATTTCTCCCCTGTCTGTTCCTCTGTCCCTAGTTTCGTTCCTAATTTCGTGCATCATTAGCTAGATTGATGGGTTTTCGTCTCATGTGTTGCCGTTGCAGTCCCGCCGGTCCAGATGCCCCGCGGCCGTCGGCGTGTCTTCTGCTGGCGAATGCATTCTCATGGAGGCAAGCTACATCAAGGATCTCGTGCAGGTCACCACCAGCAGCTTCTACCTGATGGTGGTTGTCGTGCTGTCATTTGCGAGAAGAAGAGGCCGCCGCGTCCACGTGCGCCTGGATGGGAAGGCCTTGGAAGCATCTGTATCGAGATTGTGCTCTTCACTCTCTGCGTTTTGTTGTCATGTGTCCACAGCGTACTCTTGATTCTGGACTACATGGCTGCTGCTACAGCGAATCGTGGGGATGCAGGCGGTGCAGCGGTGGCATAGCCTGTGATGAAGGTACAGGATTCTTTCTATGCCCTCATTTGTTCAAGCTTGCTATTTTTGGGTACCTGCCAGCTCCATTTTAATTTTTGTGATCTAGTCAAATTGAAGACAAATTACAATAAGTTAATGCCTCTTGTCTCTTTTTGTGTTTGGCTTCCAGCGCTTGCTGATTTGGGGATATTCTTTAGTACAGTACTGCTGGACCAGTTTTTTCATGTCAAGATAGTTTCAGTCGCTGCTTGAATTTGCTGCTGTAATTGCAAGTGCTGTGCAATACTTAGATTCCTTATTTACTTCGAAAGTTCCAAAAGTTAATGCCTGCCTCTTGTCCCTTTTCCGTTTAGCTTCCATGCGTGTGGCATAATGTTCATATTGGGCCGTAAAATGAGAAGTGTTAATTATTGAAGCTGTATGTTGAATTTTAACTGAGAATCTTATATGTACCCCCACTTTTATCTACTCAGAGCCATGGTGCCACTACATTTTCTTATGCTCACTCTTAACTCATTAACCTGGAATTAAAGCTTCAATAAGTACCAGGGGCACTAGACCATCCGCGCCTTCAAATGCCCTTGTCATAGGGTTCTTTTTTTCACAGAATGAGATAGTTAATATTTCTCTGTCCATTTCCTTTATTTAATTTGTAAGAGTTGGTATATCTTGTTGTCATAGGGAAACATTGGAATGAATCTTTATATCTTGATTCTTTTTTTTTTTTTTTCTGTTTGACACTCTCAGACTCTCTTATGCTGAGTCCTCACTGAACTTTTTTCCTGTAGAGGCTAATTGATTCAATATCACATTTACTAGATTAACCGTGTCTTTCATATCTAGCCTGAATTATGTTTGGTAAACCTGATTGATCTGTCAGGCCATCAAAGTTACATTTTAGTGGCTGCTTTCATTGTGAATTGCCATGCAATCCTTTAAAAATTCAAATGGCCACACTTCATTGAGCATAACAAACTTTGGGTTGAACTTTTTGATTTATATTATTATATACATTTCTTGCCAGGGATGCTGTTTGGGCTTCCCTGATATGTAAAGATGCTACCTTTCAGCCTCCAAGTTAATTGCCTTAAAAGTTGTGTTTATCTGGCTGTTGTCTTGACTTCAGTGTTAATTCTTCACTCAGATATTAAGATAAATTTTGTTTGCTACTGATTATAGTTTTTGGATACTAGCTGATTGGGTGTGTAAAACATTGGCGCTGGTCTACATGTACTGATTGGACATTGATCGTCACATGTTATGCAGTATTTTTTTTTCCTTAGTTTTGGTTCTGTTTGTTCATATTGGGCCATGAAATAAAAATGCCCAAGTGAAGTGACTTATCACAGGTGCATATTAATTTCAAGCTGGTAGGACTGCACCTTTTTAGAGCACTAACCCAGGACTAAAGCTTTAATAAGTACCAGGGGCTCAAAACCTGCCAACATTTTGTCTTTTCTTGTTCTGTTTCTATCGTATGAACATGCACTATGATATTTCCTTGGGAAATAACAAGGTACTTATTTTGAGGGAGTGAGATGGCTTCCTCTGTCCATTTTCTTTGTTTGATATGTATGAATAGATACCTTATTATAGTTAAAGATCACACCACAATTTTTTATCTCTACTTTTTTTTTTTTTTTCTTTTGGCACAGTGTCCAATCCTGAGTCCTCAGTGTACATTTTTGTCAAATTGATTGATTGATTGAATATCACATTTGCTAGATTTACCATGTCTTTTATATCTTTTTTGGAGTTATGTTTGGTACATTTTATTGATCTTGTTGCATCAGTAATTGGTCTTTCTGTAGTTCATGGTTACTCTAGTCAAACTCAGGTTAAATGTTGCCAATTTATTGGCTATGCTGTCTTTTGTTACCTGTTTATACTCATATGAAGACTGAATTGGCACAACATAAAAACAGGTGCTGGTTTCAGATTTTAAGACCCCATTCATGCATACAGAGGTTAATTTTAAGGGTGTGTTTGGTTTCTGACTTAACCTAAGCCTAGCTTTAGCCATGGTCAGACTTCCCTGGTTGTAACAGTGTATAAGGAGTTCCTGCTTAAACTTGGCCTGCATTTTTTGTTCAGAGTACTTGCATAGTATGTGCAACCCTTTCTTGAGATTAGTGAGTTTACCTCTGTTGCCTTTCAATTTTTGTACAATTTAAATTATAGTCAACTGATCTGCTCTAGAATCACCTAGAGAAAAACCCAATAAAACCAATGTCCTAGGGCCTTGTAATAGTTGACAAAAAAAATTAATATGTTATTTTAGGACCACCTAGGAGTAACAAAATGGGGGGAAGACAAAGTCCTTCAGATCATCTTCTGCTCACATCTTTTTGCTCAGCAAAGGCTCGTCAATGTGGTGTCTTAGTGGTTTGTCTGATTCTGCCGGGCACTAGAGTCCATGACATCAATTGTTCTATTCCATTTCCAAGCACAGGCAACGAAATCTAGGAAGTGAAGTTGGCGTTAAGCAGCCAGAGTAGAGGGATTTTGTTGATCCTGCTCCTTCACCAATTCAGATCAGTGCCAAGCACCAGAGCTCAGAAAGCACACTGTCCTCGTCGCTGTTGTGCAGAGCCATGGTGTGCTGATGAATGCCACTGTTGTCCAAAGCTTCCCTCATCACGGCCAGCTTGATGCCAACTTTTTTTTTTGGGCCATAGTGATGGCGCCACATCATGGGGCTACAGCTCTGCCTCATGCATGCAGTGCAGGTATGGACATAGACCACATACCATGGTGATGACTAGGATGGCAGGTCGGGAGCTGTGGCCCAAGGAGGCCTGGCGACAGTGGTGACATGGAAATCGTGGAAGAGGTGGTGACATGAGCCAGACTCCCCTAGACCTGGCCTGGCCATCCAGAGCCATCTTATTTGGCCCGCCTGGCCATCCTTAGCCAACCGATCTGGCTGGCCAGCCCTAGCCTGGCTAATGGCGTACAGCTGGCCAGATCCTGACCTGGCCAAGAGGCCTAGTGAGGCAACAAAATGGGTCCATGTTGGCCCTAGGAAGCCTGGTTAGGCACTTAGCCGTTTGACCAAAAACTCCCTAAGTTGGCTCAACTTTCCTCAAGTTAAAAGTGGATTTTGTTCTCATCACACGCACATGTGGTGTATTGATGACTACATGAAGTTCCTTCACTTGCTCTTCCCTAACTACTTATTTATATGGCTAAGATAGAAATACAAGAAATACAATGAAACAATGATATGGAGGTACATCAGCTGCTTGGATACACTTTTTTTGCAAAATGTTTTTCAAGGCTCATGAAAGGATAATTGCAAGACAGAGCATGGTATTTAATGGAACCCATTACTATCTATTACTGTATTTTCCATCTTTATAGACTAGAAGACTCAAGACCTTAGGTCATCCTAGATTAGCTACATGCATTGGTGATGATTTTGTTAAAAAAACTGATATACTATAGATTTTGCCATTAGCTTAAAGCTCAACTAGCTTTAGCTGTCATTTTACTTGTTTTTGGTTTAATATTTGCCTGCCTGCCTTGATAATTGTAGGTATTAGACTTACCAAGTAAGTTGTAGGATAAAAGAATTGGTGGAGTAGTAGCTGAGTCTCATGGGCAGATTATATAGGACTTCATTGCATAAGGGGCATGAAGCTTCTCTTGAGATAAAAGCAAGCCAGAATTACAAAACCATCATAATCTACATATATGGAAATGAACCAATATACTCTAGCATCCCCTCACTGTCAGAGGAGTGATGCAAAACGATAAATTGAGATGAACATAAAAAGGATGTAAAACCAGTTAGCTGATATCCCCAGCAGTCATAGTTGTCCATGCGTTGCAAAGTTGTGGCTGGAGTGGAAGCGGCGAGGGTTGCTTTCGCCCTTTGTGTCGATTTCGAGGTAGCCAAGTGTGAGGCTGGGTAGTTGTGATTGAGGATGCCATGTGTAGGATAGCCGGTCGATTGAGCTGTTTTAGGTTGCCGATGTGGAGGGTGCATGAGGTAAATGCCAAGAGGATGATAGCTCAAAGAAGGCGCCATAGACAAATTCGACTACATTTCAGGCCAAATGGATTGTAAGGTCCATGTCAAGGATTACAAAGTCAAGCCACCATGGACAAAGTGTGCCTGGTTTGCTTGGCTCGAGAACATAGTATTGCCAATACTGAAACCATGCATCAGAGTTTAAGGGACCAACAAGAGGGGCTTTAATGACGGCATGTAGAACAATGACTGTAGAAGGTATCGATGCAGCCCACGGTTGTTCAAGTAGACAAACTAGTTTGGGAAGAGATGGTGACATTGGTGACATGGTTGTCTTTGTCTCTTGGATGAAGAGAGAAGTAGGTCTAGTTGATGGACACAAGGCCAATAAACTAGATATCACAGTGCCATTGCTTGAAGTGGACGGTGAAGAACACAAAAATAGCTTGATGAAGACTGCACGAGTGCACAAACGACGAGTCGATGGTGGTGGAGATGTAATGGTAGAGAATATCATAGGTGGCAGTGTTGGGTGTGTAGCAAGGGCAATGCAGCAGCACCCAATTGCTTAGAAAGGGAGCATGCAGTACTTGCAGACAAATTTCACAGGGGATCCTGCACGCACAAAGCGGTTAATCAGACCGGTCATACAATTAAGAGAAGGTGGCTGCACACTCGGTTAGATTTATTGCATGTGTGGGTTGGATACAACGATGCCAAGGTCGTGGTGGAGGTGAATCCTGGTTGGTGATTGTGCGATGACAAATGATGAGGCTCTAGAAAGATTGAGCCAATGAAATGAAGAAGAGGGATGGAGCTGGTGGTCGATTTGCCAGAGTCGAGATAGAGGCTCTAGAAAAATGACGGGCGGTGGATAACGTGATATAATCTTATCTTAGATCAGAAAAACAAAAGAAAATGATGATCAACCAACTAGCGAGGATAAAACCCCAATGAAATCAACTATCAGGAAAAATAATCTATTAGGCGGCTGATCAATACACAGTCGGTGGGCAGGTGCTGGATGATGTCCATGGGTAATCTTCGCAGAGGCGCGTAGTAGTGGAAGTTTCGGGGTTTGTGGGGATTGAAATCTAAACATGATACCATGTGGGATAAAGATATGAGTGGAATAGTCGATTTATTGCCAAGTCTGGGCAGATTGAAGTATTGTTTATGGGGCGAGTAGGTAGCTGGGATTACAAGCGATTCTAATTTGCAAATCTGGAAATATCCCAATATGAATAGTTGCGACTTGCTTGTGATGTTTATATAGAATGAACTACTGATTTATTTGTTAAGCTAGAGTGCTATTTTTGTGGTTTGTTGCTAGTGATGTTTATATAGAATGAACTACTGATTTATTTGTTAAGCTAGAGTGCTATTTGGGGGTTTGTTTATGAAGTTGTCAGCTTGTTAATTGTAGCCTAATACCTCAATCTATCTACAGAATATCTCCTAACAACCGTAGCTTGTAGTATCAAATGTATACCATGCAAGATGCACATCGTAGCATTCTAAGTTCATGCAAGAATATGAACTGCATCTACTAATTTTAGTTATTATTAATTCTATTTGTAAACTGACATTTTTGCTGTTGTCAATTT
>JADLZL010004087.1:0-21801 GCA_015844335.1 Chrysopogon serrulatus
CTCAACTATCGTCATGGTCTTACGAGTTGTCGAGTTGAATCGAGTTCCTGTTACACTATGGAGTATGGACAATTAATTAAGATGGTGTTTGGATGATATGGAAAAAATTTTATTTGAGTTACATGGGAATATCGGAGGCATGTCGGGAGGAGGTTTCGAATACTAATAAAAAAACAAAATACAAACTCGTCACGAAACCATGAGACAATTTTTTAAATATAATTAATTCATTATTAGGCTTAAAAGATTCGACTACATTTAATACTGCATGCATGTATGACAAGATTCGATGGGATAGGGCAAAAGTTTTGCCCCGCCTATCAAACACCCCTTAATTAAGGACAATATATGTAGAAAAAAAAGGTCAACCATTTGCCCAAAGGTTCATTTAAGATAGAACCTGGCAAGCTGGCTGGCTTTCTCCACCCACAGGCATGACACTGATTAATGTGATGCAGGTTAGAGGATGAAAGGTATCTGGGTGCTCCGGCTATGGTTTTTTAAGGTGCAACTGGCAGATTCCGCGTGGCAATTTCTTGAGATTTGCTCCTCCGATGGGTCCTAGTGGCATCAAATTGTTTGCTAGTGATAAAGAAGTTTAAAGGAAGGCTCATTAGGAGTTTATATGGTCAAGTAATCCGGAAGATCAAGACACAAGGGGCATCGGTAATTCTTTTTATAATTTTTATATTTCGTGAGTTTTTTTCCAATCTTTTAAAAGAACGAATCTTGCACCATGAAAGACGCGATCTCATATGGCCACGTTTCGAGTCCTCCAAACGGCCACGTATCCGACATTCCTCTTCGATTGACAACGTCCGCGAAACATCTAGCGCTCGCGGTAGCCCGGCCGCCACGCCGCCGTTGTCGCACCAGCACGAGCTGCTACCTTTCCCCGACTAGCTGCCGACTGGCTTCTCCTCATACGAGACCTCCTTGGTGCCACGAGCACAGCAACTCATCCCATTCCTAGCAGCCTCGATGACGCCTCTCGCCCGCGGTGGTTGCCACCTCGTTCGTCGCAGTTGCATCTGCGATGGCAAGCGCGACCCCCACGGCGATGGGTGTGGCCCGACGCGGACAAGGGTGGCAGTGCTGCGACCCATTCACACTGCCTCCGCTTGATCCAGCCGCCGGACCTCGAGGAGAAGCACAATTCTCCCGTGACGTCTGCGACGAGATACCGGCAGTTGATCGCCCCTCGCCACTTCGATGTTCCTGGGGTCCCCTCCCTTCCCCAGCTCATGGCCCTGGCTGCTGTAGCCTTCCCCCCGCATGAAGGCAAGGAACGGTGTGCCACACTACGAGGTCCGTTCCCTGTTGTCCACTGTGTATGTTTAGAGCACACATGCACACCAACTGCTCGATGCTTCGCCTATGTGAGATGATTGTGCTGGTAGAGAGGTGGAGGCAGGATACTGTGACAGGGTATTCCAAAAATAGTTTTCTCCAAAACAACAAAAACCAATAGCAGGTAGAACTAAATATTTTAGTATACACAATACATATTCTTTGTAACATGTTAATGAAATTTGAGAGCTTTGTAATTTCTCCAAAAATAATTTTCTCCAAACAACAAAAATCCCTCCCGCCGCCCATGGCTGATACAACTTAGAACTTGTGACCTTTGTAATTTTGTTGACCTGGTAATGAAATTTGAGTTCACCATTGTGAAAAAAGGAAAAAAAAATGGGGTTGATTATTCAGTTTGAACCTAAACATCTGTGCAAGGATAGCTGCAATATTCTGTTCATTGCCTACCAATGGACAATCGCCTCCATGACACTTGATCACTGTCATCGAGCTTTACCTGGACGGCGCTCTTAGCGTTGTCGACTCAGAGCTCTCTTTATGTACTTTGTCTTACTGGCACTACTTGGCAATGCCCTGTGTGTTTTTCGATGAGTAGGTATAATCAATTGCATTTTTTTTATTTATTACTAAACACCCTTCCCGTGGCCTACTAAGTATCAACTCAATCATTTACTAGGTGGAGAATTCACCTATTTAGTTAATCAGAAAATTATTAGGACTAAAGAAGTGAAAGTACCCAGTAGCTTGACGTGCCAATTAACATTTACGTAAATATGGTGGTTCTTTAGATGCATGATCTTGACTTCTTTATTGTTGCTTTGGATGCTACAGAATACCTTGTTTCTCTAGGGTTCAAGCACCATGGCAGGAGGGGGGACTCACAAGAGAGAGACGATGGGAGAAAAGAAAAATATGCTTTCCTTGAGTCACGGTGGATGTTTTATTTCGCGTTAAACACACATGCCTGGCTGCCTTTCCTCAAGAGCCGAAACTATAGATCCTACGTTGCAAATGGTGTCACCGGATTTCTTTCCAAATGAATGAAAACCTCCAAAATTCCTATGAAAAAATGTGTTCTAAACAGGGTCTAAGATTGTGGAAAAATTGGCAATCTAGAGGTATTAATTTTTGGTGGATTCAAGAAGTATGGGGTCTTTCATGAATTTTCATCTTTCATTAGTACTCAGTTGGCTGCACAATTGCAAAGCAAAATTCAGTCCTGTTCAGAGTCTCAGTGTGTTACTGCTGTATAATCAGAAGATTCCTCAGTTACAGTGGTGCTCTAATAGTTACCACTCAAATGTTAACTGTTGTAGACCTCTGTGGTAAGCCACACTCAAGTACAAATTCCTCCGAGATGCAGAACTCTCAAATACTGCTGGTTCCTTCTGTTGGAGTATACTTACCGATGTCGTGTACCACACTATATATATATATACAAAGAGACATTATATAATTTGTTATCGTTGCCAGTATTCTAAACCTTCACTACCAGGTGTGCTGTAGCATACTTAATTGCTGCAAAAACACACACACACAAGCTTAACACTATAACGGTAGGGTCCTAGAAATTCAAAGGTCAAACCATTGCTGCATCAATCAAACTGAATAACAGACATAGGTTATCATTTGTACCAAATTTGTATACATCGAAGGTCCATATCTATGAAAGGGCGTGGCAAAGCCGCGCCAGTGTTTCTAGTAAAACAAACTGATTTCTGGACAAAATTTCTGTCGACGTGGCGTTTAAAGGAAGTTTAAAGGAAGGCTCATTGGTAATTTTTATATTTCGTGTGTTTTTCTCAATATATATTTGCCCCTATAGAGCAGAGCTTCAGGCTGAGCTTCTCTAGTGCCGACGTGGCGTTTGGCCCATTTCAAGCGCAGTCCCTAGGGCGTTCTAGAACCATCCGGTCCCTAGTCCCTACGCGGCTACGCGCCACCAACCAAACCAACCAAGACAAGCGGTTAACCCCGCTCGGTTTAGGCCGGTCCCGTACCCGTCCGGAGCAGCTTACCCCGGCCAAATCCATCCAATTCTGGTGCGCAAGCCCAAATCGGAGCAGGGTAACCCGGCAGCCGCGGTGCAGCGGACGCGCTGGCGCTGGGGATAAAAAAGTGAGGGCGGCTGGGCTTTAGCTCGCCGCTTCTCTACTCTCCTCGCATAGGGTTTATCTTCTTCTCCCTCGCCTGCCTGCCCCCCAACTCGCTTGTCGCACACGGCAGCCGGATTCCGAAGCAGCCCCAGGCCTCAGCCGCAAGGTACCCACCCGCTGCGATTCTCCCTTGTTGGATTCGGCGGGTGTAGGAGTGGGATTGGGGGGGTTCAGTTTGATGTGCTCGGAAGTCCGATCCGATTGGGGTCCCTGTTTTCTCGTTTTGTAGATGGGCGTGTAGATTCAGTTTGGTGTTTGTGCTGCAAGATGCGCGCTTGATTTAATTGAGTTCCCCTGTATGCGTGGATTGAGTCAGACTCTAATCTGCTCTAGCTGTGATGTATGTTGGGTGGGGGAATTGGTTAGTTGACTAATGCAGTTTATCTTATTTCTACGGTTAAGTGTGAAGAAATTGGCGCTTATTTCTCTAATAATAATTAGTTTCCGTCATTTCTCGTGTTTCAGTTGAGATTTCGATACCTTGAAATTAGGTTGGTTTTTGACCAATTTAAGCTCAGTTAGTGTCTGTCTGAAATTGCAGCTTCTGATCGTTTAGAGAGCACAGGAGAATGTCGTCGGTGCAGCTCTCTGGTGCTGGAGTCGCCGCTGTGGCCTTCACGAAAAAGGGCCTGGTCTCTCAGCCAGCAACGCTCAGGGTATGCTCGGCGAGGCGCTCGGTCCGTAGCCTGGTCGTGAAGGCTGCCACCGTCGTCGCCCCAAAGGTATACAGAGCCGTAGTCTGTGGTTCTGGGTTGCCCTGTGCGCCCAATTTTAGCCTGAATGGTCACGATTGACTTCCAAGTGTTCTTTAGAATGTATATAGTAGGTATGCTTGTGTATGGCTTGCAGCATTGAGTTTAATGTGATTTCATGATACAGTACACTTCACTGAAGCCTCTGGGAGATAGGGTGCTTGTGAAGCTCGGTGCCGCAGAGGAGAAGACAGTTGGTGGCATTTTGCTTCCATCTACCGCCCAGACTAAACCACAAGGAGGTGAGGTTGTTGCTGTTGGAGAGGGAAGGACCATCGGGGACAAGAAAATAGCAGTTGATATAGAGGTAAACTATTGTTTCGGTGGATTAGTAACTTCTAATTAGTAACTTCTAATGTCTAATCCATATGCCTCTGTTATTAATTCTTGGTGGTAAATTGGGATATGATTAGATGAGGTTCCATGCTTGTAGCCATAACTTAATTTAATGCGATGCGCTGACCCAGGATTTTTTGCTCACTAGTAGGCTTCATATAGCACAAACAAGAACACCTTTGTTAAGTTCTAATGGTGAATTGTGAAGGGAATGGTAAAATTGGAGGTTAAAGGTGGTTCTATGGAAAAGATTCATGTGATACCGTAATAATAATCCTACTTTTCTTATTGTTACTAGGTCCTCTGTGGACTGATAATGTACTATAGAACTATTCTTTTCCTTTTTCTAGTGCACACAAACCCGTTTAAGGGGCCCTTTGGAACACAGGATTGGAAGACCATAGGAATAGGAGAAATAAAGGAATAGGGGAGGATTGCACTTGTAAAACAGAGGAATGAGAAACTTAGGAATTTTGTTGCAAAAGGGTGTTTGGATGAGCGTAGGAAAAGCACGGGGAAACAACAGTATCACGTTGGTTTAATCCAAGTGCTAACACGATCTTAGCTCTTATAAGAAAAAAATAAACAATTTCGGCGTCTATTCTCAAGTGCGGATCGCATGCTCTGCGCTCACTGTCTCATCAGTCTATCCCCGCCGCAGTGTTTTGGTGGATGTTTTTTTTCCCCTATGTTTTTCCTACGGAAGTTGAATGTCGAAACTTTCCCATAGTTTTCCTTTGCTCTTTTCCTATGAGTCAAAGGGGTCTACAGTGTTCATTCCATAGTATTATTGATTCCTGCATTTTTTTCCTTTGCAAATCCTGTGAACCAAAGGAGGCCTAAAAATAAATGGACCAAAAAAAACGCTCCGATTAACACTATCAACCCGGTAAGTTAATTTGGAAATCACAACGGGAATAGGATACTTGCCGGATCTTGCGGCTTCCATTTTTTTTTTTTTTTTAAATGGTGAAGCAAGAATCATTGTGGTCTTTCCATCAAGTTCATCGGTGAATTTACATAGATCTAGAGGCTTCTAGAGTCTTTGTCGGTGCTAAAACTAGTGGTTCTAGTACCAACGAGTGAATTTGCGTGCGTGCTCCCAACTACGGATGGTGTACAAGAAGGACACAAGAAGGTTTTGTATTATCTTGCACCAAGGTGCACTGTAGGTAGGGTGTACAAGCAAGTGGAGAGAGGGAAGCGTCCCAAGTCTCGAGTGAGAAGAGTGAGTGTGTGTGTTTGTCAAGGAGATTGCTTGACTTGCTTCCTAGGATTCACTTGTCTGCGGAAGGGCCCCCGTCCCCTCCCTTTTATAGCCCAGGAAGGGGAGGGACGGGCTTTTGCTGTCTGATATTTGAATAGGAAAGACGGGCGGTGGGCGCCGCCTCATCCTTAGGAGGCCTAGGGGCTCCCCCTCTCCTTGTGCCGAGGCCCCCGGGTGAGGGCAGTGGTTTCGTCTTGTACGGCCCGCCTTGTCAATGGCAGGCGCCGTCTTATGGAGTCGGCTCCTCGTTCTTGGTGAAGGAGGGCGTGTCGCCTCTGCCGAGGGTCTGCGTGGGCGTCATGATGAGCGTGCCCGGGTAAAGTGGCCTCGGGCTGTGAGCTTTGACTCACCCCAGTCCGGGCTCGAGGGCAGCGGCATCGTTGTCGTATCACGAGGCGTGGCCGGCGTAGAATCTGGCGCCAGACGGGGCCATCTTCGTGCGCCTACACGGCTCAGGAAGCACAGGTGCACGATTGGTTCGGGGCACCGGGAAGACTCGGCCGCCGTCTTTGAGGTGGCGCCCGGCGCTCGCCCGGGATGCGGCATGCTCCCGTATTTGGACTTCCGTGATGGGACCTGTTCTGAGGTTAGTCATCATGTCGCCCTACAGTGGCAGGCATGGCCGTCTTGTAGGGATTATTCGTGGCGCGCAGAGTGGCGACAGGGCGCCTCCCATCCACTGCCGGGGGCTAAGCGTCATCCCGGCGATCCCACCGTAGGAAGGCGGGCGGTGGATATATGTCATCGAGCCCTAGTTTGACCACGGGAGTGCGGCGACTGTGAGACCCGACCCGCCCGGGGGCTCGGGCGGGGACGGAGAGAGTCGGCTCCCGTCGAGGCCTATCCGTGAGGGGGGCTCGGACGGGAGAGTCGGCTTGCCGTCGAGGCCGAGGGGCTCGGGCGGGCGAAGAATCAGCCCCGTCCGAGGCGTCGCCCCGAAGGGGGCTCGGGACGGGTGGAGAGTCGGCTTCCGTCCGAGAGGCGATCCGTAGGGGGGGCTCGGGCGGGACGGGTTGGCGCTCATCCGAGCTCCCTCATAAAACTGCTGCGGAGGAGTGTGCTCGGGCGGGCGGAGACAAGACGCTGGTCTGGTGCGCCAAAGTGCCGTAGCCTGAGTTTGAACAGTGGGTGGCTTGTTGGGCTAAGATTTGCGTTTGTTGGGCCTTCCTTAGGGGGCCTTTATTTTGGTCCCCGACAAGTAGCCCCGAGCCTCCGAAGGAGTGAATGCACTCGCTGCGAGGCTGGCAGCGGTTTCGCCTTGGTTGGAGCACTGGAGGGCCCTCCGGGGGCTTTTGTTGGTTTACATGGGTGCAGCCTTTATAGTTATCTTCGGGAACCGTAATTTCCCGGCCGGGAAGGCCTCTGCCGGGTGTAGCCCCGAGGCCTCGGAGGGTGTGTGTGCACCCGCCCCGAGGGGCTCGTTCGTGTTTTGGTGGCAAAAACGATTTGCGTCGCCGAGCCCCCGGGACCCGTCGGCTCGTCAGGGTTCTGGCCGAGTGTCGGGACGCTTTCCGAGCCGGTTCGCGTGTTGGGGTAAGTCCCCGGCCCTCGTGGCGTTGAGGGGGCAGGTTGGTGCTCGGTCGTTAGTCTTTTACGCACCTCGGCGTCCTTCCCGCAGGGAGTGAGGTTGAACTTCATCGTGCCATCGTCGACGAGTGTCGAACACGACTAGGTCAGGTGTTAATTTGCGGGTGGATCCAAGTGAACCACTTTGTGCCCGTTCGCTAGGGGTTGGGTGGGCCGGGGCGCGGTTCATAAGAGCCCACTGTGGTATGCCCGAGGCGGGGAGCCGAGGTCTCCGCCGGTCCCAGGGGGCTCGATGCACTCCACGCGGGATCCCCCACTCGGGCCGCCATCTTCGGCCCCGGATCTTTGCTACGAGGGCTCGCGCTGCGCGGGGCTAGAGCCGTATGAGGCCGTCCCGAGCCGCCCTCGACTTCTGTTGCCTCGAGGCGGCCGTTGAACCGAGATGGAGCCGGCCTCCGTTCTGGGATCCGTAAATGGGCCGTCGCCCGGCTCCTTCATGAAGAAGGAAAACCGCCGTTTCACCACGCCGTGGGCGCTTTCCAGGCGGCGGGACGCTGGATCTTGGAGCGCCCGCGAGGAGGTGGCGGGCCCCACTTTCCCGTTGTGGCGATTGCCGCGGCGCTGGCGTGTGGGGGCGCTGGCCCCACTACGACGCGTGATGTGCGCGCCGCGGCCTCACGCGCCACGCACTTCCGGGTGTGGCCCGCCTTGCGCCCGGATCCTTTGTGCATGGGCTGGTCGCGCAGTGCGTGTGGTTTTCGCTAGACTCGCAAGTATCGGGTCGCCGCGGTGCCGCCTGCTCTCGCTTTGAGTCAAGGCGGCGTGTGTAATCGACACGGCCAGACGTAGGTTGACGCAATTAATGCAAAGATGGAAACGCGCCTCGGGTATAAGTACCTGCGGCGGCCGTGATCGTCCTCCCCCTCGCCTTCCGCTTTTGCTTCCTCCTCCGCCCATTGCCGTCGCCCTCGAGCCGCCGAAGAAAAAGAGGGCGCGGAGAGAGAAAACTTGCTTGCATCCACCCCGCGCCCGCCGCATGGCGCGAGGCCCAGATCGCCTAAGGCAGGGAGGAGTGGGAGACGAGCCCGCGGACGCTGCTCGGAGCCGGTGACGCCGTGCGGCGGGGCTTCTCCGCCCTCGTGCCGACACAAGGCCTCCCCGAGTGGATCGTCCCGCCGGCCGACCATCCTGTCCCCCGCACCCGCCTCGGGGATACGTCGTGAGCTTCACGGCGTTCCATGAGAACGGGGTTTGGGATGCCGGTGGGTCGGTTCTTGAGGGCCATCCTTGAGTACTACGGCTTGGAGTCGCAACATCTCAACCCCAACTCCATCACGCTTTTTGGCGGTGTTAGGTCGCCCTATGTGAGGGGCTTCCTTGGGGTCGAGGTCCACTTTGGGACCTCTGGCTCCCTTCTTCGAGGGCGCCCTCTTCTTCAAGAGCGTTGAGAGGGGAAGAGGATATCCGTCGCGTCCGGCATTTGCATCTTTGCGGTGCGGCTCGCCACCGGGATTCGTATATCCGGAAGCTGACCTCCTCCAACCGTGGCCGGGCGCGGGGAAGTGGTTCTACCTCGGGAACGACTCCGGCCACCGCCCGCTTACACCGGGAAGGTGTTCGGACGCGGAGCCCGCGAGGTGGAAGGAGGAGATCATCCCAGAGGGTCATCCCTCCGGAGAAGGTGTTCCAGCCCGAGGAGGTTGGCCTGAAGGGGTTAGATCGTCGGTCGTCATCGCCGCCTTCCACCGGCGTCGAGTTACGCCCCTCATGCATAGGCAGCCTTGCACATTTGACATGAGGGAAGGCGGCCCTCGGGCTAGAGGCGAGGATGTCGTCCGTCGACCTTGATCACGCCGAGATCGTCGAGCGGACCAAGAAGCGGCGTCGGTGTCCGGCGTCTCCAACCTCTACTGTCGCGATGCGACCCCACCAGATGCCGTCTCCGTGGTGAGTTTCTCGCGGCCGCGGTGGTCGTTTGTCGTTCGTTCCTCCCCTTTTGTCCTTACTTTGCTCTATTCTTCACGGGGGCTGTCCGGGGAAGCCGAGGGCGTCCAAGCCCCCCATTGCCGCGGAGAAGGAGAAGAGCAGGGGCCCCGCGGAGAAGCGAGAGGGGAGAAGAAGAAGAAGTCGGACAGAATGTCCGCAAGTGAGAACCCAGCGGCGCCGAAATGGGAGAAGTCGCGTGGCGCCAGAAGGGATGAGGGGCCCCGAGAGCCTCCGACCCTCCGAAGTCCTCCGGCCGATGACGATGATGAGGGACGACGAGGAGGAGGAGGGGACTACAGCTTCTTTGGCTTGGCCGCATCGCCCCCCCGTGAAGGAAAAGTGGGGGGCGCCGTGGCCGTTGAAGGACACGCTCCCGCCTCTCACCCCGCCGAGGCTTCAACCGAGGTGGCCGGAGACGTGACTGGTCGGGAGGAGCGAGGCCCCTCCCGAGTCGCCCCACGCCGTCAGCCCCCTGTGGGGGCGATTCGACCTTGCCCGGAACGGCCCGAGGCGGCGGGGAGGACCGCCGAGGGTGAGGCACAGGCCCGGGCGTAGAGGCGGCGACGCCAGTGGGTCTGGTGTCCGTGCCCGTGACCCCGAGTCGCGCGGGCCGAGGACACCTCAGCCCGAGTCCCAAATGGCACGGCTTGTGAGCGGTCGTTTCAACCGCCCCGATGCGCGGTAGGTGTACGTCCTTTTAGTCTTCCGCGGCTCTTCCTTCTTTTCTTTTCCTTTTGAAGACTCACTCTTCTTGCTACGCAGCAAAAAAAAGCGCAAGACAGCCCCGGCCCGGGCTCCGCTTGTTCCTTGTAAACGGTGATGCTCTGAGGGCGTCACGGCGAGCGCCCACGCCCTGGGGTGGCGGGCGGGCGGGGACCGAGGAAGTGGTGATCAGGCGCCCTCGGCCATGGAGCCACCTTCCGCTCGTGACGGAGAGGGGTGCCCGCGCGCGGGAGGCCTTGGCGGCGCTTCTTTGTGGAGGCCGTGACGGTGCCCGTCGCGGAAGCCGTGGACGGCGCCGCCTACGATGGCCATTGGCGACATGGTCATAGAGGAGCGGCGCCCGTTCCCCCTAAGCCGCGCCTCGGCGCGGGAGGTGGTGGAGATCCCCTCCGGAGAGGAGACCACCCGGGGCTGGGGGAAAGAGGTGGTCGCCGCGGATGCTACCTCCTCAGCGGTAAACCGTGGGGGGGCCGCCGACCAAGGGCGCCCGCCGAGGGGTCCTCCACCCGGTAACGTGCCGCCAGATCGTCTGGTCGGACCGCCGGGACCGGAGGACCGCCGCCTATGTGCCGGACGACGCCTTGGAGTCGACCCGGTGGGAGCAGCGGACAAGTACATGAAGTCGGCCAAAAACCACCTTGATTGCTCTCGCCGATCTTACTCTCCGTGGACCTCCCGACGATGAAGGTAATACAAACATTTGTGGTCAAAGCCTTACCTTGGCGGCTTCAATCCGTTGGCCCCGACCGTTATAGGACCCGGGCGGTGGCGCCCCTGGAGAAATCGTGGTTTCTCCGGTTTAGGTCCGGCCTCGACGAGGCGCTCCATCTCCAACGACGGGAGGCGAAAACCAGTCAAGACCGAGCTAGCTGCTTTCGGAACGAGGAGCTCGACAAGCTCGCGCCGAGAAGGAGGCGGAGAGGACGGCGCTTGTTTAGGCCTCCCAAGACCATCTGGACCTTGATGAGAACCCGTGAATACGTGACACCGATCACCAAATTTCTATGTCAATGATGTCACCATGACGCGGCCGAGCTTGGTCAAGCGTCGAACGAGGCCAACAGCCTCGAGGCGCAAATGGGCGAGGAGGTGGTAAAACTTGAAGGTAAGTCTTATGTTTGGGCGCCTATATCCTTGCTTCCGGCCGAGATTGACCCTTGGCGGATGCAGAGTCAAGAAGAAGTCGCTTCTGAGCAAAGCGGAGGCCCTTGTCGCGCGCAGCTGCCTTTTTCTCGCCAAGCAGGCGAGCCTAACGCCTCGAAGAAGGGTCTGAGCCGCTTTTGCACTAAGCCGAGGCCGGGCGAGCCCGCCAAGCTAGCCCACTGGCCGCCTCGAGGCGCTTGCCCAGATGCCGGAGACGCGCGGATCCGCGCCGCCCTTCGATCCGCCTTCGGATCGGTGTCGACACACCGCGATGACCCTCTCCCACTACGACCTCGACCTCCCCAAGATTTCCGAGGGGCTCGTCGTCGCCGAGGGACGAGGAGGGTCATGAGGGGGAGGTATTTGCCGAGCTGCTCCATCGGGCCAAAGGGGCCACGTCCGGTGTTGGTTGGGCACTTTCGCCGGCTATCCTCCCCGGAGCTGCCGAAGGGGCCGCTGCCCGCCTTGCCGGCGCCGACGGAAAGGCGGGGGTCGGATGCCCCCGGTGAATCTCGTAATTCGGGCCGAGTGTGCCCATGTAAAAAAAACTTGATTAGTATTTTTTTTTCCCTATGTCACTTAAGACTTTGGCCCGTCGAGGCCTTATGTTTCTTTGATCGACTCTTTCGTCTATCTCGTGTTTCCCTTGCCTGGTGCTTGTTACTAAGGTCGTTTGGGGGGGGACATTGAGTTTTTAGGCTCGTCTTTAGTTAAGGTAGGGATCAGGGCTTGATTGTCACGGTCCCGTTGCCTTTTCGCAATGAGTGACTTCCTAACGAGGTTTGGAGTCCCCTTTTGGCCGCATGGCTTCTTCGTCCTTAGGAGGTAACTTGTAAGCGCATGGGCGTAGGTGGGCGTAAGTGACTCGGCGGCTCTTCCGACCCCTAGGTGACGAAAGTCGTGCCTTTAACTAAATACACGGGATCTTTAGCACGGGAACGAAGAAAAGCGATAAACAAAAGGGAAAAAGGTTTTGCGGGAGTGCTTTTCGGGAGGGGTTCCCCCTTTCCTAGCCCCGAGGGAGGCTTGGTTTTGATGGACAAAACCAAGTCTCCCCGAGTCCTAAGGTGGTGTGAGGTAAAAAAAACGCGTATATGTCTTGGGGAAAGTGCTTCCCAAGAATTTGGTGTTTATCATGAAATGTACAAAGCGTATGTACAATGCTTGGAATTTTAAGGGTAAAAGCGACGTAGGCTGTTGGATGTTCCAAGCGTTGTTGAGGACTTCGCCCTTCTCGTTGGCCGGCTTGTAGGTGCACGGCTTGAGGACCCTGCGACGATGAAGGGCCCTCCCAAGGCGGCGTGAGCTTATGGCGGCCTCTGTTGTCTTGGCGGAGGCAGACACCAGTCGCCTTCCTTGAGGTCTCGGATCCGGACTCGGGCGGTCGTGGTAGCGTCGGAGAGACCTGTTGGTACCTTCTTTGAGTGCGGAAGGGCTGCGTCCCTAGTTTCCTCGAGCATATCTAGCGAGTCTTCCCGAGCCCCTTGATTCCGAGCCTCGTCGTAGGCTTTGAGCCTCGGAGATCCGAACTCCAAGTCGGAGGCAGCATTGCCTCGGCGCCGTACACTAGGAAGAAGGGCGTGAACCCCGTGGCTCGGCTCGTCGTCGTCCCCGAGGCTCCGGAGGACCGAGGGGAGTTCCTCGAGCCATCTTTTGCCAAACTTGTTGACTTTGTTGAAGATCCGGGGCTTGAGTCCCCGCAATATCATTCCGTTGGCTCGCTCCACTTGCCCGTTCGTGCGGGGGGGTGCGCGATCAAGACCGACGATGCGTATCTCGGTGTTCGCCGCAGAAGTTTCGAACCGCCCCGTGAACCGGGTGCCGTGGTCGGTGATGATGGAGTTCGGGGGATCAGGCGGTGGATGATGTCGGTGAAGAAGAGCACCGCCTGCTCGGATCGGATGTTGGTGACGGGCGCGCCTCAATCCACTTGGAGAACTTGTCAATGGCGACAAGTAGGTGCGTGAAGCCCCGGGCGCTTTCTTTAGGGGTCCTACCAGTCCAGGCCCCATACGGCGAAGGGCCATGTGATCGGGATGGTGCAGCGCTTGAGCCGGCAGTGCGTTTGACGAGCGTAGTGCTTTGGCACCCCGCGCAGTGCGCACTACCTCGATGGCGTCGGCGGCTGCGGTCGGCCAAGAGAACCCTTGTCGGAAAAGCGGCCGACGCGAGGGAGGCGGGGCGGCGTGGTGGCCGCACACACCCGGCGTGGATCTTGCGGACGAGGGTGAGGCCTTCCTCGATTGTGATACACGCCGCAAGACCCCGAGGAACCGTCGGTAGAGCTCGTCCTCAATGACGGACGAAAGACTTTGCTCTCCTCGCGATGCGCTGGCTTGGTTGAAATCCTCGGGGAGGCGCCTCGGACGATCGGTCGAGGTGCGGCTCCCTCCCGATCGGCACTGGGATCGGCCAGGGGTTTCCTCCGTCGACCTCCATGATCTCAGCTCGGTGCCGAGTGCGTTACGGAAGCCGAGGGACCTCGGGGGGGGGCGTCGGACGATTCTCCCGGCCCAGAGGGGGGCGGTGTGTTTTCCTCGGCCTCTTCACGCCCTCCGAACTTCGGCGGAGGGAGGCGGCGGGTCTTTAGTGAAAACGTCGGGGGGCGGGGGCTCTTCCGGCGATCTTGGCGAGTTCGTCGGCGGCCGTTGTACCTCCGGACGGCGTGGTTGAGCTCGAGGCCGTCGAACTTGTCCTCGAGGCGCGCACCGCCTTGCGATGCAGCGTCCATCTTTGGGTCGTGGCGACTGAGTCCTTCATGACTTGGTCGATGACGAGTTTGTGAGTCGCCTCGGGACGTCGAGGCGCTTGACGCCAAGTTCGACGGCGATCTTCAACCCGTTGAGCGGGGGCCTCGTACTACGCCATATTATTTGACTTTGGGAAGTGAAGGCGGATCACGTACCGCATGTGCACCCCATGAGGGGAGGCGAAGAGGAGGCCGGCGCGGCTCCGGTCTTCATCGAGGGGACCCGTCGAAGTACATCGTCCAAACATTTACGCCCGGCCGGGCGGCGGCGCCTGGTGTCCGTCCCACTCCGCGAGGAAATCGGCCAAGACTTGGGACTTGATGGCCTTTCTTGGCGCGTCTGAGAGGCCTCTCCCATGAGCTCAACGGACCACTTGGCGACCCGCCCGAGACCTCCCGGTTCGGAGGATCTCTCCCAACGGGAAGGAAGAGACCACCGTCACGGGGTGGGCGTCAGTAGTGCCGGAGCTTGCGCGCGTCGGGACCACCGCGTAGAGCGATACGGATGCGTGGGTAGCGGATCTTGGTCTCGGACAACACCTCATTGATGAAGTAGACCGCCATTTGGATCGGCGGTGCGTGGCCCTCCTCCTGTCTTTCAACGGCGATGGCCGCTGACCACCACGGGTGGTCGCAGACGCATCTGAGGAGGAGGGGTTCTCCTTCGGCGGGAGGGACGAGGATCAGGCTGGTGAGGGGCGGCTTTGAGCTTGTCGAGGGCCTCCCGAGCCTCGGAGGTCGGGGAGAAGCCTTCGGTCTTTCTCAAGAGGCGTCTGGGGGGCAAGCCCTTCTCGCCGAGGCGTGAGATGAAACGGTGAGGGCAAGGCATCCCATGACCCACCGCCCGCCCCGGGTTCTTGATCGGGCCCATGCTCGTTACCGCGTTCACCTTCTCCGGGTTAGGCTCGATGCGGCGTTTGGAGACGATGAACCCAAGGAGCATGCCTCGGGGGGACCCCGAAGACGCACTTCTCGGGGTTGAGCTTGGCGCTCTTGGCTGCAAGACACCGAAAAGTGATCGTAAGGTCGGAGATGAGGTCGTCGGCCTTTTTCGTCTTGACTACGATGTCGTCGGCGTAGGCCTCCACGGTCTCTCCGACGTGGTCACCAAAAACGCCCCGCATGCACCGCCGATACGTTGCCCCCGCGTTCTCGAGTCGAAAGGCATCGTCACGTAGCGGTACATGCCAAAGGGGGTGATGAAGGGCGTTGCGAGCTGGTCGGACTCCTTCATCTTTATTTGGTGGTAGCGAGTAAGCATCAAGGAAGGATAAGAGCTCACACCCCGAGGTGGAGTCGATTATCGATCAATGCGTGGTAAAGGAAAGGGAACTTTTGGACATGCTTTATTTAAAGCGGTATAGTCTACACACATCCTCCATTTCCCGCTCTTTTTCTTAACCATTACAGGATTAGATAACCACTGCGGGTGGAACACCTCCTTGATGAATCCGGCCGCTAAAAGCTTGTTTACCTCCTCGCCCGATGGCTCTGCGCTTTTCCTCGTCGAATCGGCGCAAACTTATTTGCTTCACCGGGTGCGGACCCGGCCCGAATATCAAGGGAGTGCTCGGCGACATCCCTCGGAATGCCCGGCATGTCGAGGGACTCCAAAAATGTCGATGTTTGCGCGGAGAAAGTCGACGTTAAGCAGCGCTTCCTATTTGGGGTCGAGGGGAGTCGCAGATCTTCACCGCCTTGCCGGATGGAGAGGCGGGGTCCAGCGGAGGACCTCCTTTACTCCGTCGGATGGCTCGAATGCGCCCGGCGTGACGCTTTTGGTGTCAAGGGCCTCGGAGATCGCCACGGCCTCGGCGTGCTCGGCGCCTCGGCGTCCGCGGTTGAACAGCGTGCTCATAGGAGGAGCCAACGGTGATGACGCCATTAGGGCCCGGCATCTTGAGGAGAAGGTAAGTGTAGTTGGGGGACGGCCATGAACTTCAGATACGCTGGTCGTCCGAGGATGCCGTGATAGGTTCCTCGAAAGTCAACCACGTCGAAGGTGATGACCTCCTTGCGAAAGTTCGATGGCGTCCCAAAGCGGGCCGGGAGGTCGATCGGCCCAAAGGGGCCGGCGCGTCTACCCGGCACTACGCCCCGAAAGGGAGAGCTCGGGCCGAAGGCCGTGAGCGCTCTATCCCCAACAGGTGAGGGTTTCGGAGTAGAGGATGTTAAGGGCACTTCCGCCATCCATCAGCACCTTGGTGAGCCGCACGTTGCCGACAATGGGGTCGACCACGAGCGGGTACCGCCCTGGCTTTGGCACGTAGAGTGGGTGGTCGTCGATGCTGAAGGTGATGGCATCGGCGGACCACGGCAGTACTGCGGAGTGGCGGGATGCACCGAGAATATCTCTCGACGCCTTCGCGCTTGATCCGGCGCGGGGTGAGATTGCCGGCGATCCCCGATGACCATGAAAACGTCATGGACCTCGGGGAACTCCTCGCCTTTGTTTTCCCCCCTCCTTCTTCTTCTTGCCTTCGGGTGGGGAAGCTTCGATAGAAGCGACAAGCCAAGTCGCACTCCCCATAGTGTGCTTGACGGGGAATTTGTGGAAAGGGGGGGCTTTTTGAGCATGTCGTCGAAGGCCCCGGCCCCAGGAGGACCTCGGGGGGTTTTGTCGGTCAGCCGCGGCAACGATATCGTCCTCTGAGTCCACCTCTTTCTTGCCCTTTTTCCCTTTGTGCTTGTTCTTCTTGTTTTTTACGGGGCAGCGGCGGGCTGCCTCCCCCTCGGCATTGTCCACCTTCCGCTTCCCTTTGCCGCCGGCGTCGCGGGAAAATCGCTCCCACCGCCTCCTCGCCGGAGGCGAAGTTCATCGCCACCTCGAGCGGCTCGTTGGCGGTGGTCGGCATCTTCCGGCCCAACTCGTGGGCGAGCTCCTTGCGGTGTCGTGCCGTCAAGGAATCTGCCCGATGATAGCGGTGCCGGCCACGTTGGGCAGCTACGTGCACTTCTTCGAGAAGCGCTGATGAAATCACGCGGCGTCTCGTCGGGCCTCTGGCGGCGGCAAATTGCGAGATCCCACGAATTCCCCGGGCGCACGTATGTGCCCCAGGAAATTTCCCACAAAAACCACGACTAGCTCGGACCGATCGCGGATCGTGCGGGCGGGGAAGATGCTCCGCCAAGCGCGTGCGAATCACCTAAATGCGGCGGAAGGTTGCGGATGATAAGCCGGTCATCGTCCGCGCCGCCAAGCTGGCATGCTAGTCGGTAGTCGTTGAGCCAAACCTCGGGGTTCGTTTCTCCCAGTATTTGGCAAGATTGGCCCACTCTTAGGAACCGGAAGGAATCGTGCGGCTTGCGGATCTCGGTGAAGGCTTGGCCGGAGGATCGGCATCGTCGCGGTCCTCGTCGCTATCGCGCCTTCCGCCTCTGCTTGGCGGTGGCGGTCGCATCCGGCCGAACTCCGGCTTCCTTTTTGCGGCGTTGTTGATGGCGTTGCGTGCGTCACCATCGTCGATCTTTGCCGCGGTCGTCCGAAGGCGCTCGCGGATCGGCCTCCGCGATGGATCATGATGGACGAAGCTTTCGCTCGCGTCGTGGGCGTTCTTCGTCCTCTTCATCCCTCGGTGTCCGTCTTGGGAAGCCGGAGCTTTCGGCTTCTTTGGACGACGGCGGTCTCGAGATAATCTCGCGAGATCATCTCGAATCCGTCGTCCTTCGGGGTCGATGGTTACGGCATCGGCCAGGGCCGAGGAAGGGCAGCGCCCATGACGTTATGACTTGCGGCGTGGGAAGATGGGGGGGCGCTCTCCACCCTCGTCGTTGGCGATTCTTACATTGGCGTCGCAGCGTGTTGGCGAGCGGCGGGGCTAGGATTGCGTGCCGCCACGGTGGGCATGCTAAATGCGCTTCTATCTCTGTCGTAACAGGCGGCGGTCGCGCTTCGAGCTTGTCCCCAAGCTCCCGAATCCGTTCGATAGCGGGGCGCCGTGGCCTCGAGGGGTAGCCGGTGGCTCGCCCGGTCCCGGAGGGCCCGCATGTGCCGGGAGTTTGTGACCACGGCCGGAGGCGGGATGTGTTAGGGTCCTCGGGGTTGCGCCCGCCGGAGTCGCTCGTGGCGGGCACGGGATCACGGCCCTGGTCGCCGCCGTCGTTGCCGTTGCCGCCACGCCGAAGCTCACCCCGATCTCCACGTGAAAGCATTCACGAGTCGGATCGTACATGTCGCCCTGGGGGAGTCGAGCCGGGGTAGCCGAAAAGCGAAGGCATGCTCGGGAAGGAACCCCCAGGCTCCGTGTCCTCGAGGTAGCGCCGGATCGGGTGGATGTAGCGCTCGCCCGGGAGTGGGCGCCGCTGCTCCTCTTGCCTAACCGGTACTCCTCATAGGCGTGGAAGGATCCATCGGGGATGTCCACGTCGAGGCGCCCGCGCGCGGCGGCGGCGTGGGCGCCTCTGCGGGGCTCCCATGGCGGTGGAGGCGTGCGTTGCGCACGTGGCGGCGGCGTTGACCGAGCCAAATGGGCTGGCGTGGTGGCGATGGCGGCGGGCGCGTCGCCCAGCCATAACGCCGCAAAGTCCTCCTCCAGGCTGCTGGCGTCGTGCGTGCGTCCGTCGCTCGGCGAGAGCAGCGCCACCGGCGCCTCTGCGACAATTTGGCGGTAGGTCCACCGAGCCTGGTCGGGGAGGTCCACGGATTCCGGTAGGGAGAAGTTCCATGTCGCTTGGACTCCAGTTGACACGAACTCGAGCTCACCAAACCGGATCGGGGTCCCCGGCTCCAGCCGGGTTGGAGTGGAGTGGAGTTAGGGCTGGGAATCCGCCCCAAAACGTCGTTCTTGGCCATTCCGAGTTTTTGGCGGGAAGGAAAGCGAAAAAACACGCACAAACCCCCTACTGGCGCGCCAACTGTCGGTGCTAAAACTAGTGGTTCTAGTACCAACGAGTGAATTTGCGTGCGTGCTCCCAACTCGGATGGTGTGCAAGAAGGACACAAGAAGGTTTTGTATTATCTTGCACCAAGGTGCACGTTGGTAGGGTGTACAAGCAAGTGGAGAGAGGGAACTGTCCCAAGTCTCGAGTGAGATGAGTGAGTGTGTGTGTGTGTTTGTCAAGGAGATTGCTTGACTTGCTTCCTAGGATTCACTTGTCTGGAAGGGCCCCCGTCCCCCTCCCTTTTATAGCCGGGAGGGGAGGGACGGGCTTTTTGTCTGATATTTGAATAGGAAAAGACGGCGGTGGGCGCCGCCTCATCTACCGAGGCCTAGGGGCTCCCCCCCTCTCCTTGTGCCGAGGCCCCGGGTGAGGGCGGTGGTTTCGTCTTGTACGGCGCCGCCTTGTCAATGGCGGGGCGCCGTCTTATGGAGTCGGCTCCTCGTTCTTGGTGAAGGAGGGGCGCCCGCCTGCCGAGGGGGCTGCGTGGGGCGTCATGATGGCGTGCCAGTACCGTGGCCTTTGTAGCTTTGACTCACCCCGGTCCGGGCTCCGAGGGCAGCGGCATCGTTGTCGTATCTGGCGTGGCCGGCGTAGAGATATAAGCGCACGGGGCCATCTTAAATGCGCCCACGGCGGAAGCTTTGGGTGCAGTGGTCCGGGGCACTTAGGAAGACTCGGCCGCCGTCTTTGGGGTGGCGCCGCGCTCTCGCCCGGGATGCGGCATGCTCCGTATTTGGACTTCCCGTGATGGGACACATTACAGAGGTTAGTCATCATGTCGCCCTACAGGTGGCGGGCATGGCCGCTTCTTTGTAGGGATTGCGTAATCGTGAGCGTGGGCGCAGAGTGGTGGCGGGGCGCCTCCCATCCCTGCCGAGGGGGCTAGCGTCATCACGGCAGTCCTTGTGGGAAGGCGGGCGGTGGATATATGTCACATCGAGCCCTAGTTTGACACAGGAGTGCGGCGCGACCTGTCGAGACCGTCCGCCCGGGGGGCTCGGGCGGGACGGAGTCGGCTCCCGTCCGAGGCATCGCCCGGGGGGGCTCGGGCGGGGCGGAGTCGGCTCCCGTCCGAGGCCACTGATCGATCCGGGGGCTCGGGCGGGGGCGAAAAATCAGCCCCGTCGAGGCACATCCGCCGAGGGGGCTCGGGCCGGGTGGGAGAGTCGGCTTCCGTCCGAGGCCTGATCCGTGGGGGGCTCGGGCGGGGACGGAGAGTTGGCGCTCATCCGAGGCCCCTTGCGGAGTGTGCTCGGGCGGGCCGGAGACAAAGACGCTGGTGCGCCAGTGCCGTGGCCCAGGTTTGAACAGTGGGTGGCTTGTTGGGCTAAGATTTGCGTTTGTTGGGCCTTCCTTAGGGGGCCTTTATTTTGGTCCCCGACAGGACTCTAATCGTGTGGCTTCTCCGACGCAGTAAAATTGATGAAGTTTTTTTTTTTTCCGAACTTCGGAGTGTCACATATTCTATTCGTCGGTTGCCACATGTGGACTGATTAGCCAACACCATATTTTTCAACCATGCCTTAGCGCCTTTTTCATTAAAAGTGTAGAAAACAAGTACAAAACTCATTGACAAGCCTAAGCTTACAGATGAGGATTTAGTTCTCATAGGCGTTAGTTAAAAACTTTGTGACTAAACAGAGGAATACAAAACTGAGCACATGGCCTAAATACAATACTCATTGCAAAACAGTAAGCTGACTGTAGCTGCCTGAAACTAGCTAGAATCCACTCTTCAACCTCTTCCAGAATCAGCTCCACCACCTTCATCAAAGTCGACTTGCAACGACTGAACGAGCGGTCATTACATTCTTTCCAGAGGTGCCAGGACACCAAAAGCACAAGTGCATCAAAATCACGACAAAGAGAGCTTCAGAACAAACTTCCTAGATCCAAGCCACCAATCAAACATCTTACTTGTCGAATAAAGGGATTGACACCTCCAAGCCTAGGCAAAGGAGCAGACTGGACCAAACTTCCCAACTCTATGGAGAGCTAGACAAAAGAAATATTTCACTTTCGGTGGAGTAGACCTTCCAGAGCTCATTTGTGCCTACCATGCGGATTGAGCCAACTAACATCACTCTGTAAGCTGATGAAACTTTATACTGCTTGTCTGCTGACCACCACCAGATCAACTGATCATGGACGCAACTCTTAAGCATTACCTGATCCCTCCCAAAGCATGACATAATCCAGTAGCACCTGCACCTGTACTGTCAGCGCCCCATGAATGTCCTTTACCCATGCACAGCCGGTGAGCGAATCCTGACCGAACGATGCCGATGTCGAGCAGGAAACAAGGAGAACACTTCCCAAGCCACTTATCCAATCAAAAGGAAGGGCATCACCATCACCCTCCATTGCAGCAAAAACAAGGCTTGGACCGTTTGCTCTGTTTATTCAGAAGAGCAATCCAGTATCTGGCGGATGAGACCACTGATGCCACTCCCATCAGAGGCACAGAGCCATATCAAAGCGATGCAAATCGTTGATCCCTAAACCCTTCAAGTTCTTTAGTCCTGCAAACAACGTCCTGCATTACTTTGCACTCGCTATTCGACACTGATTCAGCACCAGCCCACAGAAAATCTCTCCGCCGGCCATCAATAGCTTTGATTGCCCCAGCAGAAAGACAGACTGCAATGGGGACATGCACTGGAATGGCCGACAGCGTGGCCTGGGTCAACATTGCTCTCCAGGCCAAGCTCAAAAGTCCACCCTTCCAGTTTGGAATACGATCCACGTGGTCCAGGTATTTTGTTTTGCGTGCAAATTGGATATGCTTTTCTTGTGTTTGCTTCTGTAGCAAGCAGTAGCTTGCTTGTAGTAATATGGATGAAGGAAGATGGGGATGTTTAATAATTTCCCTCCAGCAGCAAGACACTAGTTAACCTGTCTAGATAATTATCCTTTTCACAGACCCTATGATTTCAATGAAGTAGCAATATGATTGTGTTAAGTCCC
>JADLZL010004088.1:0-71056 GCA_015844335.1 Chrysopogon serrulatus
GACTCATGTATAGATGTTAATGCGACATGCTAACATCTATCTATGACCCTCGTATTAACTCCATCTCTATCCTTCCTCTCACCCTAACTTCTCTGTCCCATCTCCTTTCTTTCTTCTCTCATGAAGAAACTTTAGCTAAATTTAGCCTTATAATCCGATTGGACGGAGGGTGAGAGGGTCAGCTAAAGATAGGACCTGTTTGGATGTCTCTCACCCTAATTTAGCTGCTAAACAGGCATCCAAACGTTAGCTAAATTTAGCATTCTCCACGACTAACATGATAGACCTGTTTGTTCTAGCTTATAATCCGATTACACCAACAAAACCAGAATCTCACCAAACTGTTCGATTATATTTGATTTTTTCTAACCGCTACTTCTGAACTTTGGACATCTCACTAAACATTCATCACGTTTATTAATGCCCTAAACTTCAAACAAAATAATTATCAACTGGAAAGCTGTAGATCGCATTGAGATCCACAACTTTGACGTAAACCATATTAACATCCAAGATCCTTTGAAAATTATAAAATCTAGTAACTCTAAGCAAACTTTTTACTCCAAACACCTACAATTTCACCTCTTCAAGCCTCTCTAAATTTAAAAACTTAGAAGTTACAATTTTCATCAATCGCCATTACCCTATCAAATATCAAGAGCCTAAAAAATGTTCTTGCACTTTGAAAAGGCCATGAAAAACACAAAGTAAAAGCATCCAGGCAGTTGGGTACCAAACCAAACCCAGCCAAAGGAGGCGCCGAGGACACCAAATCTGATGCAACCTAATTCACCAGGAGAAGCAAAACAGAGCACCACCAGAACTCCAGAACCTTACCTTATTTCATTATCAAGGTACACGGCACATTAACATGACCACAAGTGTTTATCGTCTAGAGCTCTGTACTTCACCCATTCCATCCATGGGACCATTCAACTGCACATATACAAAGTTTGTTGCATTTTAGGCACGGCCTGCCTCAGTCACTCTTGACATCCTCAGAGCGCAGCGAGGTCGGGTACAGCAGCTGCTTGCCACCTGACTCGGCCATCGTCCTGCTCGGCGCGTCGGCCTGCCTGGCGCCATGGCCGTGCATGTACAGGAGGCGGTAGCAGACCTCGACGACCTCCGGCGCGAACACCCGCCACAGGTACATCGCCCGGAACCACGCCGGCACGGTGAGGTACCGCTCGCCTTGCTGCGCCGCCTGCACCATGGCCTTGGCGCAGTTCTTGGCGTACTCCACGGGGAACAGACCGATCTGAGCCTGAAATACCAACGACGTGTTAGTAGTTCCTTCCAACACGATCGCAGAGCTAGCTCACCATCAGCTGATCAGTATTCAGTGTCAGTGCTGTCACTCACGTCGCGCATCTCTTGATCAACCTCCACCTCGCCATGCTCCTTGAGGTACTTCCCTTTCGACATCTCGGACTCGATCCACCCGGGCGTCACCACCGTGATCCCAATCTGGTTTCCCAGCTCCGTCCGCAGCGTCTCAAAGAAGTTTATCAAGGCAGCATTGGCAGCCTGAACATGTGTATACATGAAACTGACAGAATTGCCAAGTCGTCCCAACATGCTGAAATGAAATCAGTCGAGCGGATGAAAGAAATTTTCCCTACATTATAGAAGCTCATTCTAGGAACTGGGTTCCATCCGGTTGCAGACGCAGTCACCACGATCCTTCCTCGGCTCCTCTTCAGATGCGGGAGGGCAGCAAAGGTTGTCTGAACGGAGCCCCAGAAGTTCACATCCTGAAGAACTTCACCAGATCAGCGCACCGGCACATTATATCAATCTAGGAGAAAGTAAAATGCAAACAAACGGATTTCTTGGAAACATTACAAGCTGAGAGCTGTAGTTTGTGACATCTGGAATCTCCTGAAACGCGCCGACGCTCGCGATGCCGGCATTGCACACGAGATGGTCCACTGAATCAGACAAGGAAATTAAAAAGCTTGCATGCATGCAACAACAGAGGTTTCACAATTCACAAAGCCAAGCTGTAAAATGTTGGGCATTAGTCTCATGCATGGACTCACATCGGTCGTAGTGACTGATCGTGGTCTGAATAAATCTGTTGCAGTCGTCGGCGCTGGAGACGTCACCCGGGAGGACGATGACGTCACGCGCGCCGAGCTCAAGTGCTCGGTCGGCGACATGCCGGAGGCTCGACTCCATTCTTGCGACGAGGGCCAGGGAGGCCCGCTTCAGCGCGTACTGGTACGCCAATTGCTGCAGAAAACATCACAAATGAGCTGAATCTACCAACAGTTAAGTAATCACTAATCACACTTCTCCTTTCAATTTTTTTTTTTTTTTTGAACAGGCGTTTGGAAGAAGGAAGTAAGTAACAGAGTATCGCAGGTCAAAACAGAGGGCACCTTGAGCATCCTGATGATCATGTCATGATACTAGTGGTCGCTATGGACGGTTCTATGGGCAAGAATTTGTATTTTGTAGTAGTTCCTAATCCCGTGGTCGACCGTGGTGATTCAAATCAAAGAGCAATAAACTATGATGAAAACATAAACACTCGCAAGACATTAGTACTTAGTAGTAGCCAATCTAAACATGCAAAACTGAGCAGGCAAAGAACAGTAGTTGTCCACGTTTTGTGGCCTTCCGCAATATCAGTAGTACTCCGTTCCAAAAAAAAAAAAAAAAGAATACTGTAGCAACAGTCAGTAGAAGACAGACAAGACAGTGGGTGTCACGCACCTCGCCGATGCCGGAGGAAGCGCCGGTGATGAGCACGACCTTGCCGGCGAGGTCCTCGGGGAAGAGCCAGGAGAGGAAGGAGTAGCAGGTCTTGAAGAGGTAGTAGGGCGGGTAGAAGAGCAGCAGGCTGGCCACCATGGCCGGCGTCCCGAACCAATTGAGCACGCCGTTCACCAGATCCATGGCGATCGGCGCCCTGTTCACTCAATGTAGCTGGTTGAGCTTGCGCTTGCGCACGAGGGGAAGAAGGAACTACGACGGCGAGCTGAGCCTCGATAATGGATGGATGGATGTGGACGCCTCCATCAGTCGATGTGTATCATCAGGAAGCCGAAGGGGCGCCTGCTGGCTGCTGCATGGATGGAGGAAGCTCCGCGCGGCGACACGTACCTGCTGCCGGCGGAGACGTGGAGAGCAACGACGCCCGAGAGCCGAGAGCGGGGGAGGACAGAGCGGTGGACCGTGGACGCCGTCTCCCGTACAGCACAGCAGCACCTGCCGGATGTCGTCCACGCGTCCGCTCCCATCAATCTCGATTTGGCCTACCATTTGGTATTTACTAGGACTAGGATTAGGAAACGAACGATGCAGTACATTGATTCCCTAAGATTGTAAACTGAGGGCCCTGTGGGAGCATTGCAAACTGCAGCTGATGTGCTGGAGCAGATGTATTTGCACATATATGTCAAGCTTTCCTTTAGTTCATTCATTTAAACAAGATCTCTGTATAGCTAGATTTACATTGAATAGGTGGTACAATGTTAACACACCAAACCTTTGGGTCCGGATTAGGCGGCTACCTCGACAAGTAGAGCTAAGGAAGTAACTTAACTCTGAAGTAAACAATTTTATATGCTAATTGGACACTTTGTTGCATCAAGGGATGTAGCTCAGATGGTAGAGCGCTCGCTTAGCATGCGAGAGGTACGGGGATCGATACCCCGCATCTCCAAATTTAATGTTCTTTTTCTATTTTTCAATTCCCCCCCCCCCCTTTTCTTTTTCAATTTTCTCTTTTTTTCTTTTCTCTTTCCTGATTCTGTTTGTTGAGGCTATCTTTTTTCAACACACCGCACTCACGAGTTGTGTTCAGCATGTCAATCAGCTACTATACAAAATTCACATAAAAAAGCCCCCATCACTTGTCATGATCCGAGCTTTCATTCACTGTACTAGCTCTCAAAGTCTTTTAAGGAAAAAAAACACACACTTCCAGTTGGAATTGGGAAAAAAAAAACTTTCCGTTTGCCAAGTACTACTACACACTGCCTGTCTCCCTTCCCTTTTCTTCATAATGCATGCATTGCAACGGTAAAAGAGGAAAAACACCAAGACGGTTTCACCGATTCATGTGCCGCCTGCTCTCCAAGTACAGTAGGACACCAACACTGAACTGTGCCTGTCCGTCTGTTCCAAGCGCCACCAGGGTTTACAGTACCATACAAACTAGTGCAAAGCGCGCTCCTGCGCGCCTAGCAACGCCAGTTGAGAATGCATGGGGTAGTTCTTGTCAAAGTATTATATATATATTTTACAAACATACATGCTAAAAAAAAGAGAGATTGTGAGAGGATTAAAAACGCAGTCTGGATAAGGATTATTTAACTTTAGTAATATGTCTACGCCATGGTACAGGGTTCATATATCAAATTTACAAAATTGTGAACCATATATAGGAACTGTATCAGAACAAAATTCAATTGGAGGTAATGAAAGAAACAAAGGGAAAAGCACACCTAGAAATGTCTATATTTTCATCTTGTAAAGATGGTAAAAATTACAAAACTAATATCATAGTTGACATACTGTGTGGCAGATCAAGAATTGAAAAAGGAAATAAATAGACCATGAGACAGAAAATAGCAAGGCCATTTGCTTCTAGAGTTTGGCAATCTTAATAAGAACTCGGTACAGATCCTCAATTTAGTTTGGCTATCTTAATAAAATCTCTGTACACATCATGAATTTTCTTGAGGGAAGAATAAAAAGGAGTAGCAAATTCATCTTGCAGCCAATAAATTTCCAAAAACCATTTAGGTGATTAACAACAGCAACTTTCTTGAACGGCTGATGTCAAACTGTACGAAAAAATTGATTATACACAAACAACCACCTCGAGCTGTTGGCCTATCCTCATGTTCAACATAAGAGGGAGGGATAAATCACAGCACAAGGCAAAGAAAATACTGAACATAAAAGGTGCAGCTTGTATCTTTTCAGGATCACCTAAACATGAATATAATAATCCAAACAATATCTATTATGTGCTGGAACCTTTAGCTAATCAGGAATTTTATCATCCCCTCGAGCATCTAGATTTCTTTGAAGTTGACATACATGCCTTTTAAATACCTTGTAGAGCTCCAACTTTCCAGCAATCGAGCACCTCAATTTACAAACTTTTGTTCTGAAGCTTGCAGCATCTCTTTCTTTTGCAAGTATCTCGGCGTTGGGGTCGACGATGGAGAGATCATCCAGTCTGCATTGTACAAATATAGAGACAAGTGGAGATTTGTTATAGAAATGCACTGGATAGGTGTGTGTGTATTACAGAAGTTTCAGTAAAAGTTGACGCCAGGAGCTAATAGGAACTTAAAAGGATCCTAGGCAGTATAAGAACTCTATTTTTTCTCCCTGGACAGAAGAAAAATATTGCTACTTTACTCAATAAGATGCAGTTCTTGTTCCCGACATTGGTACCCAAAAAAAAAGTACACATCCAAACCTCAATTTGTTTTAACTGCATACATGTATGGAAGGATACAAAGGTTAATTTTATCCCTTCTGTATAATCTGATGACTAAGAATATGTTGTGTAGCATCAGCGTTAATGCGCTGCATGTTGAAGAAGCAGCAATGTTGCTCTGAAACTGAATGCAGTAAAAAAAAGGGAGAGATCAAATGGAACTGAATGCATTTCATTTTAGCAGGAGCTGCAAAGGTTAGGTTCTTCATTCCGTTTCGGATGGATACTCTTTTTATCACTCATGTTCTCAGCTCAGCTTTTGTATTACGTGGAAAAATAATCACAATCAGTAGGTACATCTGTATATGAAGAGAAATAGGAAACTAAATGGGGAATGAAAACAGGGGAATCTCTGAATTTAGCCTTTGTACTATGTGAGAACTTTGGTAGAACAATATGGGAGGAGCAAAAAATCTAATACACTGGCATATTCAAAAGTGGTGTAGAGTGTCAATATACCAGACTCCGGTCAATATGTAGAGTCGAGTGTGGGCAGGGTAGCATGTAAGATTAATGGGATATATGCATCAGAGTGAATTTTTACCTATGAATATGGTTAGGCACCATGAATACTTTCAGAAATGCATGGAACTACATAAAGCTGGTAGGGTGTGGTCTAACGAATTTCATTGTTTATCCCATATGTTTTAATGGAAGCGAAATCCAAGCATTCATGGATTATTCAGAAACATTGAGTGAGCCAGCATAAACTTTTGATAACCGATAGGAGGCTCAGTAATCATAAAAAATGGATCTGTCTTTTACAATGAATTTCTGAGGCTTTGCAGGCACCAGTTTAATAACAGGGGCAATAGAAGAGTAACTAAGCAAAAACGAAGAGACACATGAACCTACATAAACACCATATGCCATATAGCAAGTGCTACGACCGTAAAAATCAATCCAATTCGTTTAGTACCTTACTTTAAAAAGTTGTTATGAGATCTGAAAAAATAATTTTAGCATGGAATTAACAGGTATGGCATGAATTAATATGAGTAAGACTCATCAGATTAAGCGGATGATTTGCACAGATATGATATGCTAAATTCGAAATCGTAAGGCAAGTGCGAATCTATGAACACCCATCCACATAGATATATAAATATAGTCCATCAGGTAAGCAAATAAATGAAAAAGGTCAGGGCTAATTTTGTGGAGCCTCAAAGACCTCGAAGCTCATAGTTTACACAGCAGCGAGGCAACAGGATAACGAAAAACCATACCACTTTTGTGGGAAGCATTGCAGCAAGTTCTTCAATCATATCTGAATACTCGTTCATTTTCGCCCCTGAAAATCTTAACCTACAGTAATTCAGGAAGTAACAAATATTTAGATGTTGCAGAACCAAGTGACAACCAAAATAGCAGATGTGTCATCACTACTCTGGATTAGGGAGTCAGTATTCTATTTTTCCTGAATAAATAGGTGATGATAATGCTACAAAGTTTGGTAATGAAGGGTATACTATCTATTCATGACAGAAATCAAAATGCAATCTTAGAGGTTGCACAAGGTTATTATGCTTGTAAAGTACCAAAGTACATTAAGGTAAACAAAAGGAACATGATGAACATTTTAAAATTGAATATGTAAGGGACCAGATTAACAGGTTCATTCACAGTGAGCACACGTATGTAATGATGTGACTGTAAGAGCAACCCGTTAGTATATTGTGAAACTATTATTTGCCAAAAAAACATGGTAAAATATGCAGCTAATTTTGCACATGTTAAAACAGAGAGAGCATGTATATGTAGTAGTGGGGGTATATTTTATAGGGTACCAAAATGGAGTCCTTTAGAGTGGGCACCTGCAGCATTTGGGTGTCAAACACTTTAATCTGGATGTCAAACATAGAGAAGGCAGGATATTGTAAGGTTAGTCATATAGGTGGAGGCAAAGAGTAGGTTACGTAGTTCAATGACACAGTATTTCAGTTGTCCTGATTATAACTAAATCGATCTGACAAATCAACAGAAGATATTTCTTGGATTAATGATCTATGCCCAATTAACGGTTACAAACGAATCGTTTTATTTAAGCTGATCACTACTGAACTAAAGAACTCATTTGTTTCGTATAAAATTAAATGGTTCCCTATTAATGGATGCAATGCAGGCGTGCAGCGGCATGCTATTGTTTTTTTTTCTCCAATGGATTCACATGATATCTTATTACGAACCTAACAGCTTGGGACCTGGATTCCACTTATGGGGATCAGACACAGATTTATTCACATGTGACAAAGCTCAACTAAACAGACAGCACATCATTGGACTGGAAATCAACAGAAGACAAGGCAATTGAGAAATCATATTCAAGAAAGCACACCACATTTAAGACCCAATTCCATAATCCATAATGACTGTTGTTTCAAAAGA
The DNA here is from genome assembly GCA_015844335.1 of Chrysopogon serrulatus. Taxonomy (NCBI): domain Eukaryota; kingdom Viridiplantae; phylum Streptophyta; class Magnoliopsida; order Poales; family Poaceae; genus Chrysopogon; species Chrysopogon serrulatus. Next base: position 7,856 of record JADLZL010004088.1, read on the forward strand.
ATTCTCAGAATCTAGAGTGCTCATTAATCCCAAAGGTGAGAACCAGAATGATCAGCATAAGTACTATCTGTTGCTAATTGAGTCATTCATGCAAGTACTATCTGTTGCTATTGAGCCATTCATGCAATATACTAATTGCCTATAGTCGCTGCTTCCACTATGAGTTTTAGAAGCTACATCCTACTCAACAACAACAACAACAACAACAACAAAGCCTTTTATCCCAAGCAAGTTGGAAGCTACATCCTACTCGAAAGCAGAAAATGTAGCAAGAAAAATAATTTAAGTGTTAAACCAAGCAGCTACTTACTTTTTAATTCCCCAATTAGCTGACAAGCCATTGTTTGTATTCTCCTCCTCCACTTACTTTTTTCCCCATGTTCAGTAGCATCGTGAAGTTAATGTGAACACATCACCTGAGCTGTAGCGCAATGCCTACAGAGATTATTCTCAAACAGCAGATAGTATAATTGAGTCATATTGGAAATCTAATACCAGGCAAAAAAAATTAGTTATATATGCAACTAATGGCAGGCATGTAAAAATAGAGGAAGGATATATACATGTTGGGGATTCTTACGTGGTTATCAAATTGGCGTACTTTAGGGTGGGCACCTGAAACATTTGGGATTCAATATCGGGATTACTGGGATGCTGCAAGATAACACAAGAGGAATCCTAAAGGAGGAGGCAGGGAATAGCTTACGCAGCCCAAATGGATGACAGAGTGCTTAAAACAACCACGGAGGAGATCTCTGCGCCTAGCAGCCTCCTCGAGCGGCCGCTCACACCGGTGCTGGATCCGGCGTCCATCGATGGAAAATCTGAAGACGCCGGTGAGAGAACAAATGCACTGTGAAGCGCTAGGGTTCGGGCGGCGACACCGGGGCCATAGCCGAATGCCGTCGCGGAGGCGGCATGAGGTGGCCGGACCAGCGGGGGCCTGCCATGCCGGTGCGCCGCCTCGCCGGAGGGCAGGCACAGCGGCCTGGCTGGTGCGGCGCCCCCGAGAGAGAGAGAGAGAGGCTCGGCGCTGGGACGCGGCTGTGGCCACCGCAGGTGCGCCGCTGGTTGCCGTGCCGGAGGGCGACCAGGCTGGGGGCAGGAGCGGCGGAGGCGGCGCCGCGGCGGGAGTCGAGCGGCGGCGCTGCGGGAGTTGAGCGTGGGAGGGAGAACGGGAGTTTTTTTTAATTTTTTTAAGAAGCCGGAAGGGTCGAGAAGAAGAAGCGGAAGCCGCGTATATATTTGTATCTGCGGATTCTGATGAGAAGCGGAAAAGAAGACGAGAATGGGGAGAAGCTAATGAAAAGCGCGAGAAGCGGACTCCGGCTAAAATCCGCTTCAAGCGATCTGGACCGTCGAATCCTAGATCGGACGATCCAGAGAATTTTGAGCGACGTGTTGGCTGATTCTTTCAAGGAGCTTGTTTCAATTTAATTCTTTAAAACTAGTATGTTGCGCGCGCCCTTGCGCGCGTTCTGAGTTAGGCACAAATGCATCCATCGAGTTGAATGTATATATGTTAAAATAGGAACATTGTTCTCTACTTCTCTTATGTAGGCCAGAGCATGCATTTGCATCAGAAACACTTGATAGCCTACTATAAGCAGGATCAAGGTATGTATTTAACATAAAGCGATTACATAAGGATATAATACGATATTTGAAGTGGACAGTAAACTATGTGGCACGAACGGACGAAGTTGAAGCTGTAGTGTACACTGTACAGTATGTATATATACACACAGACTTGAATTTGGTTTAAACTTCTGAACGGTGCTTTCTTTTTATTCTCAAAGCTTCATGCAGGCCATACTGTATTTATTTGAGATTAATGTAAAAAACATCGAGTCGTCTCTTCATGTGCGGTGATAGCAGAGCCAGAAATGCAAGGTCTGCAATCTCTACCACAAACAAGACGAAACAGGTATCGTCCACACCACTCCCTTCGCCCCGCTTGGGTTCAAAGCACGCGGACTCCTTTCGCCCCAGGCCGAAAGCGACTGCACACTCCCACCGCCAGGGACTAGACCGCGGCTGCTCTCGCCCAATCCCCACCACGACGACACCCTCTCCTTTCACGCCCCAATCCACTCCCTGCCGACTCCCTTCCGCCCGCAGCGGCCGCCGCCGCCGCCAGCAGCGATCGCCACCGGAGACCCTCTCCTTCTCGAGAGTCGGCCCTCCGCGCCCGCCGCCGCCAGCACCCCCTAACCAGTCGTTACCTCGCCATCACTCTCGGTCGGGTCTCGTCCCGCCGCCGCCGTCTCTCTCACAGCGTCAATGCCGCCCGGCCTGCGCCAGCTCGGCTCACGCATCGACCAACTCCTCCACAACTCCAAACCTCATACTCCTACTCTTGCTCCGCCGTGATGGCGAGGCCAGTCATCATCGGCGCCTTGCGGAGGCGGGGAATCGCGCCTCCTCGGCCCGGGTCGCGCGCCAAGCCGAGGAGGTGCTCTTCCCCATGGAGCGAGGTCGGGCTCCTCGTGCTTGCACCCTCCACCCGCTCTCCACCCCGACCCCCCCTCCCTCCTTCCTCTCCTCACCCGTCGCCTTTGCCGCCGCGGTCCACGGGCGCCCCTCCCCCAACGCGTAGTCCTCGCTCCCTGCAGATGCGGTGGGGGGGGCACGGAGGAGGGGAGACGCCTCGCGGCCGGAGGCATCCCGGCCCGTCCACTTCTCCCAGCCCAATGGTGGGGGTGAGCGGCCAAGCCCAATGGTGGGGGCGGGGTGGAGGTGGAGATGCGCTTCGGCGGCGGAGGCAACTCGGCTCGTTTGCCTCTCTCGGCGCGGTCGCCATGTCTTTTTCGTCGCCATGCCTTTCGATTATAAACTCTCTGGTAATCGGACCTATATATATTTGATGATTCTATAATCTACTATGAAACTTGCTGGATAGTTCAGTTACGTCATTTCCACCCTTTCTGTACCACAGAATGTTGGAGAGAAATCACTGCATTATTTATGTTATTTTGATAATTCTGGTGTATGAGGTTTGGAAGTGAGAATGGTTGCTAGCGTGCTCGTGCTACTACCTGCCCCCCGCTTGGGGATCCTATGGTCACTGCTGCTGATGCCACCGCCGGGGTCCTGCACTCCTTGGCGGGCGCTGCCTTACAGTGCTATGTCTTCTCCAGTCCATTGACACCACCCCTTTTCTAGGTATGGATCTGCAATGGTCATGTTCATCTGCTGCAGTGCTGTGTCTGCTCTTGTCTCTCATGTTCATAGTTTTAGTATGACCTTGCATTTTTTTTATTGTTTATTTCATAGCACATCTAGCTTAGCCTATTTTCTTGATGCTTTATCGATAGTGGTCTGAATTTAGCCAAGCAATTATGATCTTACATTGTTGGCTCAGTTCCAGTGACATAATGGAAGCTAATAGGTTGTTGTTGGCATGGTAGGTTCCTAAGAAATTACAAAATGGATCTTTGTTTCACCATTTTATTATCATTTGTCCCATGAAGTATTTGACTGTGCAATAGGTCTGACAAAAGAGAGCTGAAAGTATCTGTCTAAACTATTTGCTGCAAGTAGAAGAATGACAAGTCCTTTTTTTCAACAGGGCTCCAATTAGTGCATTATCATTTAGTTTTCCAGGAGTATGACTGGTTTTTGGATGAAAGGATTGCACTGTCATAATGTGGGATATATGCGTGATCATTAGAAAACACTTATCTGCTCGCACATATTTTGTTCTCTGCATATAGGAAGCACTTATCTATTTTTTTCCCAGGATAATTATGTGACTGTTTATTGTGTTCCTAGATTCTGAATGCATGCTTCTTATATGAGTGACAGACATCTATGGCTCTATGCTACAATTACAAACGAAGTTAAGGCTAAAGCATAAATATGTTGAATAAGGCCAGACACTTTCTCAATGATGATATGTGCATGATCAAGGGTTTAGAAACTGAAAAGTTGTCCTTGCTATTGTCAGGTGTCCCCCTTGCAGATCTCCGCTGCAGGTAATGATCATACATGCTTTGGACTTAAGCCATGTTTGGATTTAGCTAACAGCATAGGACTGACATTAGAAAACCATCTGGTAGCTACAGGGTCAGATTCAATAAAAATGATCACATATATGTAAACAATATTAAAAAGTCGCATCCATGCAGTTTTCTGTCTTTATGTAATTTCTTTACCTGATTCTATAAATTTAAGTTTTGTTCCATTACAGAGACTAGGCCTTGAGGAATGCCAACATGTCGCAGTATCTTGTCGGGTTTTGATCTAATTAAGAAGGGATTAATATGGAGAGTTGGGGATGGGTCCAAGATCAATATTTGGCATGACGCCTGGCTACCAAGATAACATTTGTGAAAGCCTTTTACAACTAGGGGGTTACTCTCTTTTCCCAGGTTGATGAATAGATCAATCCACAAGCAGGTTCATGGGATGAAACATTGGTACACAGTGTATTTTGGGAAGATGATGGGGATGGGGTGAAGATAGTGGCCACTTATTTTTTTTAAATGCAAGAACGTTCGCTAGGTCTGGTTGCATCTGCAGCTGGAACACATCAGAGCTCAACTGGTGGCCTGTTCAGCTTAACAAGTCATGGAGGGCAATGCAGAGTAGTTACCCTGCTATACTTGTGGTGGTCAGGGAGGTGCTGTGCCATATTCGGGAAGGAGAGACGCCTAGGAGTAGTGTGCTGGCCCAGTATATTGGCTCTTTTGCGGAGGAATTTTCAGCGTTCAAACGACAGGCAGTACCGAAACTGAGGTGGAGCAGACCCCCGTATAGTGTTGCGAAACTTTATTGCGATGATCATGAAGGAAGTGTTATCAGTTCAGGCTTTTGGGAAACCGGCCAAAGTGCTTGAACCGGCGCATGCGGAAATTATAGCTTGCCTACAGGCGGTCCAAAGAGCAACTAAGCGGTTGTCAATGAACTTATGTCCATGGACATGGATAGAAATTCAGCGACCGGTTTGCTCTAGGATCTAAAAGACCTTCTTGGTTGTCATTATGTTTTTAAGAAAATAGCTCGTATCCCTCGCTCATGTAATTCAGTAGCTCATATCTTAGCTGCCCATCACAGAACCAAACAGGTTTCTGCCTTGTAGAACTGAATGATCACAGAACAAAGGGAATATGAGGCTATAGTGAGTTCCTAGGATGGCTAGCCAGTTCAGGATGCTGAAATTGTTCAGAACACATGCAGGATTCAAGCAAGCAAGTAAAGACACCACGAGTACATCAGATAAATACCATTGTTCACACATTCAGATAAACTGCATTCAGGTACTTGACAGTACAGAATCTGGACACAAACTTGACACACATTCAGATAAACGAGCTCATCAAACTATGTACCTAGGTTTTTGTGGCCAACGATTTGGCACCAGTTATTTTGTAATGGAGTTCTCTTCCAGTTTCCAAAAAAAAAAAAACTCTTCGCAGTAGTGTTACTGAGCTATAATAAATTAAAAATTTTGTTGTGCAAGTAGCAGGGGTGATGTGTTATGAGAAGGATCGATTCGCACTTGTGAATGAGAGTGGTATATGGTTGGTTAGCTGTAGGTGGTTGCAAAATCAATTATCTATGAAATATGATGCCTTATGTTACAGATTTGCAAGGATAGTTCTCTATGATTATTGCGAACCTTTTTTATATTCTAATTGTGCTTGTTTTGACAATATTATTAAAATTGATAATCATATATTTGAATGTGGCTTAGAATAGTATGTTACGAAGCTAAGTTTTCTTTTTTCTTTTGGTTGTCAGTTGATTTTGATCCACTATTTTTTTCATACTCTTATTGCGTGGAAAATTTTGAAGCTTCCAACCCACTATTTTCTTTGTACACTTATTGCATTGAAAGTTTTAAATCTCCCGTAGCAACGCACGGGCATTTGCTAGTAGAAACAGAAGCAAATAACATTGTTAACTCAAAACTTACAAACAAGATCAAGCAGATAAATCTCAGTGATAAAGACAAACCTGCAGATAATTTCTTTGCACTTCATTTATAGTCCGAAAAATAAGCTGCATAGCTGAAACCGTACAACATGGAAGACATGCAAAAATCCATCTGGAGCCATTTTTAATGCCGTGTAAATTAAAGAACGAGGTGATGAGGTGATGTAGAATAAGAACTTAGGATTTATGAAACAGATTGGTGATCATGTAAATAGGAATATAATACTGACCAGTGATATTGTCAATCAGAGAAAGCATGCACTGGGAATAAAATTCCTCAGCCTGTAGGACTCAAGATTAAAGTTTGTTGGAACAAGGAAGCTTGCACCTTGCAGTTTAGAAGGTGGTGCTCAATCAGAGTTGCTTCATGGATTAGAGGCCACAAAATTAGTATGTAAAGTGTGAAAGCATTAGCTGATGTATGCATTGATGAATCACATAATACTTTGGTGCATGGTACTGAACAGAATCTGAAGGACATGGCCCAAAGATCATCCTCAACCTTGCTTCGTAGTAAACAAAAGAATAATAAACACCAGTGTTGGTACTGTGCTGTGAAACTTCAAGCTTACGGACCAATAAAAGGATATGCCGAAAGCACCACCAAGCCATGAAGGAATGAACATAGCATAGTTATAGGAATGCTACTGTTCAGTTATCTAGAATAGAAATTTCACATTTCAACATGAAACATTAAGCGAATAATCGACATGCATGAAGACACCATGTCTAACATATGAAGCTCCATATATATTCTCGAAAAAATGAGCAACAAAGCTGAAGCGGCAAAAATTACAGTCTATCATACATTCTGATATCTCTTTCATAGATCAGTTGCCCATTCATTTTTGTAAGATAATCATCAGATGACCAAATTGCAATTAACCAAAAAAAAGGGCGGAAACCTTGTTCATGCTTTCAGCTTTAGACCTTATCAAACACCAAGCAACACAAATTCAGAATGGAAAAGATATCAATGCATATTTCAGCTTCATAATAATGGAAGCTTGCAACTAAGTTGGCACAGGCGAAACCAAAGCTATATTGGGTTTACATGCCTAACAAATCCATAAAGAAATACTATTATCATAAGATGCTTAATAAACCATACTAATCTCCAACACGTCCCTTCGTAAGCAGACCGCATGAACATCGCTCCATATTATCTAATCCAAGGTTAATCACCAATGGGAAATCAAAAGGACAAAAAATAATAAAGTCAACTCAAAATCTAGAAGCCTCATCACGGAAAGCAAACTGATAAGAACCAGCATGTCCACCCCCTAGGCCTGGCCAAGTATGTGACTGTTAACTCAACCTAGCTCTAAGTCTCCGTATTGCTTCATTCTGTCATCTGCCTAAGCTTATAAATATTATTTGGAAACGCTAAGTAACTAATTGGCAGACGCAGACCAGCAAGACAATTCTTAAAGAGTGATCGACAAAAAAAATCAAGTTGCACTACCGCTGTAGGTACAAAATAACTAACTAAAAAGGTAAGGTAGGTGGCTAAAATGTAGACCAAATCTCTGGGGGCTATGCTGTAACACTGTAACACATTGACTGAACCATCAGAGACAAACAAACTGAAGTTCCAATAAACTATGACCTTGCTGTTGTCTATTCCTTCTAAAAATTCATTAGGGACATGAAAATGTCAATACTGCCACGTACTACCAAGACAATAATAGGAAGCACACATATAGATCAGGAGGTGCTCTCTGAATCATGTAGCTGCACTAAAGCCGAGAGCCTTTTTCAGCATGAATCATAAAAATTGTGGCCCAGATCACCTGGCAAGAAAATTTAAAAAAAAATGATCCTACAACAGGTACTACTAAACCTTGACACTGACATCAAAAATAATCTGAGATACAATTGCTGCAGGAAAGTATTACTGGCCATGATAAGCAGTGTCCATGAGATAACTATATATATAATCAAATATATGAAGTCGCACGCACTTGCAATTTGAATAAAGTAGTATAGGAACGCATGACTCAAATTTAAATTGGAACTAATGAAAACAACTTACCTTCCAGAGAGCAAGACAAAATACCGGTTTCCAGGTTCTTGTATGGAATGAGCCAAGAGCCTCTTTTCAGCATGAAGCATATAAATGGTGCTCCAGATCACCTGACAAGAAATCTGCAAAATTAGATCGCACAACAACCACAACAGCAAAAAAATATAAGCTATTCATGTAAAACAGGAAAACATCATTGCATATGAACCGTATAAAAGACATTACAAACTGTATCCATCAGGTACTTTATATTAAAGAATCAGAATGGATAATCTGGTCAAAAAGAAGCTAAGTAGGAAGCATGGCACCCAAGCAACATGTTCTGTGGAGAAACAATATATAGAAGTTGATGCCTATGCTCACCTGGATATCAACTGAGTCTGATCCTGTCATCTTGTCCACAAGGTCGTCAGCAGGCAACAATGTCGCACTTAACCCAGACCCAATTAGCGATTAGTAGGAATTTCACAGGCAATGATCATAAGCGAGTATATGATGCAGTACGAAAGGCAGAGATCAGATTAGACAAAGGAGGAAATCATCACAGGCAATGACATCAAGAGTTCAGATATTTCATTAGTAAGAGGCAGGTCGAGCCGCATAGTATGTGACTAAATAGGAAACAAATACCAACTCTTAGTGGTGCCTCCAAAATGCACAAAACAAAATAGGTAGAAAGAAATGCCCCAAAACAGGAAGAACCAATTGAGCAAGGTAGAAAGAGATAGGATATACAACTACAATTCCTATAAAGATCAGATACAAAAAGATCAGATAAAACTGAGTCAAATAATAGCAGTTCCCAGTAACATTTCTCTTTGCAAACCAACATGTTTTTCTAAATGATTGTAAAATTTCTATCGCAGAAATGAAAAAAGGTAAGAATTTTTCAATAAAAAAATAGATTTTTGGAGGCCTCAAAAACATGCCAATGATCATTTGTTCATCAACCTAGGGCTTCAAATCATGCTGACAAATCAGTTACTCTCAGGAAGTATAATATAAGTAGCAGGTCATGCCTAGTACCTCACAAGCAAAAAAACATCATAATCCTTGAGCAATCAGACTTTTGAGTTTGCAACATAAAACCTCCCAAGGTCAACGTATACAGAACCATCTAATAGAGAGATATAGACAATAAAAGCCAATCCATGAGACCCACTTGAGTAGCATCAAAGGCTAAATAAATGGCAATAAGGACTCTAGAAATCTGTCCATATGTACTTGTGTTGATTCAATAACAAAGGGCATACCACCGGTGCCACATGGTGCAAAGAAGAGACAACAGACTTCCACTTTCTATGTTACTCACCGATACTATGTGGATTGCAAGAAGCAGGATGGCACAATTTTAACCTTACGTTCAGAAAAAATAATTTTAATCCGAGAAAAAGAATGGATAACTGTACTGGTACATTTATGCTCTGAAACTCAAGTTTGCCGGCAGGTAAGTATCTTAACAGTAGGTGGCCACTATGTGAAATATAGTGTCATGGCCAAGCTTGGCATAAGCCCTGGTACACTCCCATCAATTCCCAAACACCACCCAAAATCTACTCTTGGGTGAAAGTAGCAAACAATGGTTACAGGGCGCAGTGAAGGGAGAGATCAATATCTATCATTAACTCAACAAAAGATCAGAATGTATTAAGGTTAAGAGATATCTGAGCCACAGAGATTATACTACTTTAAATATGTATGGTTCTTTGAACTATAAAACTGGAGGCATGATAATGCGCATTGAGAAGGTAAGTAAAAAGCGGTCTAAAAACAGGCAGTAACCATACATGGCTGAAGAGATCTACAGCAATAGGTTTCCCTTAACAGAGCATTTCAGTAAGGCAAGAGAAGGCAAAAATAGGTAATAAAAAATGACCCCCAGCAAATAAATGGATTCTCACTGGAACAACATAGCACCATATAAAGTACCAATTGAGGGGAAGGACAAAGCCAATAGAATATACAGCGCCAGCACTGCAGCTCCGCTGGAAACTATCAAATCTCAGTAAAGTAAAAGGGACACAATCAATAATTTGTTGAATGAGTCAACGATGAAATAATGTTAAATTCCATATGGGTTATGAGGACGAATCCTGAACTAAAATCAAAAGCAAAGCTGTCAGAGTGGGGATGCTGAACCTTCCCATCGTCACTTACTGTATAGCACTTTTTTTTTTAGATTATAGGGAGCAGTATGTTGTAGCATCGATAAAGGATGGACTATTCGTGTGAATCTCAGGTAAAGAGCATATAATAACCAATGCAAACCTAAATAAATGTAAAAAAGAAGGTAAGTAAAAGGGAGCCTCAGAAATTTAGAAATAACATCATTTGATTTGCAGTTAGGTAGCCATAGCAAGAAAGCAGAAACATCATCTCTACAAAACAATCTGCAAAAGAAGGGAAGTAAGAGGTATATGACTGAAATGGTCACGTGGTCAGATGTATGGCACAATAATTGTCTCCTCCCAAGATTCAGTCCAATTGAGCAGGCTACACCTATAGATCGAAAAAAAATCGTAGCAGTAACCATAACATCAGTAAGAGAAAAGGAGAAGAACAATAGATCTAGGGTGAAACCGACCTTGCCTTCCTCGTTTGACTAAGGCCTTGTTTAGTTACATGCAAGTTTTTTTCCACTCTCTCTCCTCACCTCACATCAAATTGTTCCCCGCATATAAATAGTATTAAATATAAATAAAAAATAACTAATTACACAGTTGGGTTGTAAATCACGAGACGAATCTTTTGAGCCTAGTTGGGCCACGATTGGACAATATTTACCACAAACAAACGAAGTCTTCAGGACTTTCCAATCTCTCTCCTCTCACAAATTGTTTCCCACATGTAAATAGCATTAAATATAAATAAAAAATAACTAATTACATAGTTGGGTTGTAAAAATCACGAGACGAATCTTTTTGGCCTAGTTGGGCCATAATTGGACAATATTTACCACAAACAAACGAAGTGCTACAGGACTTTACACTCTCTTTCCAACCTCCATCTAAACAAGGCCTAAGATTCATCCCCTCGAAATCTTAGCAAAAAAATCACACCGGAAGCAACATCACCACACCTGAAGGGAGCTCCCGCAGGGAAAGGTAAGAAGAGAGAGGGGAAAGGAGAGGGCAGGGACCAAACCGAGGAGGGACGATGCGAGGAACAGCAGAGCGCCCGGGACCAGGCCGCGTCTGGGGACACCGGCACCGGCGGCGGCTGCTGTCACCGCGCCATGGCTGGGGATGGCCACCACTGCTGGGGCGGCCACCCGCCGCGCCGGCACAAAATCTGGTGGGGTCGCCGTCACCCCTGCCGTGCCGCGCGCCGAGAACGAGCGTGTGGGAGGGAGGAGTGTGAGGAGAGGAGGTCGGCCTCCGCGGCTCCGCCACCGTCGCTGTACCCGTGTCGAGAGAAAGGGAGAGGATGCAGAGAAGGAAGAGGGACAGAAGGCAAATCATATAAGGACACGTGCAAACTCAGCACAGTAAAAAAAGTGGACACGCGGTATACTCGGATGAAGTAAAAAATAAATCCAACGTTAGCAGTTAAAAACAATGTCGTGGACAGGTTAGTTGTTGGCCGTGGTGTTCCGCTATTCTGATGGCCACCACTGCTGGGGCGGCCACCCGCCGCGCCGGCACAAAATCTGGTGGGGTCGCCGTCACCCCTGCCGTGCCGCGCGCCGAGAACGAGCGTGTGGGAGGGAGGAGTGTGAGGAGAGGAGGTCGGCCTCCGCGGCTCCGCCACCGTCGCTGTACCCGTGTCGAGAGAAAGGGAGAGGATGCAGAGAAGGAAGAGGGACAGAAGGCAAATCATATAAGGACACGTGCAAACTCAGCACAGTAAAAAAGTGGACACGCGGTATACTCGGATGAAGTAAAAAATAAATCCAACGTTAGCAGTTAAAAACAATGTCGTGGACAGGTTAGTTGTTGGCCGTGGTGTTCCGCTATTCTAAAGAGAAATACATCCAAACAGGCAAGCAAACAGAGCAACAGCCATGGGCCACCATTCAATCCGATCGAACCTGTATGTCTTGTCCATTTCACATGCATGGTACACCAAAACGCTCAGCCGATTTTACTCGGCCATATTCCCATGGCTGTAATGTAACTGTAAAGCAGTCCCTTGGTGTCCTGGTCATCCAAGCGGCAGATCATGGTTTCTCGTTCCAGTGCAGGGTGGAATACTATGCCTGTTGAATGTTGTTGGCTCCGTTAGCTTTGCAAGAGCTTGCCAACCTGATATTTATTATGACAACATTAGTGTTGTCTATATGGCAGGCAACACATGTTCATCACCGCCACACTGCGAAACATTTTGAGATTGAAATTTACTTTATATACTCAAGAAAGCTGTTTTGCGGCAAGTTCGAGTTCTCCATGTCAGCGTATCAGTTCACAGACATACTACTCGTAATGACTAAAGAAGTTATTTATGAACTTTGCCTTGGGGAAGGGAGGTTGCCAGGTTCGGTGCCCGGCGATGTGGTCCTCCTACGCGCTCTGGCTGTCAGTGGCCCCGAACCCGCCGGCCGGACCCGGCGTCTCTGCTTGACCGGACTTGCTGCGCCGTACGTCCGTGTCCGTCCAGGACCAGCGCCGCGCTCCCTCCCAAACCGCGCTGTCAGTGGCGACATCGCTGCATTCACGGCATCGTTATCGTACAAGAGCCCACCTACAGCGCCTGCGACTGCGACGTCGTCGCGACGAACAAAGACGAGCATTGGCGAGGCATTTTGCCAACTCTGCAGTATAACTTGCTGCGACGTTCCTGTTCTCTGAATGATGCAGACAAAGGAGAGCAAGATACGGTTACAGCTGCAGGCATTGGCATTGGCATTGACAAACAGCAGTCCCAAATCTTTCGGCCCTTCCATCATATTCATTTTTTTTCCTATCCTCATCTGTACACTCGTCTACACAACAGCTTACTTCAGTACAACAACGACAACGACGACGTCATCAAACCACGTGGCAAGGGATGGGGTACAAGTGGTATAGTAGTAAGGCACGAGCATCATCAGCCTTCTGTCACCTTCAGGCATTTCTCTTCGTCTTTGCATTGGTTTCATTCAGGCCGTCCACCACACACGCACGCACGCACGCACCAGCCAGAGATTGGCTTAGCCATCGGTCATCTCCTTTGGTTGATGATATGGATATGCAGGGATGGATGGTGTATGCTGCTATGCCTTTGGGATCGAGCGCGACGAAACCCCGTGCAAGAGCTTTATGAATCCCAGGAAGCTCAGCTTCCCGTCGGCGTGTCTGATCCAGTCCTGGAGGACAACGTGAAGAGGCACTGACGGGCCAAGTCCGAGTTCCTGACAAACCAAAGTTTCGAGCGATGTTCAGCGAATAAACTAATATCATGCCATGCATGGCCACCAATTGTCTGAACAGATGGAACCATACCGATGCAAGTTCTTCGATCACAATAGGCCGGTTTCCTTCCTTGTCAAACAGCTCATAAGCACGCCTTGCGTGCTGTTCCCAGGTCTCCAAGGCTTCCATCTGGTAAACACTGATGGCAGAAGCGGCAAACTCTTCGAAATCCAATTTTCTGTACTGAAGAGTGCACACCTAGTACCATGACAAGCGGCGCTGGTAAGTGGTCTGGGATATCTCATATGCCAACACTAAAGCAAATACTAGAGGGTAGTCCGGGAGTGGCTTACGGTGTTAACAAAGTCAACCACCCTAGAGTCCTTCATTGCATCTGTGGAGTTCTTCACTAGAGCCTGCGTGTTCCATTTGCCTTTCAGCAGTTGCACGGTGAAAGAAGGAAAAAATTATAGTGAAGTGCATCAGGTAAAATGAATTACTAACCGATTTCAGATTTTGCAATGAGATATAACCATTCTTGTTTGGGCCCAGTAATTCAAACTGCTCCCTTACATAAAAGAGTTGGTTTGTTGTTAGTGTCTTGGCTAGGGCCTGCAAAATTCAATAGAAATAATTAGCAATATACAATTTACTAAGCTGTGTATGCCATCAGCTCAAGGTATGCAAAGGGAACATTCATCTACAGACCAAAAAAGGAATCCTAGTTCCCGGAAATGCTCTTTCTAAAGTTTGATTATATGCATACCCTCAAAGCAGACTTCCGCAGTGAAGACGAACTGATGTAAGCTCTCATTAGCTTATAGATTATCATATCCAAAGGGACTTTCACTTGTTGAGCATTACGGATCCATGGATGACCTGCAGTTAATCATTTATTCGAGCAAAGTGTTAAGAATTTTCACAGCAGGATAGCATCGTGCAACAGTGCAAAGCTAATCTTGCACTTACTGAGAGCTTGTGCGGCTGTCATTCTTTTGCGGTAATCCTTATTAAGAAGTCTTTTTACAAAATCTTTAGCTTCAGCTGTAAGAGTGGGCCATGGGGCCTCATCAAAACTTGGTTCCGCCTTCAAGACAGCTCGAAAGATTCCTGACTCCGTGCGTGCCCAGAAAGGCCGACTCCCACATAGTAAGATGTAGGCAATTACTCCAATGCTCCACATATCTGCCTCAGTGCCATAAGATCTGTGGAGCACCTCTGGAGCAACATAGTATGCACTTCCAACAATGTCGTTTAGTCTTTCATCTGCAGAACATAATGATGGCATCATGACCCACTGCAGCTATTTAATCTGGCAAGGATAAATAGTACGCATGAATCCTCAAGTAATAAGACGAACCTGGCTTCACAAAGTCAGACAAGCCAAAATCTATGACCTTCAAGGGAGAGTTTTCATCCTTCGAAGAGAAAAGGAAATTCTGGAAAAGGAATGCAAAAACACATAAATCACCATACATGAGAGAGAGAGAGAGAGAGAGAGAGAGAGAGAGAGAGAGAGAGAGAGAGAGAGTGAACTGCATTGACTAATATTAGTACTATGGAAACAGTAAGAAATATACAGAACAAACAACATCATAGTCATGGTATCCAGTGGCAGTCTACATTCAGTACCAGTGTAACATAAATAAAATTCCTGGTCAATTATACAAATATCGCAACAAGTTGCCAGAGTGTCCTTGCAACCTACCTCTGGTTTCAGATCACGATGAACAACACCTTGAAGATGACAAAATGATACAACACTCAAAATTTGTACCATAACGACCTTTGCATCCTCTTCAGAGTACTTTCCACCTCTGTAAAGAAAGAAAACTCAAATCACAACCCTAGCAGAATAAATCATTAGAGCTGTTGAAAAGTATTTTAATGTTGGCTCCATAGGTTACCTAGCCAATATCCTGTCCAGCAGTTCACCTCCTTTACATAATCTGAAACACAAGGAAACAGCTGAGTAGGTTCAAGATGATCAAGTAACCAGAAATGCAAGTGTGCACAGTATTATTAGCATGCACAATGATAGTGGGTCAGAATGACTGGACTATGACCAAACAACCCATCAAGAGGATCTACATCTATGGTACATGTCTCTGAAGTCTAAACCTACCAATATATACAAGAATAAGAGCTTTCGCCTATGAACACAATAGCATGTCAATGCAGAAGATAAAAAAGCATTCGGATTTTTTTAAGAAAAAGCTGCAAACTTACTCCATAACTATATACACGTTATCTTCATCCTCGAAAGCATCGTAGAACTGCACTAGGTTACTGTGGCCTGTCAGAGAACTCAGTATTCTCACTTCTCTTCTCACATCTTCAATGGCAATAGCTGTTGTCATCTGAAAGAAGTGTGAGAACGTTGAAATGCTTGAGCTCAAATATGGGATCATACAAATTGCAGAAACAATTAATAGTACACAGACAATCCAACCGTGAAGATAAACTACATATAAGCACATAGGAGTATTTTTAATAAGCATTTTTATGTGATTAAACAAATGTATTAGCAGTTGGAGAATGCAACTAACAGTCTAAAAGACAAAAGAGAAAAACAGTCCTCTTCAATGATGATAGCAAAATGGGTCAACCGAAAAACAAGACTTGGTATACAAATGCAGATCTCAAAGCACAAATGATGGTCTCAAGCAAGCTATCCAACAACCACTGCGCACTGCACAGGCAATAAGTGATCAATTATAGATACCACGAACTAAAATGCTTCTTGCTGGCATCAATCCTGCAAGGCACCAAATAGCCAAAAAGAATAAATCAAAGTGCAAACCATTCAAAATCCCTAAAGAAAAAATGATCTTATCAGTGTCGTTCGTCTTCACTTGCTTCCCATATCAATGATTTTGTTGCACTCATTTTCTACAGAATGAAACAAAAACCAGTGTTGCTGCCATCCTACTGACTGACAAACAACACGAGAACATGGAATGTGAGTAGCTGTGGGTGGGGCATTACAGCATTACATATGCAACAGGAGGACTGCCAGCTTTGCTCATAAAAGCACCGGGCTGGCCGGGTATACTGAGCCTCTACAGGGTCTTAATTGAATGACCCCCGTATAATTGCAGGGAGGCGCATAATGAGTGAACTATTCAAGGGAATTAAAGCATCGAGCTGTGAATGTGATTCAACAGCTCTGCTCCCTTTTGACCTACAGATCTATCCAAGGGGGTCATGTGCTTCTTCCACCTGTGGATGCAACATAAGGGAAGATTGGAAGAAGATGGATGGTCACGGCAGGAGGAGGGAAGATGGCAGGTTTCGGCAGGAGGCAGCTGATGGCGCCATGAGCATGACATGAAGACAATCAATGCAGGAAGCAGTCCTCATCCAGATTCCAGATGGAGGATGCTCCTCCCCTGTGATGGAGCTACCACATGAATGCCATACCAGCGCGGCGAGGTCACCCTGCACCAGCTATCACGAGCACCCCGGGACCGGGAGCTATTAGAAACCGAAGGGTCCGTAAAGTGGCCTCCTTTCCATTAACTAGTTACTAAGCGTGCTTTAACCCAGCTTGATTAGTAACGTTCTACCAAATTTGTGACGGCACATATCCAGCTTTTATTAAGTTCCAAATTCTACTGCTTGAAGCAGCAGTGCGACGAAACCGAAATAGGAACCAAGGCCTTGTTTAGATTGGCTTCCAACTTCCAAGTTTTTACACTCTCTCTCCATCATATCAATTTGTATCCACATGTAAAGAGTATTAAATATAAATAAAAAAAATAACTAATTATATAGTTGGGTTGTAAATCACGAGATGAATCTTTTGAGCCTAGTTGGGTCACGATTGGACAATATTTGCCACAAACAAACGAGGTGCTACAGGACTTTACAATCTCTCTCCTCTCATAAATTTGTTGCCGCATATAAAGAGTATTAAATATAAATAAAAAAAATAACTAATTACATAGTTTTGTTATAAATCACGAGACGAATCTTTTTTGAGCCTAATTGGGCCATGATTGGACAATATTTACCAAATAAAAACGAAGTGCTACAGGAACCATCCAAATAATTCCACACCTATCTAAACAAGGCCCAAGACCACAAGCATGGAGGTGAAAAAATGCAGAATCTAAATGCTGTGTCTTTGGTCAACACATAGAGAACTGCAGACGAATTAAAAAAGTCTGGATCTTGACGACAAAACTGAGCATAGCAGCATGGTGTAGACATGCTGGAATCCAACCACGCAGGAATCTGACAAAAAATTGGTCAAACATGCAAAATGCAACTGGATGGGGACAACAACAAAGAATGTAAAGTGCAGAGACGCTCTTCAATGACCAAAATGATACAAACAGCTCGAGAATGGGACATGACAATCGGCAATGGCATGATGAACCATGAAGATGAGTGCGTGTGCGCGCGTCGAACCTTGGCCTTGGGGATGACCTTGACGGCGACGTCCTGACCCTTGTGCTCGCCCTTCTTGGCCTTGGCGGAGCACGTGTAGCCGAAGTGGCCGCGGCCGACCTCCTCGCCGAGGTCGTACTTGGCGAAGAAGTGCTTGGAGAAGCCGAAGCTCTTGTCCAGGCCGAGCTCCGGCTCGCCGCCCTCGGGGATGGACGCCTCGTTGGGCTTGACCGAGCCGTGCCGCCGCGCGAGGAGAGCGCGGATGTGCTTGGCAGGCGACGGCGGTGGGAACGGGCGCTTGAAGCCGCCACGCGCCGGCGTGGACGCGACGCTCGAGTTCGCCGGCGAGCCCTTGTAGCTGGACGGCGGAAGCGGGCTCGGCAGGTAGAACGGGAACTTGGGCTGCTTCGGCGTGCCCGGCTTCGCCGCGGGCGCCGCCGCCGACGGCGAGGTCGCCCCGTCCCCCGCGCCGGAGGCTACGTGGGGATCCTCATCCACCTCGGCCTCCGGGATTTGCGTCGGTTTGCCATGGCAGAGCCCCATGGACCGGATCAAGAGCTGGAGGAGGGCTGTAGCTCAACGACGCCCAATTGAAGCAAAATTTCCTCCAAGAAACCAGGCAGCGGTGGGTCAGAGCGACATCTTGAATTCAACAGCCCGAGAAATCGACCAGAACCGGTGGCAAGGGACCCCCATGGCCTCCAAATTCTTTCCTTGGACTTGTTGTAGGGGAGCAACAAGAGCCCGCCAATACCAGAAAAGCAAGGAACCTCCTTGAGGCGAAGATCTCGCCCGGAAATTTGGAACCCCAAGAAGAGAGAAACCAGGCCAAAATCCTTCTTCCCTTGCAGTGGCCACGCACAGAGACCGAGCGCAAGCGCAACGAAATGCCAGGGAAAGAGGATGGGGAAGGATGGATCAGGCTCTCTATCGCGCACAGCGCAAGAACATATTCCTTGATTCCCGAAGTGACCAAGCAATTGGAAAAGCTGGAAGCTTTTGAGCGAAAGGCTCGGATCAGAGCGGAATGGGGGCGGCACTAAAAGAAACAACTGGGCGGGCGAGTGAATCCTGTGTGAATTGGGAGGGGAGAAAAAGGGGCGGAGCCGGAGGAGGCCTCGCCTTGCTTTTGAGCTCTTTTCTTTTTCTCCAGTTTCTTTTGGTCGTCTCCTTTCTCTTTTCTAGCCCTGTGCCCCCCCTTTGTTGTGTGTGTTGTGCTGTGCTTTGGTGAGGAGGAATGGGGTGGTGGGGTTGGGGTGGCACAGCACAGCACAGCACAGCACAGCCCTGCCCTGCCCTCTCTCCCCATGGTTACACGCACAGCCGCACAGGCACATATTTTTGTTCTTGGCTTTGTTGCCATCTACTTGGCTGCAGTTTAACCTTACAAAAACATACCATAACTATGTCATGTGTCCATGTTTACCTGAATTCCCCATGTTTCCCCATGGTCATGGTCAGACCTACAAGCAGAGGCAAGGGAAAAATATTTACCACTACAGTTTTTTCCAGCAAGGATGCTGAAACTTGTACATGATGGTTCTGAATCCTAGGCCTTGTTTAGATGCAAGTTAGAAAGAGAGTGTAAACGTTTGATGTAAATATTGTCTTCAGCCCAACCAGGCTCAAAAGATTGTCTCGTGATTTCAACCCAACTATGTAATTAGTTATTTTTTTATTTATATTTAATGCTATTTACATGTGGAAAACAATTTGTGAGAGGAGAGAGATTACTCGTTTGTTTGTGGTAAATATGACCCAACTAGGCTCAAAAGATTCGTCTCGTGATTTACAACCCAACTGTGTAATTAGTTCTTTTTTTTTTATTTATATTTAATACTATTTATACGGGGGGAAACAATTGATGTCAGTGGAAAAACTTGCACCAAACTAAACAAGGCCCTAATAATGTTCTGTTGCTTCATTGCTTGTTACAGAAATGTACAGGATGAGAATTTGTGGCGCTGTCTGACTGATCTCACTGTCACTGTTGCCTCACCAGTTCGTCATCTCTTCCTCCCCGAAAAGGCCACGAACACAGGCTGTCCTTGTGACCTCTTCCTCCAACCTTCTAAAGAATTGAGCAAGGGTGGAGGAGTAATGGAGGCATCAATGCTGCTTGCTGAGTAAGCCAGTACGCCCCCACCTTTCCTTTCTTTGTGGTGCGTCGTCCAGGTCCATCCATCCATCCATCGCCTCCGCCTCCGCGAAGCAAGTTGACTTGAAGATATGGGTTTGGGATCTCCGATTCCTTCTCCTCCTCCTCCTCCTTCAGATCTGACCTCAGCGCCTCCTCCTGTCACTGTAATCTTTCGTCAGAGTTTTTGACTGGGGAAGCTGCCATCTTTTACCAGAATTTGCTGAGAGGCAGGTAAAAACTGAAGATTTGTATAAACTTCTCCAGACGTCACAGGGATTAACAACCTCCGAGCCACGTTTCCGATAACTCCTGTGGTATGCTTGTTTGCTTTGCGTGCAGTTATCGTCGTCATGGGCCATCACCTGCTGTGCAGGATAAGAAATTCAGTTGTTGCTTTGTGAGCTAGGTAGGTGTTAGTATAAGTTTTCTGCAATGGAATAATTCATCTTCAAACCCTTAACAAATGCAATCAGCTTTTAACTCAGACACTGTCAGGTTAAGGACTTCTAATCATCCTACCAAACAGTGTGCTACTAGTACATTCTCTCAACTCATTTGATTGTAGCAGTGCCAGTGCCTCCTCATTGGGGGGATGAGATGATTGAGAGGCTGCTTCAGCCCTCACCTCCAAACAAAAAGAAGCAACAGGCAGGTTCAATGGAATTGTCCAATCCCATTGTCCTCTCTGCTGGGCTGCACACACGCACATAAACAAAAGAAAGGTTGGAGACTTGGAGTCAGTATTATATGCATGTTGGGACTAGGGTTGCCCACCTGCTTAGTTTCAGGTTTTGCATTGGTCCAACCAGCATCGTTAGCCCAAGACATTCAAACTCTCATGCTGCTACCTGAAAGTTTCCCGAATTTTGTTTTGCTCAATACTAGCCTGTACAAGTACTATATAAATTACTAGCTGTACATCCGATCAGGCACTAGAAATCAAGGGAGTTACATGGGTAACTGAAACAATTAAGAAACTAGTGCTTGTTGCCATTGCTGGCATGGGGCACTGTGGCACCACATTCACCAAATCCTAGATGAGCCAAGCAAATAGGGCCCCCCTCTTGTTGTAAACAAGCAAGCAGAGAATAATGCGTATATATAACTACCAACATTGCTTTCATCACCCACTGACTGCCCAAGCAAATTTCTCCATCAATTTGCCACAGTGCACTTTATTTCTGGACGTCCACTTGGGAATGGCCGACTGAAAACTGAGAAAGGCATATTTTGTGGACAATTCAGTTGAGGAATAGTTTCCTAAAAAAATCCAGTTGAGGAATAAAGAGAACTACATCAGCTACAGACATACATATACATATGTAGCAGTAGTGCACTAGAAGCTATGTACACAAAAATTCATGACTTTAGTTCTTGTTTTGCACTCTGCATTGATCCCTGGTCCAGCTGATCATAAGATATGGATTTGGCACGGTCCAAGATATAGTCTTGCTCAGATTCCCTGATAAAATAATGTCCTTCAGTTGGTTCCGATTCCAAGTTGTTTATGCAGGCCTAGAACTCATGATTTCGGGAGTTCTGAGAGTACTAACTGAGTTTAATGCAGCAATCATCTCGCCCCCAAAAGAGTCAGCATATATTTCTACTCATTGTAGTTTGTTGGTACCGTAGGACCTTGAAATATATAATTCTTTCTGAAACCTTTTGGAAACCCTGCAATGATGCTTCTCATCTCTTCAGCTTTCCTATAATTTTTGTTTGAACAGCACAGCAGGGGACTTGCATCTGCGACGATCAATTTTCTTGCATGTATCAGCAATTCCTCTTGTCACACCTGAATATCTGATGCATAGTATGTATTTTATAACATAGCATTTTTTTCAAGTGTGTGAAAGGCCTTGCAAGAGAAGCAAAGGCATGAAGAAAGGAAAGGCAGCACCCCCAAAAAAAAAAAAAAAAAAAAAAAAAAAAACACATACACACACACACACACACAAAGTAGTTGGCCGAGGATATATAATAAAGGTACAGGAACATGGGCTAACATGGACCAGGGGCTACTTTCATCACATTGCAAGAAATCCCCTTTGCAGATGAGCCATGCAATCCTTCTGGATTACACATAAGGTCCTCCTTTGATTGCAACTATTTCAGTACCTGTCAGCATCTGTATGGCATTCTCTGCTTTTATTTCCATTTTTTGTAATAAAAAAACAGTGGTTAGATAGTCCAAACAGGAAGCAACCTGCAAGCATGAAGCATTACACCAGCAAAATTATCAGGTAGTGTTGGCTGCACTGAGCAGATGACATCCTAGAGTAGAAAGCTACCCACTTCCTTTCGGTAGATCCTTTTCACTGAGACCATAAGCTATCCAATCTTTTTTTTAAAAAAAAAAAAAAGAGAGAGAAGAAAAGTCATCTCCGAAATAATTCAGTAAGGCTAAGTTGTAGAAGTACTACCTGTAATATTATTCAAAACTGAGGCACTACAATTTAGCAAGTTTGTTTCTTTTCAAGTTCTACAAGTTGTTAATAAACTTCCATTGATATGCAAGACTGGTTGCAGCTTGAGCAGCTGATGACATATAGTTTGATATTTGGTCTTACCACTTAGTATATATGTGCGATACAGTTTCAGTCAATGTCGTCTCCACACAAACTTACTACCAAAAACGCGTTAAACAGCTCATAACAATCTTAAAACTATTACCAAATACCAATCAGTGGGCTAAAATTAAATGTAGAATAAGCAAAGCATGCATGACCAGGCATTAAAATCCCAGTTCAGACGACCTAGCAATCTACCTGCTGCTTTTTCTCTACTAAAAGAAAAAGTCTTTCTGTTAGGTTGTAGTTGTACATACTACGGTACTTGATCACAGGAAAGCATGATAGTTGTCCATTCTGTTGGACATGCATGTACGCAGCAACTACGCATATATGATATATATGATATATCCTTGTACAGCAGTGCAGGAGAGGGCAGCACAGCTCATATGAACTTGCACCGAGGACCCGTTCCAGTGATGAAGAAGCTCTCTTTTCAGTTCGTCCAACCAGTCCTAAACATGCATGCTACAACAACTCATTGACCTTTTATATTTATTTTCAAGCTGCTATGGCTGATGGTTGAGTTTAGCACTCCACTCAATGGTGAGTTGTGACTACCAAACTGCCAAGAACCATAGGAAAATAACCTCATGCCATGTCAAATTCTCTATCTTGAATTCAGTGGCCTCGTTAGTTGCACTGTTAAGCACAGCAATTAGTGCAGTTTCTGCCACAAGAAACGGCTAAAATCACTTTTCAGGTACTTGTAGATTGTTTGAGCCCCACAAGTTGGCAGTGTGAGGTCACTAGTTTATCATCACTGTGGCATCCATGTCATGCCATTATAACCTCCAAAAGCTTGCATCCGAATCATACAAAATTTTCAGTTCCTCCTATCATCTTTCCATATATGTCTGTCCCCAACTTTTCGACATGAGCAAGACCAAGTTTATCAAGCTTTTTGACCAACCGGCCGGCCGCCGGGCCGGCCGCCGGCGAGCCGGCCGGTGGCCTTTCTGTCGCCATGCATGCCGGCCTGGGCCAGTTGGGTTTTCTTCATGCCAACCTGACCTGCAAAACTCGATGCATTGAGGTGGCCTGGACCAAGCTGGTAGAACAGCAGGGATGGTGTCACCGGCACCTCATCTAGTCACCTGTTATCAATAGTTCTCACAAATTGACAAGTAACCAAAAGATCTTGCCTTTGCCTGTGTTGATCAGATCAGTCAGTTGGTATTTGGGCATCTGAGTTTGGTGCCTACTTCTACTAGTAGCCAGCTAATGGCTACTGGCTACTACATGTACGTGCATGGATTCTCTGTGCCTGTATCCCAGACAGGAGGAGGCAGTGTGGCCGTTGGGTGAGACAATTCTGCATGCAATGTAACATTGTATTGCATGGCGTTGTTATCATCAGGCAAGAACTGTGCTGTACTCTAATCCATGCTGCAGAGGAGCCAGTTTTGAATTTAAGGTAGGTGAATTAACAAATAAACAATAAACATGTTTGTTGTGGTCTTATGGAGGCAGGCATGCGTCTTGCATAATGTAATGGCATGGAATTCTTCTCTCATGTGGATTATGCACCCAATCATTGGCCAACCAATCAATCTCTCTTTATGTGTTTATATGCTATATGTTTTGGGCTTTTGGCAAGGGAATCTTTGCAGCCAGACATGGAAAGTGAGTAAACAATGGAAGGAACCCGAAACCCAATGCAATGGAATTCAATGCTGCAGCTACAGAAGGCTGTTTGCTTGCTTGCCATGGTACCCAACCGGTGTCTGGTGAAGATAGAGAGATCTCATGGTTGCTTCCTTCCTTTTTTTCACTTTTGCTTTTTAGGCTCAGTACCCTCCAGTAAAAATTTTGCTCTTCTTTTTGTGCACCTTTTTTTTTCCTTTCAGGTGTTTGGATGGATGCTGCCCTCTTTCTTGGCAATGGCATTCTCCTAGCTTTGACCTCACCTCGCAGCATCGGATGCGCTGTAAAAAGGAGAGGCTAAAAGAAACTAATCAGTCATAATGCCTTTTCTCGTATGATCCTGAAAAGCACAATTCTATATTCAGTGAACCTCGCAATAAGAGACGCTGTAGGTTACACTAGAACATACTAAACCCTAAATAAAATCCTAAATTAATTACGTAGATGGATCAATGACGAGTTAATTAGACCTCATAATGCGTACCATCGCGGGGGAAAAAATGAGTCAGACCTCATTGATGGTGAATTCTTACGCTTCCTTTGGTCACAGCTTATTATGAGTAAGGGCGTCTCCTATGGCCTTTCTTTTATTAAAAAAAGATTATATGAAGTTAAGGAAAACAAAAATAGCCTCACATGCTTAGTATAGAAAATTGTGTAAGCATAAACACATAATCAGAAAGTGTATGAGTCAGCTATTTACGAAGAACTGCTAATTGTTATTGTTTTTTTTTTCTTTCTCTCCTATTCCTACTAGAAAAAAAGTATGCTGAGTTAGGTACTCGTACTATTGACGCCCTACGTCGACTGAAACATTACACATCTCTGACATGACTCCTTAACTATTGACATCTATAAAAACTATTTATGTTTCGTGGAAAGAGTTAATACGGTGGAAATATTTTTTTATATGAAATCTAGTAATACCAATGTATAATAGTATATATGTTATTTGTCATTTGTCAACAGCACCAATGGAAGTACTTTCAAAATGAAAATCTAGAATACCAATCTAGCAGTATGTTATTTTTCAACAGCAGATGGAGTTAATGTGTCGCTAACAGCTGCAGCCTGCATCCTGATAACCATGAACCCTTTAAGTTATGTGTCAACAACACGTGGCAGTTCCAGATACTATAAACTGAAACATGACCAAATGGATCTTTAAATGCGTTAGTTGCAACATCTTAGTTGGAGTGTCGTTGAGCTCCCAAGCACCGATTTTCCATTACACATCTGGACCCCAGTTTCAACCTCCCATCGCCCAGCTTGTGGACACGAGTAGGATCAATGGAAACAATATGCAGACTTTGCCCAGTTGCCACTCAATGTATATCATCACTCCATAAATTTTGACATTGTTCAGCACGAGGTCAGGTTCAGACCTGTTCAAATTGCAGCTAAAGAAGCACTGCTGCAATGCATGCATCACTGACAGTTCTGATTGATACAGGGCATGACCATATGGCCTAGCTCCGATATCAGGCTGCGTCCACAAAAGCCGATAAAACTGTGGCCCTACGCCCAAGTGACAAGGCATCAGGGTGGCCTTGACAAGTTGTCGCAGCAAGCTTACAAATACAGCAAAGAACCAAGGCTAGAGGACAAGGCAAAAAATTGGAACCATGTTACATGGGTTGAAGGAGGTGCCGAAGGTTTCTGTTCAATTGGCGTTTTACATGCTACTACTGCACCAAGCACGAGCTCATGGTAATCCAGAGCCTTTTTCAGAGTTCAGACAAGCATCTACAACTCATACAATGATGGCCCTGCTTTCAGAAACTCTTTGTCACAAGAACTTTCAGAGTCTGGTCATCTCATCGATACTCCCTCTGTCCCATGGACTTTGTCGTTGAAAAACCGTGCCCCCCCCCCCCCTCACAAACACGTTTCCCGGGCAACATACTCCATGGAACGGAGGAAGTAGGTAGATAGTCTGAGAAAGTTGTAACATCATTCGACACTCGCGAATTGACGCATCTTATATATCTTATATTAGCTAAAAGGATGGAGCGGTTAAACAGTAAAAAGCCACACCAAATCTGCATATGAATCAAAGACTATATCATCGGGTAATGTTCTTGCTGTGACAGCCAGGTAGTGCTTCATCCTCTACAGAGATACAACTGACACATCTCTAGCTCATCATAATGTGGAACTTCGATTTTCCTGCTAAAAGGAAAGTTCCACGGACCTTCGTGATGAATAACCACCCAATCTTGACAAAGGGGAGTCAAAGGACAAAGTGTCATTTCAGGGTAATGTTAAATATGACTCCTTCGAGATTTGAGATGGTTGTTCTTGTTCCATTCACTTCTTCAACACACATTCCATGCTTTTCAGCTTCCTTGAGAACTAGTGCATCCATGCTGATCATTAATGAGAAAGAATTAGCTTAATTAAATTAAAGAATGTCCCAGTTAACCCCCCCCCTTCCCTCTTTTTCCCTCCTCTCTTGTAATGCAAACGATTCTGGACATAATACATAATGAGTTTAGAGATTCACAAAAAAATAATAATAATGAGTGTAGAGTATGCCACCAGTTATAGTTGTCAGTAAATGATAATATAAACTACTGCAAGCCAACCTGTGTATCCTGCTTGCTCATGAATGCAACTAGACACTCATTTTCTGCACAAGTGAAATAGACAAACAATTGCTGAATATCTCTGACAGGTAACAAGATGACAAAGGAATGGGTGACATACGAATTGTTTGCCTGTGAACCAGTAACCAGAAGGACATCTGCTACTATATATGCCATTCTGAAGTAAAAATTTCGCTACAAAGTACAAACCTCTTCAATGTTTAGATCCATGGGATCCATGGTTTATGGATTCATATAATGTTTCATTTAGTTGGAGATTCTATGTACTTGACCCTGCCTTGTTTTCTCAGGTACTCAAGCACAGGTACTTCTAATCCCAATTTTCTAATCTAACAGATTTATAACCTGATCATAATTTTACAAATGACTATTCTCATCTCAGCTAACCTTTTCTGTTAAGTGGGTCAAAACGCTATGTCTCAAAAAGAACTTGGCCCCTGGGGAAGCCTCCCCTGAAATATTTCTTTAAAAAAACCGTAGGTCCAACACTAGCTCCCCTACCACTGTGCTATGCGCACGTTCTCTTCAAAGCACTATGTTATAATGGCATTATGTTAACTCAAGCAAATATAAATAAGTATAACTGGAAAATTATAGCAAACCCAAAAGGCCAAAACACATGGAAATTGCACCTATACTTAAAAGATGTACTAGACAAAGAGAATTCAAAATAGACACTACAAAATAATCAACTAAGAGGTCAACTGTAATTGATTACAGTTCGTCAATTGGGACAATCACTGAGCTGATCATTATAACATGGATATTATGATGAACAGTATTTGCCGACAATTTTTATGTGCCAAAAAAAAAGAACTCATATATTCAAATATAAATGGGAGGAAGACAAGAGATAGAGAAAATACATACACTTTAGTTCGGGATACATAAGCCAATATGAATCTGCATTTACCAGCTTGAATACGAACAATCCTCTCTACAGTATCAAAGAGGCAGGAAATGCTAGATTGCTGGAAGCTTTCTGTGAGTCAAGGTATACAAGCTGCAAGGATTGCTATATAACAAATGAATAGAAGAGAAAGGCCAGAGCCTTAAAATAAAAACAGCTAAGTAGGAAAATATCAAGGATATAAATATCAGCTCCAAGAACAAGATCAAATCCATGAGGATGTTTTTCAATAATACCGCTTAAATGATCCGAGTTTCCCCACTCTAGTTTCTCGGCTGTCAACACTGCAATAGAAATACAATTATAGATCTCATTATCAAAGATATTTCACTTTCTGTGAATGTTGAAGTTAAGGGGTGGCGACCTCTAACCTGCATGTGCATTCTCAGAACATGACTGCAACTCTATATTTTTCTTTATAATCTGCAAAGTCATTCTTCAGAATAGATATGTGTGGCACTTGAATTGAATAATTAGGAACGATACAAGTACAAAAGGTAACTCCATCATTTATGCCCTACCACCCTTCTAGCACTTCAAGACAGTACAGTGGACACAAAGGTACGCAGTGACTATTGCCATACAGATTGCCCAATGTCCTTGTCTATCTGTTGTAAACTGTATGCATTTATCTACATATACAAAATTGCTAAAACTAACGCAAAAGTCTCAATGGTACTTTGTTCTATAATTTCTGTATGAAGCTATGAGGTATCAGTGAATGAATTCATAAAAAATTGAACCTTGCCTCCAGAACTTCATCATTGTGATCAGTCAAGACAACCTCCTTGCAGAAACGGCTGCACAATATGCCAGTAATGCCTACAGCAAGTCATAGCATAGTCAGCTTCCATATGACCAAAATCTATAGCAGAAAATTCTCTCACCAATCCCAGATCCCAGCTCAATTACTGAGCATCCCTTCACAATTTCAGGGTGCTGAGATAGGTAGTTGTTCATCAGGACTGCCCCTGGCCACACTAACTGTCCAGTAAGATCAAAATCAGCTGCACCAATCATTAAAGTGAATGTAAGTGGCGCTGCCATTGCAAGGGATCAATGGGAACAGGCATTATGTACTGAGAGGAATCCACCAACAGAACTAATGCTGTGACATTGAGGCTTAAATAAAATCATCCATATCATCATAGAACCAGTGGAACAGAACTTCAGAAGCCAAGATTTATCTTTATGTTGACAATTGGCTATAACGGACAACATGAAGGGAATAACAGACAACATGAAGGGATTGAATGAGACATAACGGTCATCTAGTGACAAGAATTTATAATAGGACCTTCATTTGTTTGATCATGAGGAACGCAAAGCTTTTGGTGTCCTCACATAGAGTACTAGAATGACAGGAATGATTCTCATATAAGGTAAGGCAAAAGTGGTCCTATGTCACATGATTGTGTAATGAACATCCTACATTGCTGCTATAAAAGCCAAAATAAGAAAATGAACAAAAACACCTGTCACGACAACATCTCGAGCACCACTACATCAAGTAAAACAAGGCAACAAGGCATGAAGCATATGCATACTACAGACTCCACTAACAGCTGATTCAACAAATGAAACAGCAAGCCCAGAATTTATCACCAATAACTGCATCCACTGTACACGCACTAAAGGATCAGACAGAACTGCATTCAATCAACCATGCCCAGCGACCCTTATACTAGCTCCCCAGTACCCTTGTACTAGCTCCCGAGCTTCTCTCCGTCAGCCGGAGGCTAGAATTCGTAATATGGATGGTTTAGTGCAAAACTCCTGCAGCTAAAAAAATACTCCATTGTTCAAGAAACTAGCAAATGACCAGTAGAACAACTCCACCACCCATTTTACAGAACAAATCAATTACTCTGCTAGGAACAAGTTTATGACGAGCGAGATGCACTAACTGGAAGCGGCGCGGAGGCAGAGGAGGCGCAGCTCGTGGGACCCGAAGGTGAAGGTCGTCATCTCGTAGCTGCCCGCATCGACGAGCCCAGCAAACCAAACCAATCCTCAGCTCTCCAGCACGCTAGCGCACAAAACGAATAACGGACGACGCGCGTACCTGCGGTCCACGAAAAAGGACGGATCCAGGCAGACGATATCGTCTTCCTCTTCCTTTCCCTCCCGCTTCCTCGGGTTACCGGAGTCCGCCATCGTTCGCCGAATTTCTCTCCGCCGCCGCCGGCAACAAGGACTACTGCAGTGGAGGTCGCCGCGGCGTCACTCCAAAACCTTAACCCACATGCTGGATTGGGCCTCTGGATCGTGTTCTGGGCCCATGTAGCCACAGCCCGAATAAATGGGCCGTGAACTTTCAAAGACCCATGAAGCCCGTCCTTAGCGGGCCGATAAACTCTTAGAGAAATCAGTGGGCCATCCGGGATACATAAAGCCCGGCCCAGACCAGCGGACGAGGAACGTTCTAGAGGGCACCCGAATGGCCGGCGCACGTTGCGGCGGAGCGGCGCACGATCTCCCAGGGGCAGGCTCGTAATTTTCCGCTGCGCCCGCGTCCGTCCATAAAACCCTAAACCCCCGGCTGATCGGTTGGTGGTGAGGCGAGTGGAAGCTTCGAGCTTTTTTTTTTCTCTTTGGCTTGCTGCGCAAGAAGAAGGGGAACGAGAGGAGGGCGCCGATGGCAAAGAGGCTGCTCCCGTCGCTGAACCGGGTGCTGGTGGAGAAGCTGGTGCAGCCCAAGAAGACCGCCGGCGGCATCCTCCTCCCGGAAACATCCAAGCAGGTAGCACTATCGCCTGCCGGACACCCGTCCCCCATCTTGCTATTGTTGCTTTGAGACTTTGGGTAGTGTAGTGAGTTCAATCTGCGTGGATTTTCGGCGGTGGGGTGTTTAGATCGCTTTGTAGGTTGCGAATAGTTGGAAGCAGCTAAAAAATCCTCACGATGCTTTCTCCATGTGGTGAAGTTGTTCTGATTGGGTTGTGATTAGCTCGAGTGATTCAGATTTCTTGGTGTAGGCTGTGATTCTTGGTAGTGCTGTTACCTTAGCTGTAACAATTTTATCGTTCAAGTAGTAGCGGTTATAATTTATATTTGTAAAATTGCGTGCTTTATGGTTACCTGCTGTTCCAAACGGTGAATGTATTCAGTAAGATAAATGAGTTGTTGATTTTTTAGAAAGGATGGTAGAAGCTTTGCCGCAAATTTATTAGATGACAGATGATAGATAAATGGGCTGTTATTGTTTGAAGTGCATAACCAATTTTGTAGCTGAAAATGTTCCTGTGCAGGTAGCTATCTGCAATTCTATTTTGTTTCGCGCTTTTAAATTAGCATGCTTTAATGGCTAGTTGCAGTTTACACTTCTTTTTGTATGGCATTTCGATAGTTTTTACTGGAGAAACGAATTAGCTTTATGTTTTTAAAGTGTGCATTAGTTCACTTTTTGACAATATTTGACTTGCGTTTTCAATTTGGACTTGTTAATTAGTATTCAGCATTGTATTTGGGTGTGTTCAACTGGAGAAACGAATTACTGTGGCTGTAGAATCAATCGTCTGCTGACAATGTTGCTCTTGTTGCAGCTGAATGCTGCTAAAGTGGTGGCTGTTGGCCCTGGTGAGCGCGACAAGGCAGGCAATCTGATCCCAGTTGCTCTGAAGGAAGGTGACACTGTTCTCCTGCCTGAGTATGGTGGAACTGAAGTCAAGCTTGCTGCTGATAAAGAGTAAGTGAACTGTTCTTCTTTGCTTGAAAACGTTGTGCTGTACTGCTACTGCATGATTAATCTATCAATTAGGCACACAATAGAACTGTAGTAATTATAAAAATTGTCTTGCAGCTGTATTATTTGCTGTTTTATGAAATCATCAAGATGTATGCTGAACAGACACAAACCCATGATATGATATATTGATATGGAATCATTATAGTGGCTGTTTTAATTGTGTCAAATGCTGTATTTTTTTTGGGCTGTTTGTCTGTTTGATACTGCTTGTCAAGTATGCTTTTTGTGATCATGCTGTAGCTTTACCTTTATTTGCCAACTGGCAACACAATCAGTTGTGGGTCTATATACCACATCAACTTTTTGTTGGATTTGTTATCATTGAAGATTATTTTTTCTGTTTAATGCCATTTCAAGATTCTTTCTCTGGTACTTAATCTGAGCCCTCTTATGAAAAAAAAAATTTCAGGTACCTCCTCTTCAGAGAGCACGACATTTTGGGCACACTTGTGGACTGATTCAGATCAGTGTGGCAAACCTGTCACTAGTCGTTGGTTCTAGTGTGAGAGGCGTAGGATCTGATGCTGGGAGCAAAGTCCCTGAGAATACTCTGAACTGTCGTGATGTCATAGAATTTTGTGGTGAAACATCATAAGGATAAAACTTGTTGCTTGTTTCTTTTTGTGAGCAAACTTTGGCATTTGAAGTGGTTCCCCTGAATATTTTGTTGGCCTCCCTGCCCTTTGTTAGTTATCTGATTATCTCTGTTTTATGTTGGCTGTTCAAGTGATTTATTACTTTTATTAGGACACACGGGTCGATTAATTGTGAACCTTTGCACAATCCATCAAAGGC
This sequence comes from Chrysopogon serrulatus, assembly GCA_015844335.1. Classification (NCBI taxonomy): domain Eukaryota; kingdom Viridiplantae; phylum Streptophyta; class Magnoliopsida; order Poales; family Poaceae; genus Chrysopogon; species Chrysopogon serrulatus. The sequence goes on from JADLZL010004088.1 coordinate 39,966, forward strand.
GATCTTGGATGATGCTATCTGATCGTCGATACTTGGTGGACTTCGGTGCGTGCGGTGTGCTGTCAGATCGCAGAGTTGGTACATGTTCGTCAGTATCGGCGTTGATATATCCTGTGCCTGAAGAATATGTTATGGGTTTTTCAATCAAAGAAAAAGAAATGTATGTGTGGGTTGTGATTGCACTATATGCCTGGGTTTCACCAGATTTTGTTTTGAAAATTTTGGTGAAAGTCTCAAAATTGGAACTGTAAAGGGAACTCCAGGTGTTTCCTATAATTAACTTGCTAGATCAATAGTGAGTTCCAGTAGTTTCCTATACTAGCTTATCGAATGATGAACAACCAAACTCCTACTTATTTCTCAACTATAACTCTTTATTTTCTTAATGTACTTATGTTTTATTTTCTTAATTTACTCATGTGTCCACAGAAAAACGTTGGATGACCGTGGAAATTTACTGAGTTGGTGGGGCGATTCACCAGTTTCTTGGCAAACACCTACTTTTTCCATCGCCAATGTTTACTCAAACTACAGACGGGTGCATAGATCGGTGCAGTCTTGGTTGTATATAGGACTAAAATGATAAGACTTTAGCTTCAACTTTCAAGGATTCTATTTAAAGAAAAAGGAAAGTAAAATGTCCCCTTCTATAAAATTTTAAAAAGGAACAACAAATACATGTGCAAGGATTCTATCTAGAGAATGGGGCAAGTAATATGTCCCCTTTTATAGAATTTTAAAAAGGAAAAACAAATACAGGTGCAAATACAGAAAGACTATCAGTGTACAAATGGAACTTCAAACGTTTATCTGAAAAAAGAATAGTAGCTGACCACAATGGGATATCTACTGTCTGCACACAGCACGTCAAGGGCCTAAGTTTGCCAATGATAAAAAACTCAATGGCATCAACAAATTTTCAGGATCATTGGCATCAACAAATTTTCAGGATCATTGGCACCAGCCGATCCTTGAGTAGCATCTATTTATTATTCATCATCAGTTCTCATATGCGCTCAGAAACTTCTTAGCAGCATCCAAATTCAGCTCTTTGTAAACCTGCATGCACATAGATCAATCCCAGAAAATAAACTTTAGCGTGTAAAAATAGTTGTTGGTATTAAAATGACGAATGAGGGAGGTGAATCAATACAAGTTTCTCATGAGCTTCTTCAAATGCCTTGCAGAAGAACTCTGCCTTTGTCGCTCCAATCTGCCATAGTGCGAGCCAAAACAATTTATTAAGCCACCAGAAAAAAAAAATGTGTGTTTGAATTTCCAGATAGTTAATGCTACCCAAATATGTCCTCCAACAAAGATGTAAGATGGCATGCGATAAACAGAAATATGGTATTCATGAGAGTAGTGCGAGAGTGCACCAACCATACAATACTACCCAGTATATAGTCCAACAAAGGTGGCATGCAATGAATAGAAATACGGTATCCAAGCCAGACGTAGAGTAGTGATGCTACCTTCGACATCAAATGGTGGACCAATCTAACTGGACAGAAGCCAAGAACAATCTATTTGCCTAACTTTTAAAATGACTTGCCAATTCCTGAACAACCACAGATTGTAAAGCTTTTATGACAGCTTTTCTGGTATACATTGAGATCTATTTATGGCAAACCTGGTTTCACTTCAGTAAAACCACCAGAATGAGGCAAAAAAAAGGTACTCTAGAGGTCTGTGTTAACAGTTTTCTATTGTGTATGCCTCTCTCCCAAAACACACACACACACACACACACACACACATGACGCAAACATGAAAAAGAACAGCTTCTACTTTGACAAGCTATACCAAAAGCTTGTCAGCTCCTAGCAAATCCTTCAATAGCATTTCTCTCAAACCCGCAGTCACTCATGCCAACAGGAGCTCCATGGGCATAACCACAAAAGATTTGGGTCACAAATTCAGTGGTCAACAGAGAAGGGAGTGGTACAAAGGAGTAGGCTACCAACAATTGGCAGTGAGATAAAAGCATGGCCTTAATGGAGATACAAGTGGTATTTTCCTATAAGTTTGGGTCGCCGGGTGGTGTTTTCCTATAACTTCAGATGTTCTAATACATGGAGCCAGTTTTTTGTGCCCCAATTATTCTTACTCAAACAACAGACCTAAAATACACACAACATTACTCAAAGCTCTCAAAAATGTTTCACACCACTGTATTGAGTTGCTAGTTTCCTGATACTGGAAAAGAAATATACATACTTTTTTTTCTCTGCAGCCATCTTCAACTTCTGCAAAAACATATCTGTGAAACATACAAGAAAATTAGTGAGTATTCTACTTCACTATGGCATATCGGAGCATAATTAGATCTATTCTATAATTGTTAGTGGAATGCAGAATAAAAGAAAGTGTGTCATTCGCCATCACTGAAACAAATTTGAGTGACCACCCTAGAGAAAAAGTATTTGTCACTCAGTAATTGTTGCAGAAAGCACATCTCAGTGTCATGTTATTCAATTGCTTACTGCTCAGTCCTTCATATCAGATATGTAAGAGACTGGATATGTAAAAGGTATATTCTGTGTAGACCAAATTTGTATGGTAGTAAATGATGGATTGTGTGGTTGGTTTGATGCTTTGGAAGCGATGATATTTATACTCCCTATTATTGATTTTCACAGGAAAAAAAGGTCGAGTAAAAAGAAACCACAGGTGCTGATAATAAGTAACCCAATTTGGAAAAACAGGTCCAAATGAGCCAGGTAAAAACAATTTGAATTGGGATGTAACCAGTTCTAGTTATCAGCATCTCAGCTTTGTTTGATAGGGAGCAAATAAGCTTCCATGAGAAATGTAGTGCATTCACAACCGAATATCGATATGATGAACTGTTGCCAGGGCACAAGGTAAAGACCTAAGTTTAATAGATATACCAGATCATGAATAACTGCCCCTTGGATTTAACTGAACAGGGATGAAGGGGGACATCAGCCTTTGCCTCTACAACAATAATTGCTGAGGATAGGTTTGAAGCATAAGGACACGGTTACACATGGACATGACAATTGTGGGGGCTTAGCAATAGTTTTCTAATATAAATTTGTTAAGATGAACAACAAACTATTGGCTGGCATACCTTGTGTGTCGGATGGGCCCTTATTATTTCTCTTTGTTGCCTCCTGCCAGCAATAGCTTCATTAGCAATAGTTAAAAGGTATAATCAGGTAGCGCCCAGATAAATCAAACACACCTGAACTCGTGATCGTTGTCTGGTTCCTCTGCTAGATGTTCCAGAATCAGCCTACATTTGGCCCAAAAAAAAAAAGGTTTGCATCAGCTCTTGCTCAAAAAGGTCTGCAAAAAGGAAATAAGAACCAACCATATTTATTCAGTTACTTCTGATGGACATCTGCCACAATGGATTATGAACCTATGATTCCATATCAATGTGCTTATAATACTGTACTCTTTGTTCTGGTTCAACCCAAGAGATTTCTATTTAGATGAATGAATGCATGGCACCAACTGTCCCATGCTGGCATCCCCCATGTACTACTCTCTCAACCACAAACCTTAAACTCAAACAGAAACAAAACATTCATGACATTGCTTGACTACATGTAGCTCAATACTTTGCCAATCTCTACCTCAAAGTTTGTCACTAATATTTACCCGCTTTAAGAGGCCACCAATAGCCTATTTTCTTAAATGGCAGGGGAAGCACGGTGTGACACTAAGATTAGCCTGCTTATCTTGAGAGGCTAGGAGTAACAGACTAAACCTGGAACCCCGTTTTAGATGCATACCGACTTTTATTGGGCAGGACACATTCTAGAGGGGCTTTCTTTCTTAACAAAGGGAGAAAATGAATAACCCCCCTTTACCTAAAAGAAGGGGAGAAAAACTAGGCTGTTCAGGGCACATGGATAAAATTCGCTTCTCTTTTCTTTCTTCGTTGTAGTAACACATAAATCCTGTTAAAGGATGCTAACGTGCTATCACCTTTAATACATCATCTGACCAATGGCTACATTACATGGCCCTCTACCACAACTGCTCCTGCAAACAGCAAGTTGATTTCAGAACCCGGAGCTGCAAGCACTCTGCAACAGCTAAAGTGTGTCGCAACAGGAGATCAGGTCATCGGAATTGACGGGAAGGCATATGCTACCCCGAATTCCCAACCGAGTTCCACGCCACAGATCGCGGCTTGGGACTTGGGAGGTCCCCAAATCAGACCACTTAGCCCCGTGACTTAGCGGCACAGGCAGACGGAAAAGGAGAGGGGTAGAGGGGGCAGGAGGAGGGGGGGGTTTACGCAGTAGTCTCGGGAGCGGACGACGGGGAAGAGGTCGAGCATGTCCCGGAACTCCTTCTCGTCCATGGCGACGTCTCCGGCGACGGACTCAGGGCTCAGGGCTCGAACCACGCCGATGTGGGTGTGGATGTGGACTCGCTAGAGAGAAGATGGATTGGTCCACGAAACACTTCGCTTCGAGCCTTCCACTCTCACCACATGGGCCGGTGACTCGTCAGACTACAGGGCCCAATATACCTAAGGCCGGGCAGAATACTAGTGGGCCGTCAGCTTCTGGCCGAAAGACCACCAGTGCTCTTTTTATCTCTGCTAAAAAACTCTGCTCTTTTTATCGGCAATGGTCGCATTTCACGCTATATATGAGGGGGCAAGAGCTTAAGAAAAACAGTACTTTCTCCGTCCTTAAATTATATAAGATGTTTGACTTTTTCTCTCTTAAATTTAACCGCTTGTCTTATTCAAAAGAACTATATAAAAATAAAAAAAATTAAGTTACTTTTTAAAAACTTTTATTAATAAAAAGCCACGATAAAAAAATGATATTATCATATTTTGTATACAGCGATTTGGCTGCTGTGCATGAGTGTTGAAAAACACCTCAAGTAGAAAAAAAAAGGGATTTAAAGTGGGTGAGAATGGCCCACGTCCATCCCTGCAAATTAAACAGTTGAGTTTTTGCCTCGTGTCCCAATCGTGTACACAGGCAGCCTCCTCATAATATGAGATCTTCACCGTACCTTCACCAACGCAGCAGCATCCAAATCTCCCTATTGTATATAGTAGCTAAAGAAATGTTTATCAGTACGAAATCACAGCAGACGAGTTGACGAGACGATTAAATCACAGCAGCAGCAGCCATGGTGGTGGCCATGGCGGCGGCGACGAAGCTGTGGCCGCTGTTGTTCGCGGCTGCCTGCTTCTTCTTGGGGGCGGCGGCGGCAGTGCCCGTGCCTGCTGGAGCGGCCACGGCTCCAGCGGCGGCGACACGGCCGTACCACGGCGGCGGAGGCCGCTGCTACAGCCGTCTGTTCGCGTTCGGCGACTCGCTGACCGACACGGGCAACTTCATCCGCTACTCCGCGTCGCCGGGCCCCGTGGCGCACTCGCCCTACGGCGAGACCTTCTTCCACCGCCCCACCGGCCGCTGGTCCGACGGCCGCCTCGTCGTCGACTTCATCGGTGCGTGCGTGCGTCGTTCGAGCGAGTGCCGATCGAACAATTGTTGCATGCCTGCCCACTGACTCTGCTCTGCTCTGCTCTGTGTGCATATATATGCAGTGGAGCGGCTGGGGTTGCCGCACTGGCCGCCGTACCTGGAGGGGAAGAGCAAGGAGGACTTCCGGCACGGCGCCAACTTCGCGGTGGCCAGCGGCACGGCGCTCAACCAGCTGCTCTTCAGGAAGCACGGCCTCGACGTCAGCGGCATCACGCCCTACTCCCTCGGCGTGCAGATCGGATGGTTCAAGAAGGTCCTCGCCATGCTCGCCGCCACCGAACAAGGTACGTAGTATATACGTGTACATGCATATTCTATTATACGCCAGCAATTCTTTCTCCTTGTACAAATTATTAAACGACTTAGACATGCGCGCGTTGTCGTGTGTCGTCGTCGTCGCTCCAAGACATTGACAGCACACACAATCATGCACTCTAGCTTTTTAGCCTGTTGTGCACACATACTAGAGTACTAGTATATCTGTAGATAATTGGCCTGAGATTACGACATGTCGCCATCTTTTCCTGTTGGGTTCTGTAGAATGTGCAGCCCGATCACTTGCAGCTGGCATCCCACGCGATCCAAGCGTTTATTCAGTGATTTTTACTCGGGAATACTTATATGAGCGAGGTGGGTTGTCTGAGACAAACTCAAATTTAATTTTAAAACAAATTTGCTGCTACACGGACCACCACTAGTCTTGCATGATTGCATCCCTATTTCGATTGGATGCTAGCTCGAGAGGATGTTCGAGTTCACTGTTCATCAGCAACAAACGTAGTCCTTCCTGCTAGTTCCTACACACCATGACCAGCATGCAACTAGCAATATAATTAAGTTTATTATATAATTAACCGTGCATGCATGCATGCAGAGCGCCGGGAGATCATGGCGAGGTCGCTGTTCCTGGTGGGCGAGATCGGCGCCAACGACTACAACCACCCCTTGTTCCAGAACCGGACGCTGGGCTTCGTCGACTCCCTGGTGCCCCTCGTCATCCGCTCCATCGGCCGGTCGCTGGAGTCCCTCATCCAGCTCGGCGCCAAGACGCTGTACGTGCCGGGCATCTTCCCGATCGGGTGCGTCCCGAGGTACCTCTTCCTCTTCCGCAACAGCAGCGCCGCCGCCGGCGACCACGACCCGGCCACCGGCTGCCTGCGGTGGCTCAACGACCTCACGGCCCGCCACAACGCGCTGCTCAGGGCGAAGCTCGCCGAGCTCCGCCATGCGCACCGGGACGTCTCTATCGTCTACGTCGACTACTACGGCGAGGTCGACGGCATCGTCGGCGCCCCGGCGCGGAACGGCTTCACCCCCGCCACGGCGCTCGACGCGTGCTGCGGCGGCGGCGGCCTCCACAACGCCAACTTCACCGTGCACTGCACGGAGCCCGGCGCCGTGACGTGCGCCGACCCGTCCAAGTACGTGTCCTGGGACGGGCTGCACATGACGGAGGCCGTGTACCGGATCATGGCGCGCGGGTTGCTCGACGGCCCGTCTGCGCAGCCTCCCATCATGGCCACATGCAGCAAGCACTAAGCTAGCTAAGCTAGTCGTCGCCCTCCCGGGCTTGCCAAAAGATGTAAACAAATAATGAAATAAATAAATGTGCCTTTATTTTATCATTAGTACGTGGTGTAGAAGAATAATGCCGATGATATATCGGCTACGTTCTAAATAGATGGATCAAGAGGGCGCTTTGTGACTTCATGTACTGTATGTATGTATAGATATATATTGTGTTCCAGAGCAAACTTTACTGCTTGTCTTTTAAATAAACAATATAATGAATGCCAGCAAATGTTTTTTTTTTCCTTTCCATTACTGTCTTTTGTAGAAACGGAAATTCTGTTTCTCTTCTTGTTAAAAGGAAATCCGTTTCTCTCTCTCCCGGTCTCCCTCTCTAACATGAGCTTTTCGGGTTGACTGAATGACGCACGAGCACGTAATTGCGCCCAATGCTGATTACACTGTAATAACTTATTACGTATTTTACAGCAAAATAGGAAAATGACTCATACGTGCACAGAATGGTAGTACTTCAGTAAGTACGCCGTGCTCGGAAGCAGTAAGCACCTGTTGACATGTGTGGAAAATGACTCACCGTCCATGGGTCCAGCACATGCCACGTCATAGCCGGAAAATGACTCACCGTCCTCCTCTGCCGAGAACGGCGGCGTACCGCCTGTGGGTTGTGGCTTTGGCTCTCTCTGGCAAACGTCCGCATCACGGCCATGGTTCTTCCCTGCAGGTAGCAAACGTGTCGACCTCAACCTGTTACCATGTGTGGCTCAAGATGGGCAAGGCAATAGAGAACCACTCAATTTATTCTAAGCTTTAGATACTGGCAACGAAGTGGGACTATCAATGCAAGGAAGCATACCTTTGCTTTAATTTGTCATTCTTCATTCCTACAAACGTATCGATCTCACTCTTACCATGCGTGACTTAAGATATAAGAATACCAGGCAAGGCAATAATAGAGAACTATAGGCTTCATTCCAAGCTTTAGCTACATACAACTAATGTGAGACCGTCAAGAGGGAACATACATTTGCTTTTGTCATTTTGCATTCCTATACATTCCTGCAAACATGTCAATCTCACCTTGTTACGATGCGTGGCTCAAGATATAAGAATGTCATGCAAGGCAATAGAGAACACCACATGCTTCATTCCAAGCTTCAGATACTGACAACTAATATGTGACCAGCAAGAAAGCAAACATTGCTTTGCTACTGCATTCTTGCAAACGCGTCACTCTTAACCTGTTACCATGTGTAGCTCAAGGTACACTACTACACAAAAGATTTTGCAAGGCACTTCAAAAATGAGCTCAGAGGCGGTTCGCCTCGGTTAATGATTTCCAACTGAGGCAATGCCCCGGTGCAGCAACCGCCTCGGTTAATACATTAACCGAAGCGATTTTTATAACAAAACTGCCTCAATTAATCACCATTAACCGAGGCGGTTGTTGTAAGAAAACCGCCTCCGTTAAGTCATTAACCGAGGCGGTTGTTGTAAGAAAACCGCCTCGGTAAATATTGAACCCAGGCAGCCCATCTAGACCCGGTAATGAGCTCTTGATATATATAACGGTGACCACGAAACCCTAACTTCCATTCCATCTCACCTCCCTCTCCCTCGCGCCGCCTCCCTCTGTCTGCACCCTGGCCCTCCACGCGAGCGTGAGGGGATCCCTCTCCCTCACACAAGCGCCGCACCTTGGCCCTCCATGCGAGCATGAGCGGATCCCTCTCCCTCACGCGAGCACCGCCCCTGGGCCGTCCACGTGAAGCGGCGGCGTGTCAACCGACGGTGGTGCGGATCTCAGCGAAGCGCAGCCGAGGGAGAAGCGGGCGGCCTGGATCTCGGCACGGCGGCCGGGCGGAGGCGTCGGCCTGCGCACGCCCACTTCCCTCCCCTCCCTTCCAGCGGCGCTGGCGCGCTGCCTCCCGGGGCGCGGCTCGGCCCCGGCGGCGGCGCTGCGCGAACCCGTCCGGGCGGCTCCGGCCGCCGGCGGGAGCGGGGCGCGTGGACCAGCGGGCGCCCGGCGACCTTCCTCCGAGCACGGCACGGCGCGCCCATCCTCTTCTCCAACCTTCTTCTCCGGCGGCGGCCCGGATCCGGTGGCCACCAAGCGGATCCGGCGGCCACTAAGCGGATCCGGCCATCAATGGCGGCGGTGGCGTGGATCTGGCCACCGGGCGGCCTCGGCACCGCAGCAACACAGCGGCGGCGCGCGCACGCGGATCGATCCATGGTGGAACCTGCACGAGATCCGTCCCAGGCGGTGGCCAATGAGCGTATCCGCCACCATCGAGTGGATCCGCCACCAGCAGCCGGCGGGGGCGTGGATCCGCCACCGGCGGCGGTGGCACGCGAAGCTGGGCTCGGTGGGCTACCGGGCTCGGTGGACTTTTTTTAATTTATGAAATTATTAACCGAAGCGGTTTTTGTAAAATAACCGCCTCGGTTAATATATTAACCGAGGCGGTCGTCCAACCGCCTCGGTTAAGGCCACGATTAACCGTGACCTTATGTTCGAGGCGGTTAGAAAAACCGCTTCAGTTAACCAAAAAACCCGCCTCGGTTAAGTTTTCTGTAGTAGTGGTATAAGAACATGGGGCAAGGCAGTAGAGAACCACAGGCTTCATTCTAAGCTTTAGATATTGACAACTAACAGGGGACCTGCAAGAAAGCATATCTTTGCTTTGCCATTCTGCATTCCTACAAATGCGTCGATCTCACCCTGTTACCACACGTGGCTCAGGATATAAGAATGTCAAGCAAGACAATAGAGAACCAATGGCTTCATTCCAAGCTTCATATACTGACAAAAAATTATACATTTGCTGTGTCATTCTACATTTTTGCCTCCCCTACACCATTTCATTTCACGCCTCTTCAATGAACCATAGTCCTTGTGAGCTAGGATCACTACAATGTTCCCACCCATATACATAGATGGATGGAATGTGCTAGTCCTTGCATTGCATCTACGAATTATTCGGTCAGCATGGGCTGGTGATCTATAAGAGTTGGTGAATGAAACCTCATCTCCAATGCATAGCTATATTTTGCTACTATACTTTCTTCATTTTACATGCCATATTAGATTTATCATAAATTGAATATTTTTCATCTTTACCCATCAATTTTAAGAAATCCACGTAATTTCCCAACATGAAAGTATTTGTGATAGTGAATCTGAAAACATAAACCTTATGTTGTCAACATGTATAATTTTATTAAAAAAATATGGTCAAAATTAGAAATTTTTGACTTAGAACAAAACTAATACGGCACGTAAAAAAGAAAGAAGGGGTTATTCAATAAGTAGTAATTGCAATGCATAGGACATGAAATCCTCCAAGACCCAACCACTACACTTCAATTTCATGGAAATAATGTAGTATAACATAGATGAAATAAACTCATCCCAGCTCTTCCTTGTAACTCTAATGTCATGGAAACAATGTATAATAACTAGAGAAGTTACTTCTTAAGAGTCGAAATTAATTAGAGCCTTTTTTTTTCAGGAGGTAGAATCTTGTCAAATTGGCACTAAGAGTACAAAGAGGATACAAAAAAAATATAAAAAGCCAAGTGAACCTTTTTTCAAGAAATTCTTCAAAAAGTTAGGCACCACAGGACCACAATTGCTATTTGTGGTTATCAAATGGAGCTTGACCGCATGGGTAGAATTCTTCTCTGTACATGAAATTCAAATGGAGTTTGTGTCTGAGAAGAATTTCATCCGGGTTTGGTGGCAAAGTTTCACGTGGGTGATGTCCGTCTTTACACATACAGAAACAATAATGTTTGCAAAAGAATGTTGTCAAAAAATGTTTGCAAAAGAAAAGAAAAAACTCACGGCTATAGCTTGTTTTTCTATGTTTCATTTCATACCCACCCTCGTGCGCATGTGTTTCATCTACCACAAACACGTGCACGTCACACATCCTTGTCCACTTCTAAATAAAAAGCATTTGAAAAAATATAATGTCGCAAATCAAGCGGTGGTTAGCACGGCCCGACTTGCTTTTTTTTTCCCATAATAAGCAAAGATAATAACCGAACTAATTGCCGTGGAAAACACGGGCCACCTCAATTTGATCCTTCAAAGTTCGTTTTGATAATTGTGGCAACGTTAATTTATACGTCTGGAGGCTGAGCCTTGGAGATTTTTTTTTGGAAATAACTTGTCTCTACTTTTGCCACACAAGGACTGGATCTTTTCTTGCTCTGAAACAGAAACGCCGCACGTCCGCACCTGTTGTGGAACCTGCAGTCCGTCCATGGACCCGGCACCGACGCCGACAGCGCGCCCTGGCCCTGCCAGGCTGCCACGAAAATGATCCATTCATCCATCCTCTGCCGAGCACGGCGTGCCGCACTGCCGCGTGCCTGCTGCCTCGCCTCTGCACCTGGCTTGGAGACGACGCATACGCATCCCACTTGCCTAGACTAATCAAAGCCATTTCATTCACCATAGAGAATAGAAAAAAATAATCCCCAATCTGCTTTTCCCTTCTCAGTTCGCACTCATCCCTCCCTTCCAGAATGACAAAACAATATGGATGAAATCAGATTCGAGTCGTGAGGCGGTAGAACAAGAGAGGATGCTCCTCCAATCCATCATAAACTAAACCTACGCAGGCATCCGGGCGCAATCCATCCCCCCTTCGCGAAGCACCGCCCCGCCGAGACTCGGGGGCGCCTGCGCCATGGCGTTCCTCTTCGGCGCATTCCTGGGCCTGGTGCTGGGCGTGGCCGTCGTCATGGCGTTCGCGCGATTCGAGAACAGCCGCGCCGAGCAGCGCCGTGAGCTGGTATATGTTCCAGTTTCCACCCCCTTCCCTCCTTGGATTTTTCTCGTTGCGGCCGCTGGTTTGGTTCAATTCGATTTGGGGTGAATTGGTGATGTTATTTATTCGTGGATTTGCATAGCTTTATTAATACCTTCACCTTCTAGGGCTGTTAGCTCATTACTGCTACCTAATTAGTAATTTAGTACTAATTGTTGTAGGAATAACGGTAATGTGGGGACCGATAAAGTATTGCTATCCCCTGTCATCTATTTCTCATGCCTGGCTTGATTTGTTTCCGCAGGCTGCTGTAGCTGCGGCTTTCTCCAAGTTGACTATACAGGATTTGAGGAAGCTCATCCCACCCGAGTTCTATCCATCATGGGTTTCAATCACACAAAAGCAGAAGTTGAGTTTTTGCCTACGGTTGCAGCCAACCTCTATGTTGTGCAATACTTCTGGTGCTGATACTCTTTGTTTTTAATCTGTACAGCTTAAATGGCTGAATCATGAGTTGGACAAAATCTGGCCATTTGTCAACGAGGTACTAGCTTCTTTTACAGGGTCTTTCAGTATTCCACACTTCTGATTTTAGCTGAGCTCTCGTAGTATTACTCGAGTGAATTTGCTTATCAGCAGTATAAGTGATAATAAGAGAGTCAAATGTGGTGGTTGCAGGCTGCATCAGAGCTGATTAAAACTTCTGTGGAGCCTATTTTTGAGCAGTACAAGTCATTCATCTTGGCCTCCCTCCATTTCTCAAAGTTGACACTTGGAACTGTTGCCCCTCAGTTTACTGGTTTGCCCTCAACACTTGTGGTGCTTTTTAGTAGTACTATTGATACAAACTAGAGGCATACACCGCGTGTTGCTGCGGAAACTACTAATTTGGAATAAAATTAAACTATTCATACGGGTTGCCATGAAATTACCGATGATTTGGAATAATACAAAGGGATAAACAATTATAAGTAAATGTTAGTGGATGAAGTAGCATGTTGATGTGGACAACTAAATGCATGTTAGTGGATGCGTCTTGCTGACATGTACTCCCTCCACCCCAAATTGTAAGTCATTCCAAGAATCTTGTAAAGCCGAAGCATTTCAAGTTTGACAAATTTATATAATAAAATAATAACATTATAATACTAAATAAATATCAGTAGATTTTTTTCATTAATTATATTTTTATAGTATACCTATTTGATATTATAAAATCCTTGTTATTCTCTCTATAATTTTGGTCAAACTTGAGATGCTTTGACTCCAATATTCTTGGAATGAAGGCTTGCTTGGTTAGGATCCAATATTTGCCAAGCCAAAACTAGGGCAAGCCAAACCTAAGGCATGTCAAATCATGGTTGCCAAAACCTTGGCAAGAATTTTGATATAGCACTTGGTTGGTTACCATAATGAAGGCTTGCCAAATTTATCTTTTATATGTAGTTTAAGAACATTCTAGAAACTTGTCAAAACTTTGGTATAAAAATTGATGACACCAATTCTTTGGCAATGAACCAATTGATGACCATATATTTGGCATGTTGTGGTTTTGGTTTAGTAAGAATTGGATGCCAACCAAGCAGGCCCTGAATTACAATTGGAGATGGAGGGAATAGATCATAATTGCAAATGCTAGTTGGCCATAAATGCATCCGATAGTGGATAGCTTGCATGTTGGGAGAAATAGCTAATGGGGTTTACCTTTATGAGAGTATATAGATAGATAGATTATCTTCCTTGTCCTTTCCTGTATTTTTCAGTTATTTTTTGAATTGTGAATCTGTATGCAGTAAGGGTCTGATTGGTTGCCTCAGGCTTGTGCAGTGCAGTTTGCTTGTTGATTGCCTGCATATGCTCTTATAGGTTTGCACAGTGCTCAAAACAAGTCCAATGCTGCATTAGCTAGTACGCAAAGTTTGATCATATTAGACAATGCAGATTTGCGCAGGCTGATGCGCACATAGAAATGAAACATTCTCATCCCCCATACCTCTACTAGAACGTAGAAACATGAGATTCAACTAGTGAGTACTGACTGCATGCAACAAAATGTAAGCAACCAAACACAGGTTTATCAAATGCGACTTGCCTATGCAGACCAGCGGTGCAAATTGGTGAGTGTTAGGTGCACCTCTAAACCTCTTTAGTTCAAGTATTTATACTACTTCTCCAAAATTTTTGAAAAGTAGTATAAATATTTGAACTAATGAGGTTTGAACTAATGAGGTTTGGAGGTGCACCTAAAGGTTACCCCTTTGCACCTCTAATGCAGACCAACCAAACATAAAGACTATATGTTTATGCTGGCTTAGATTATGCTACATAAGGTCTAATGCAGGCTAAGGCTAATGCAAGCGACACCAATCAGACCCTAAACCGGATCAGATATGCTGACTCCTGGTTTCGTAATCAATAGCAAATATATTTGGCATACTCTCTGTCTTTACAAATATAAGGATGCCTAGGTCAATATTATTTGTAATCACTTTTTTTTTATCGAACAACATAGGACGGTAGGAGAGCACATGTCATTTCATTAAGAGAGAAACAGGATACAAAGGGAAGGTAAAAAAATGCCCCTCCCAAACACAACCCCCTACCCCACACCAGGTCAATCACTTTACAGATGGTGGCATCAATCGGTTAGGCCAAGTATTGTTTCATGATCAGGTTTTCTTATCAATATGAAATAGATCTAAGCATATTCTTGCATGAACCTCTTCGCCTCTTCGGACAGCTTCATTGATGGTGCTAGGCGTATATCTTGCTGTGTTTACCTACTAGTGTAGGGGTTTCTTGCATATGTACATGCTATATATCTCCCCTGTTTATTTGGGTTTCTCCTTATGCTTGTGTAGTGTAGTCAAACAAGCCAGCAAGCAATGCGAAGGATCTATATAATTGTGTTCTCTGTGGTGCAGCCCGAGGGTGAACACAGTGGTACGAACTGTGTCAGGAGTTCGATAGTTGAGTACTGCTTGCTAGCTTGGCACTAGGCTTAGGCTGTTTCTTTCTTTCTTTTTTTTTTTTTTTTTTGTGGCGTGAATGAACTGATATCTTGTTGGTGTGTGGCGTTGTGTGTGTGTGCTTTTTGTTATTATTGGGACTTCTATTCCTTCTTTAATGACATGCAGCTCGCCTGCATATTCGAGGAAAAAAGTATTTAAAAGTTTTGTACTTAAAATGTTGTTTTTTTGTGATCAAAGTATCCCGCTGATGTGCTAGATAATTGGTTCTGTTGATTTCCCTGATGTCTCTCTGAAGTCTTTATGATAATTTTATGCTGCAGGAGAGAATCCTCATTTTCCTTTTTTTTATTACTTACGTGATATTTTCAGGTGTTTCAATCTTGGAGAGTGATGATTCTGCCATCACCATGGAACTCGAGTTGCAATGGGATGGCAATCCTAATATAGTACTTGACATCCAAACAACAGTTGGAATATCTCTTCCTGTACAGGTAATATGCTGTAGTTATACATTGAATTAAAGCAGAGAAAGGCATATGAATCCCTGTAATCTGGTTTACTATCCAACAATCTTCTTCCACTAGCCTATATATTGTTATAATTTGCACACTACTTTTCACTATCTACAAGCTGAAACAAGCAGGCCTTATAGTCTCGGTATGATTTAACTAATTTGCAGTTGTACTATTTCCTGACAGTACACTTGTAGCATTTCTATTTCTTAAAGTCTAAACCCAAAGAAGCAGCGACTGAAGCACTGCTTATTATTTTTTTTTTCTAGAACGCGCAGGAGATCTGCATGTCACACACCAACACCCCACCACTCTCAAACAACTAGATTGCCCATGATACAGCACAAAACACTACCATGACCAGGAGGAGAAAAACGCCTTTATGTCCGCTGAAGAGACAAGACAATTAGATGAGCAATGCCCTTAGCCCCTGCCAATGTTAGATAATCTTCTGCTCTCTCATCTCTCTTTTGTCATTGCATAGGAACAGGGACTGCTCCTTTTTTTCCTTTCATTTCTACCTATCTTTAGGACAGTACCAGGTACGTAGCATAGTGGTGGCACAAATAGTATGGGCAAGCATGTCCCTTAGTTGGTAGATGACCTCATGTACTTTTGACTAAAACCAGTAGAGGCATAGCTGCAGCCTCAGTTCAGCAGCTCCATTTCACGTGTGTTGGGGTGTGCGCGCGCGCACGCGCGTGTGTGTGGGGTGTATGTGCGTGCGCTTGTTTTTGCGTGTTTTGGGGGCGTGGGTGGCGCTCTGCGTTTGAGGGATGTACAAAGCTGGCCAACTGCCAAACCCCATAATCTCATCTCCTTCAACTGCCAACAGCGTGATTCTCTGAAGATGTGAGGTCCCATAAAAAACACAGTGGTTACGATAGATTCCAAATGATCCAAGTTCTGAGAATTATAATAGAATTTTGACCTTGCTGAACCTGTCTGAGCACCCCTTGGTTGATTCTAGACCACCAGCCATCGAAGGAAGACTTCCGGTTGAGGGGAAAGATTCTGGAGCCCTACCCTTTGTAGCAGCCAAACGCCCAAACCAGAGAAAACACATGTCACTAAAGTTGATTAATCGTTTCATGTTCCTGATCACACGATGGGCTGCAAGGAGGGTGTCGCAAATCCCGGCGAGCCAGCAGGCCAAAGAAACACTGTTGCCTAACTGTTGTGCATGGTGCTTGGCTATAGGGTGGGTGGTGGTGGTGGATGCGGTGCTTGATGGGACGGCAAGGTCCTTGTCTCGCCTTCCCGGAGTTGACAGGGACGGTGATAGAGAGGGAGAGGGAAAGGGAGAGATTAAGGGAGAGTTGTTACTTGCCTTATCCTTCACTGATGCTCCCCTTTTAAGCAGGGCTTATAAACCAAATACTAAAAGTATTAAGCACATGAATTTATAAGGAAACAATCCCAGATTTCTCCTAATCAAACATTTGGCAACCTTCATTCATTGCAGCGCCTTTCCTTCTAATGCCTGAACCGTGTAAGCGTGTTCATGTTCCTGCCTGTATCTTCTTGTGACGTTCAAACATGGGCCCACATAACACTAACGACTACATCTTTACTGATTTCTATTTTTTGCCACAGACCAATGATTTTGTGTCAAAAAAGCATGAAACGGTTATACTCAATCCTAGCAAACATGATTTGAAAACTGGAAACATATTTGGTGCAATAGCATGAAACGATTATTTTTTCTTTTGTTCATGTGTTGTTGGGTTTCATCTCTAGCCTACTCCAACATGCTTGAGACTAAAAGGCTCCGTTGTCTTTGTTGTAATTGATGTGCATTCTGTTATATATGTATGTACCTGCATGTTAATAATATCTTGCTTGGGCCTTGAGCCATGTAATCCTAAGCATAGCAGGCCAGCTCTTGGTTGATATAAGAGACGCATTCTTGGTTGGTATTGTTTCTGTAGATCCAAGATCTCCTGTAGCCTATATATACACGCACTCTATGATCTAATCAATCAATCTATATGTTTTCTATTATTTCCACACAATCCCCATTGCTTACACATGGATCATGGAACGGAAAATGTTGTTTTTTTGAGCAGTTGAACTATGCTTGATGTTGTGTAGTACTTCTTCTGTCCAAAATTACAAGATGTTTTGGCATTTCTAGATTCATAGCTTTTACTATGTATCTAGACATACCATATATCTAGGTGCGTAGCAAAAGCTATCAACCTAGAAAACCCAAAACATCTTATAATTTGGAACAGAGGGAGTAGGATATAAAATTTTTGTAGATCATGGTGTAATTGTGTAGAGTACTAAATATATGTTTGTTTTTTCCATGTTAGGTGAAAAATATTGGATTCACAGGAGTACTTTCGGCTCGTATTCAAACCTCTGATGTCTGAAATCCCCCTGTTTTGGAGCTGTTTGCTGTTCTTTAAGGGAGAAGGTATCACAATTTTCTTTCAGATCTAATGCTCCTTGAAATGACTCTAGTAGATTGCATGATTTAATTAGTTTGACTGCAGAGCAAGGTGGACTTTACCCTCAAGGTTATTGGTGGCGAAATGACTGCTATTCCAGGAATTTCTGATGCAATTGAGGTTTTTAAATACGTCATCCGCTTTATTTTTAGTATGTACTGCTGCGCATATTATATTTATTGAACAATTCAGGGGACAATACGTGATACTATCGAGGACACACTGACATGGCCGAATCGCATAATTGTTCCCATTATACCTGGAGACTATAGGTAACTCACTGCATCAATAATCTGGAAGTATGTATGTTTGTCATTGGATTGTTGAGTATGCCTATTCTTTCAGTGACTTGGAGTTGAAACCTACTGGGGTATTAGAAGTAAAACTGGTGGAAGCTAGGGACCTAAAGAACAAGGACCTTGTGGGAAAGTCAGACCCTTTTGCAGTCCTATACATTCGTCCATTGCGTGAGAAAACAAAGAAAAGCAAAACAATTGTAAGTGCATTATCTTGTTTAAAGCAGATGAATGTCATCCTAACTTATTCTTCTGCAGAACAATGATTTGAACCCCATCTGGAATGAGCACTATGAATTTGTGGTTGAGGACATATCTACGCAGCACTTGACTGTAAAAATTTATGATGATGAAGGACTCCAATCATCAGAGATCATTGGCTGTGCTCGAGTAGACTTAGCTGATCTACAGCCAGGGAAAGTGAAGGATTTATGGTTAGATCTTGTGAAGGACCTGGAAATTCAACGAGACAAGAAACCTCGTGGTCAGGTCAGTTGATGCACTTCGCATGTCTTTTGCAGGTTTAGATACAGGATTACAGGTTAACTAATAAGTGGTTGAACCATGGAATTGGCTGTATGGCATTTTAATTCCATCGCATTTGCAAATTATAGTTGTGAATGAATGGATATGCTAGATTTGCCATAAGATTTACATCACAATACTGCTTCTACTTCACCTCTTTAATTAGCTTTTGTTTTCCGAACTAGAGAAATATTTTAGTTGAAATGATGATAGCACACTAATCTAGTCAAACTGAAAGCGAAGGTAAGCAACGAGAATTAGTAGATTATAGAGATACGTAGAACATGTATATGTAGGTAGGGATAGGGATGACTTGTAGAAAAAAGAACCGTCCTCCGGTATGCCTTACCAAATGCTAAAATTGATTTGTGTCCATAAGCATGTTGATTGTACTGCCTGAGGTCCAAATCTACCCTAGTAGCTAGTGGCAAGTAGCATGGAGCTCCATATGACCATATGTGTGTTCACCTAGGAGCACAATGACGTAGAAACAGAACCGTCCTCTGATATGCCTCACCAAATGCTTACATTGATTTGCGTCCCTAAGCATGTTAATTGTACTGCCTGAGGTCCAAATCTACCTTAGTAGCTAGTGGCAAGTAGCGTGGAGCTCTATATGACCATATATGTGTTCACCTAGCAGCACCACCACTTTTTGATATATCTGAGTTGTATGGAGGGTAAATAGATTACAACTTTGTAGCTAATGACATGTATCCCAAGCATGTAACTGTTGCAAAACTTCTCTTAACATCTGTGGTCCTGAGTGTGGGGTGTGTGAGTTGGGTCTCTCTGACCCATGTAACTTCTTTCTACCTTAATGAAATGACGCGCAGTTCTCCTGCGTTGTTCGAGGAAAAAAAAACATTTCAGTTAATATGTGTTATTTCTTTTTCCTGTATTCGTATTGAACTTCAAATAAAACTTAGATCATATACATTTATGTAACAGTGGCCCTCAAATTTTTCTTTCAGGGAAGTTAATGATTTTGCATGTTTCCTTGTTCCTCAGGTTCACCTGGAGCTCCTCTACTACCCTTATGCTCAGCATGAAGGGGTTCCTAATCCTTTTGCTAATCAGTTTCAACTAACTTCATTGGAGAAGGTCCTCAAAACTGAGTCTAACGGATATGATGTTAATCAGAGGAAAAATGTTATTATGAGAGGAGTCCTTTCAGTAACGGTCATATCTGCAGAGGACTTGCCACCTATGGACATTGGTGGCAAGGCTGACCCATTTGTCGTCCTCTACTTAAAGAAGGGAGAAACCAAAAAGAAGACAAGGGTTACTATCTTTCCCAATCTCAGACTTCTGTAAGGCCATGTACTTTTTCGAGGCTCTCATAATTGAGTACTATTGCAGGTTGTGACAGACACGCTAAATCCAATATGGAACCAGACATTTGATTTCATGGTAGAAGATGCACTGCATGATTTGCTCATGGTGGAAGTATGGGACCATGATACATTTGGAAAGGTGCATTTTGTCTCCTGCATCTTTTTTGTTCATTTTTGAATTCTAAAACTCCCTACCTTGATTCTTTATGCTTTACAACATTTCTGCCAATTTGTCCCAGTGTTATTCTTTAAAAGGGTGTTTTGGTTTTTGTTGTCTCGACCAGATAAACATTCTGGTTTAACAACTCAGAAAAACTGTGGGAGAGGCTACCTGATATGTTTATTGCTACTTATGCAGTTTCAGTAATGTGTAGCCCTCTTGTTTACTTTTTCACTGCTTTGTGACAGATAGTTATTGCTTCTGATTTTTCTCATCACATTTGTTGCTTCGATGTGCTCATTGTATCCTTGAATGTAAAGTTGCTGAGTTACCTGGATTTGTATTGGGTGGAATATAATCGCACCTTGGAACTTATTGGGTGGAATACAATCGCACCTTGGAACTCAAACATAGTGTTTGGTTCTGTATTCGTGTGCTAATGTTTTACCTATTTATTACGTTGCAGGATTACGTAGGAAGGTGCATCTTGACACTGACGAGAGTTATACTTGAAGGTGAATTCCAAGAGACCTTTGTCTTGCAAGGTGCCAAATCGGGAAAACTGAACTTGCACTTCAAGTGGACGCCACAGCCAATCTATCGTGATCGTGACCGGGACCAGTGAAACCTGTAAATGAAAAGGCAGATAAACTCTTTTCCCCAGCGATGCATGCATATTAGCTGCCCTGTACACAAATCAGCAGTTCTTGCAGCCACGTGACCGAAAAGAAATGAACCGATCGACCTTTATCTTATCCTTTGCGACACACGACCTGTATATTAAACCGTGAATGAATAGGAAATGTTGTTACATTGCAAGCACAGATATGCCACGTGTTCATATGTTGGGAGTGAACCTTAGCAAAACTCGGAGTTGAATGTGGTTTCACCGGACCTTTTCTGATGTTTTCGTTATAGTTTGATAAATTTTAATGGCAGCATGTTCAAAAAAAATTATGTGGGGAAGGCTGATGGTAGCTTGTACGGTGAGGGCGCGTTTAGTTTCTTCCTGGGCGCAGCTAGGATTGTGCAAGCTAGCCAGGCCCCTAGCAGCCATGCTGGGGCAGCTGGGCGCGTGCCAGGAGCTCAATTTCTCGTTTTGTGCCGGCCTCGTTAGAGTTTGATAACAATGACTTACGATGACAAGGCACAATCAAAACGTAGTTGTGTAAGACTTTGGACATGTAATAGGTCTCTTGGGGGGATAGTCATACTAAACGAAGTTGTTGAAGACTTTGGACTGGTAATAAGTCTCTTGGGGGGATAGTCATACTCTGGAGTTTTTTGTTTGGAAGAAGTACTCTGGAGTAGTTAACAAAGAGGATATATTTTTGAGTGGTTGGAATAATTTTCAAAGATGCTGATTACACTTGTTCTTATCCGCATATATTTATGGTTCAGAAATCAGAACGCTTTATTTGTTTGCTTGTTGTAGATAAATAAATCATCATTCCTTGCTCGTTAGAACTCCACTCAAAAGGACGTTTCGACGGAATTAAGAGTAAGACCGGCCGGCTGGAGAGCTGCGATGATGCACACAACAAGCAGTGTCGATCGGTCAGCTCTTTCGTACTGTATCTTCCTGTCGTCATCGTTGGTTCGTATTTCACCAGTGCAACTGGAGTATAATAACGACACGTCACGTGTATATATACACGCACGCATGCATGATTGCAATGCAATTAAGATACTCCTCTTCTAGAACGTCACAACGGATACATCACGTGCGCGTAAGCTTTCATGGACGAGGAGTACGTCTATGAATAATATCATCAGGCGTGCCTAATAATAAGCTTTCAAGCTTCAGATGATACTGACAACAAAACATACTCTTAATGCCCTGCTTGAGCATGCATTCTGCCTCTGCTACACGATGCTTTTTTTGGCTCTGGTTCACTGGATCCTAGACCCTTGTGAATGCAATTTCACAAGTATTTGATCTGAATCCACTCACTGTCTCATACATGCACACATCATTATCCACTCACGCTCTCACTTTATCATGCATGCACTCGGGTTGGCATGGCAGCTGCCGCGGCATGAGGACAGGGCACCGTCAGTAGGTCAGCTGGCGGCTGACCGTCATGGTGGCACAGGCGGATTTGCCGTGCCAGGGAGTTTGGCGTGACGAAATGGATCTTGGCTTTCCTTAACAACAAAAGTAATTTAAAATGATCTAAATTTGACTATATTTGTACAACTTTTTAAATAAAACAAGTGATCAAATTTGGAGTAAAAAGTCAAACATCTTTAAAATGGAGAAAGTAGGAAGGATTAGTTTTCAAGTTTATTTTAGAAAAATGATTTTTTAGAAGAAAAAAAAAAAGATAGGAGAGAGAAAGTTAGAAGAAGCTAGTATCGTTAGCTTAAGCAAAATTTACCGTCTGTTCCTGAATTTAGCCAACGGTATCATTCAAATATCTGAATTTTTAAAGTGGTATATGTGATCTAAACTTTGAAGGTAATCACTGCAGGTCCCTAAAGTTTGTCTATGGTGTCATCCGGTGCTCGAACTCTCGAGATGATCACCATAGCATGTCCCAAAACTTGGCTAATGATATCATCCTGATCTAAATGTGTATTATTATTAAAAGTTCAAATACTATATATAGCAGTATTATATTGAACTTTTAATAATAGTATTAATAATAGTGTTATAGCATTAGAGTATTAATAATAGAGAAAAGTTACTTCTATAATACTACTATTAAAACTTTTGAAGTAATACTAAAAATTAGACCACCGATCAAGTTGAGAACTAATGGTGAATTTTTGCTCTTTCAGCATTGTCCAGCTTGTGAAGGAACTCGACCGTCGGACCCCCTCCCGTCCTATAAATCTGGAGTGCAATACGCATGGGATGTTAGCCGACCACGCGCGCTAGCTCAAGCCGCCCATTGCATTGGCGTTTCGATGGCGACGGCGGCTGCTTCTCGCGTCCGCGCCGCGATGTGGCTCCTTGTCGTCGCTTCCTGCGTGGTCCTCATCGGCGGCGCACAGCCGTTGGTGGGCGGCCACGGCGGCGGCTGCTTCACGAGGCTCTTCAGCTTCGGCGACTCCATCACCGACAACGGCAACTGGATGCACTACGCTCGGCCGCCGGGCGCCGTGGCGAGGCCACCGTACGGGGAGACGTTCTTCCACCGCCCCAACGGCCGCTTCAGCGACGGCAGGATCATCATGGACCACATCGGTGCGCGCGGCCGCCGGCAGCCATGCATATATTTGTGCTTGTGCCTTCCTCTTCCTCGCGCTTGCTTACTTGCTTGCACCGCGCTGTGCAGCTGACGCCTTGGGGATACCGTTCGTGACGCCCTACCTCGCCGGCAACAAGAGCGAGGACTTCGCGCACGGCGCCAACTTCGCGGTCGGCGGCGCGACGGCGCTCGGCCTCGACTACTTCAGGAAGAAGAAGCTTGACGCCCGTTTCACGCCTTACTCCCTGCGTTGGCAGATGGGCTGGTTCAGAAAAGTACTCCACATGGTTTCGTCGTCAGAGCAAGAGCAAGGTGATCTGATGGCGAGCTCCCTCTTCTTGCTCGGAGAGATCGGCGGGAACGACTACAACCAGGCCTCGCTCCAGGGAAGGTCCGTCGACGAGGTCAAGGCCTACGTCCCCGACGTCGTCGCCGCCATCAGCGCTTCTCTCACCGTACGTCCTCGTCCTCGCCGCAACGGACATCGTCGATGAACTACTGATCCATGTCATGTCGACCCGTACGTGTTTAATTAATTTGCAGGAGCTGATCGGGCTCGGCGCCAGGACGGTGGTGGTGCCGGGGAACTTCCCGACGGGGTGCAGCCCTGGGTACCTGGCCAAGTTCCAGACCAACGACACGGCGCAGTACGACGCCATGGGCTGCCTCCGGTGGGCCAACGACCTCTCCCAGCTGCACAACCGCGCGCTCAAGGCGGAGCTCGCCGAGGTCCGGCGGCGCCACCCCGGCGTCGCCATCATCTACGCCGACTACTACGCCGCCGTCATGGACATCGTCGCCGACCCCCGAAAGCATGGGTTCGGCGGCGAGCCGCTGGTGTCGTGCTACTGCGGCGGCGGGGAACTGTACACCATCAACCTGACGGCGCACTGCGGCACGAGGACGTCGGCGACGTGCAGCAGCCCTTACGAGGCGGTGTCCTGGGACGGCTTCCACTTCACGGACCACGCGTACCAGGTCATCGCCGACGGTGTGCTCCGAGGGCCGTACGCCGCGCCGCCCGTGCCGCAGCTGGCGAAATGTGGTAGCAAGCCGTGACATGCACACCATTACCGGCGGCCAACCGATGAACGATTTTACTATTCAGCATCTATCTGTCCAGCTTGAGATGAATGTACGTACACCATGGCAGCACCAGCAATAATCACTTTGCGCAGTTCGCAAGAACAACTTGTTTAGTGCCGACGGTTTCGACCAGGCGACCGAACACAGGCCCCGGGCTAAGCTCAGCGCCAAGATCCACGGTAACGGGCCTGGGACCTAAATGTGTTGTATTTTTTCAAATAAAAAAAGTACTAAATTATAAAAATTTCGGTACATACTCAATGATGTACGGGTATTTTTCTAACGTATCATGTAATGTATTTTTAACCGAGGATCTATGTGTGTTGTAATTTATTCCAATATTAGCTAGTGTTACGTGAATGGCGTGGTTAATAATTTTTTAATGTAATATATATATATATATATATATAGAACTACTACTCTATAGCTAGCCACAGAATAACTTATTCTGTAGCCACTTGGAGTTACGATAATTACAATACTAATTTACGAGAATTATAGTAATTCTTTACTAAGTGGTTTACTATAATCATTATAGCAAATAGTCCTATGTGTTATAGTAACTCCTTACTAAGTGGTTTACTATAATCGTTATGGTAAATAGCCCTATGTATTATAGTAACTCAACTATCGTGAACAATTATAGTAATTGAGTTACTATAATTTTGTAAATTAGCATAGTAATTATCGTAACTCAAAGTGGCTACGTATAAGTTATTCTCAGTCTGGCTCTTGAATAGCCTCACCCTATATATACACACAGTAGGTCTCATGTATAATAAATTGTTTCTTGTAGGATGCGACAAACGTACATGTGTATCATGTGTCCATGGTTAAATAAGTGCGAGTCTATGTGAGTCGAACATGACTAATTATTATAACTTCTTTGTCGTGTGATATCTAACTAACATGCATACAGCAATTCATACTAAATAATATTAAATCACGTTAGTATCTGTCAATAGTTGGCATCAGTATTCATCAGTATTACGAAGTACTAAGGGCCTGTTTGGATCCAATGAACTAACAACTAGTTTAACTAGTTGGGTTTTGTGAACTAGTGAACTAGTACTAGTTGAGCTTTGGATTACTCATTAGTTCACCCACTAGTTCACATACTAGTTCACTTGTTTGGATCCTTATGGACTAATTGTTAGTCAACTAGTTACTAGTTGATGGGATCCAAACAGGACTTAAGTAATAATACTGACACACAAATACTGAATATTCTACACCTATAATGTAGAATAACACGTTTAGTATCTACTAATATTAATTAACTTGGTGTCATAAATTTTGATAATTTGTCTATATATATAATAAATTCATTCAAACTGAAAAAACTTTAATTTAAAAAAGATTTGATTTGTTCTTATTACTGTAGCCAGCTATCATCGTACTCGTACATGGTTAAGGTGTATGTGAGCGTCTGGGTCTTAAAAAAAGGTAGCGATGCCCTCTCAAGGAAACAAAACGTCACCGGAAGCACACCGCACTTGTGCACCAGGTGAAAGCCTCGATTAGTGGAAGCACTAAGCTGAGAATTCATGGATGCAGCAGTGATGACGGTGGCGCGCCGGCCGGAAGGAACTCGATCGTCGGCCCGGATCACCAGTTCACCACCCTCCTTCGTCCTACTATAAATGTGCGGTGCGCAATCCGCAGACGCCTCTTGGTGTTTCTTGCTCCGGGACAGGGTGATCGATGCCGGCGGCTTCTCGCATTCTCGCCGCGACGCGCCTCCTCGTCGCCGCCAGCGCGGTTCTCATTGGCGGCGCAGAGCCGAGGCGCGGACACGGCGGCGGCGCGTGCTTCACGAGGCTCTTCAGCTTCGGCGACTCCATCACCGACAACGGCAACTGGATGCACTACGCTCGCTCGCCGGGCGCCGTGGCGAGGCCGCCGTACGGGGAGACGTTCTTCCGCCGCCCCAACGGCCGCTTCTGCGACGGCAGGATCATCATCGACCACATCGGTACGGTACATGCACTCGTTTTCCCGTACGTTCCCAGCCGACGGCGGCCACACGTCGCCGGCGACGGGTATTCGCGCTGACTTGCACCGCTGCTGGTGCCATGCATGTCGTCGGTGCAGCTGACGCGCTGGGGATTCCGTTCCTGACGCCCTACCTCGCCGGCAACAAGAGCGAGGACTTCGCGCACGGCGCCAACTTCGCCGTCGGCGGCGCGACGGCGCTCGGCCGTGGCTACTTCAGGAGGAAGAAGCTCGACGCCCGTTTCACGCCCTACTCCCTGCGCTGGCAGATGGGCTGGCTCAAGAAAGTCATCCGCATGGTTCCCTCGTCAAAGCACGGTGATCTTATGGCGAGCTCCTTGTTCCTGCTCGGTGAGATCGGCGGGAACGTCTACAACCAGGCCTTGTTCCAGGGCAGGTCCGTCGATGAGGTCAAGACCTACGTCACCGACGTCGTCGCCGCCATCAGTGCTTCTCTCACCGTCCGTCCTCGTTCTCGCCGGCTCGCCGCCGCAACAAAGACATCAACTGATCCATGCCATGTCCACGCAGGAACTGATCGGTCTAGGTGCCAGGACGGTGGTGGTGCCCGGGAACTTCCCAACGGGGTGCAACCCGGGGTACCT
The DNA here is from genome assembly GCA_015844335.1 of Chrysopogon serrulatus. NCBI lineage: Eukaryota > Viridiplantae > Streptophyta > Magnoliopsida > Poales > Poaceae > Chrysopogon > Chrysopogon serrulatus. The sequence goes on from JADLZL010004088.1 coordinate 66,913, forward strand.
GGTGCAGTTCCAGACCAACGACACGGCGCAGTACGACTCCATGGGCTGCCTCCGGTGGGCCAATGACCTCTCCCAGCTCCACAACCGCGCGCTCAGGGCGGAGCTTGCCGCGGTCCGCCGCCGCCACGCGGGCGTCGCCGTCGTGTACGCCGACTACTACGCCGCCGCCATGGACATCACCGCCGACCCCCGTAAGCATGGGTTCGGCGGCGCGCCGCTGGTGTCGTGCTGCGGCGGGGGGGGCCGTACAACACCAACCTGACGTCGCACTGCGGGGCGAGGACGTCCACCACGTGCCGCCACCCCTACGACGCCGTGTCCTGGGACGGGTTCCACTTCACGGACCACGCGTACCAGGTCATCGCCGACGGCGTGCTCCGGGGACCCTACGCCTCGCCACCCCGTGCAGCTGCCAAAATGCGGCCGCCGGCCACCGTGACATGCACGCCGCACCATTGCCGGCCGTCAAATCACATCAGACATGACCCGATGAACGATTTTATTCAGGAATCTATGAATCCAGCGTGAGATCGATGCACGTATATTATGTACCATGGCAGCAAGCAGCAGCCATCACTGTGCAGATGGCAACAACAATCTATCAGTAGTGCCGACGGTTTCCACTAGGTGACCGAACAGGTCCCGTGCCATGATCTTGTACATGGCCTCGGTGAAGTGCAGCCCGTCCCAGGACACGTAGACGGACGGGTCGGGGCACTGGACGGCGCCCGGCCCGAGCAGTGGACGGTGAAGTTGGCGTTGTACGGCCCGCCGCCGGCGCAGCACGCGTCGAGGACGGTGCGCTCGGCGAACCCGAACCGCGCCGGGGAGGCGACGGCGTTCATGATCTTGCCGTAGTAGTCGACGTAGACGATGGAGACGCCCGGGTGGTCGCGGCGGAGCTGGGCGAGCTTCGCGCGGAGGAGCGCGTTGTGGAGGGCGGCGAGGTCGTTCAGCCACCGGAGGCAGCCGGTGGCCGGGTCGTAGTCGCCGGCGGTGCTGACGCCGCGGAAGAGGAAGAGGTGCCGCGGGGAGCAGCCCAGCGGGATGACGCCCGGCACGTACACCGTCGTGGCGCCGAGCTGGATGAGGGACTCGAGGGCTGATCCGATGGAGGCGATGACAAGGGGCACCAGAGGCTTCACCCAGTCCAGCGTCTTGTTCTGGAAGAAGGGGTGGACGTAGTCATTGGAGCCGATCCCCACCAGGAACAGCGAGCTCGACATCAGCTCCTGACGCTCTGCATGTATGGTAAAGTAGAGTTTGCTCTTCAAGGGCATGTTTCTGATGCAGTCATCATCGTTAGATATGCATGCATCGCGTGGCAAGAACAACTACGCCCTGTCATGCTCAACTGACGCGCGATGCTAGCGTATCATAGTTAATCACGGCAAGCAAAAGCTGAATATGCAAGTGTGATTTTCAAATGTTGATATCATCTTGGATGTGCATATGTCAGTCTCTGAGTAACGTTAATTACTATCTAAGAAAAATGACAATGTCTACGAAGGAAGCAAGATGTTAAGAGATATGCTAGGTACCTCTTAATTTCGTCCTGAAACATAAGACATCCAAGTGATTTTTTAGACAAAATAAAGTGTTTGCCAAAAGAATACCCTGCCTCTCACTAACTGTAGGATGGAAGGAGTAGTTCAATTATTATTTTTGTTAATTATTGGGTGTTTCAGATGACACTAAGTTTTTATTTAAAGTCAAATTATTGTCTTGCTAAAAAGGACATAGGAGGGGAGAGCATATGATATGCTTAATACGTATATATTATCTAGCGCGGATGAAAACTACTTATGTTTTTTTACACTTTTCTCTATCTGTTCATTTTGTAACGAAAGTAAACTAGTTTTGTTGGATATTATATAAATAAGTAAACATGTACCAGGACGCAACTATCACAAATTAAATTTCTTACTATCGGTATGCAGACGCAACCATCCAGCGCCCAGTCGTCGTAATCGGCTAAAATATCTCGGTTGCTTTCGCTTCTCAAGAAATAATTACCGGTATTTTTTATAAAATAATAAATAATATCGATTAGTATCATACATACTATCATCGAAAAGATCTTTGAATCTAGTTTTTTAACAAATTTATTCGAAAATATAAATATCGCACTCATTTTCCAAATCAAACTTATATGGAAACCGAAAACAACAAATAGTTTGGGTTGGGACAGAGAGAGCACGGATAATCCATCTAATAATCAATTAATTTGTGACAGAGGAAGTAGTATATACTAGCACGGGATAATCTTTCTAATAATCAATTGGCGGTGACAGAAGGACTGACGCTGATGGCAATAGGATGATCAGGACGTGGTACCGAGGTCGTCGTCTGTGGAGGCGGCGAGGAGCATGGCGAGCACTTGCTCGAACCAGCGGATCTGCACGGCGAGGGAGTAGGGCGTGATCCCGTCGACGTTGAGGTGCTTCTTCTCGAAGAAGCTCCTGCTCAGCGCCGTGCCGCTGGCCACCGCGAAGTTGGCGCCGTGCCGGAAGTCCTCCTTGCTCTTCCCCTCCAGGTACGGCGGCCAGTGCGGCAAGCCCAGCCGCTCCACTGCACATATATGCACAACACACAGTGACACAGAACAGAGCACGGTCAGTTGACATCAATGCAAAAATCTCGGTCGTCGTCCTCGTTGTTCCTGATCATCACGCTTGAGTAGCTAATAATGCGTCGTCGACGTACTTACCGATGAAGTCGACGATGAGGCGGCCGTCGCACCAGCGGCCGGTGGGGTGGTGGAAGAAGGTCTCGCCGTAGGGCGAGTGCGCCACGGGGCCCGGCGCCGTGGAGTAGCGGATGAATAAGTTGCCCGTGTCGGTCAGCGAGTCGCCGAACGCGAACAGACGGCTGTAGCTGGAGGTGCTGCCGCTGCCTGCCGCGGCCGGCGTGGCGGCGGCGACGGCGGCGAGCAACAGTGGCAACAGCAGCGCCTTCGCCATGCTGCGAGTCTAGAACTGGAACAACAACAATCAGGTTTGCAGGGGCGTGTGCCTGCCAGTCGGAAGCCAGTTAACTCATCGGATCATACTCGTCTCCGTTGACTTTTTGTGTGCTGCTTGGTGTTGCCATGTAGAGGTGGGGCCCGTGGCAGCTCTCGCCGGCATTTAACGGATGGGCCGAGGCCCACAGCCGACATGCAGAAGGGCAGCTTGGACTTCCGTTGGGCCCAGGTCTATTTTTCCACAATGGGCTGGTTTTCATTTGGGTGCGTTCGTTCGGCCACGAAGACGCAACAACTAGGCCTGGCCTGGAAGGGCCTCCAAAGGTCGAAATACACTAGGGAATGAAATTTGTCTTGACAAAAAAAATATTTTAGGATATAGCGAGGCGTCTTGAGTGACTTTGTGAATCTTGATATTTGCCAGTTTGTCATTCGAAGGTACTCATAGGGATAGAGTTTATGTATGTGTGTTCATAGGGGGGTGAATGTGTGTTTATTGTGGACGTTTGTGTTGTACTGTGTAATTCAAAAAAATTGTCAAAAGTTAAGGCTAATATAAAACAAGCACGTACTTATCGGTGTCTAGAATGAACACCAACGAGTAATCAAAATAAGAGCGCATTTATCCTCTGGAGGGTTTTCCAAGCGGACATGGCGATGTAACTGGTTCGGGTAAGACGCCCTATGTCTAGTGGGAGCGGGGTCATGTTACTCAGGAGCTTGTATGGAGCGGTACAATATGATCGAAAGAGAAGGAGGATCTTCCAAGTCTCTACGAGCGGTGGATGAACTAGAGTGTTTGTTGGTTTGTGCTATGCTGCTGGTGCTAGTGAAAGAGTCGCGTGCTCGTGGATGAGCCCAAGCCCCTCCCACCTTTTATAGTTAAGAGATGGTGACAACGGCGGGTCATACAGCGTGAGGGCCAAGCAAAAGGAGGAAACGAGATCGGGGCAGGGACCGGAGAAGATCACGGTGGTTGTGGCGGTCATCGTCCTTCTTCCTCCCTAGGGACACAGGAGGCGCTCCACTGAAGCGCCGTGTGTCACAGAGTAGGCAGGCGTGCCTTGGTGTCGAAGTAGGTGCGTAGAACGTGGTGTGCTAGCAGGCAGGTGAGGCGTCGGGCGTAGGTCATCTTCTTGGTAGAGTCGCAAGGGTAGCCGGTCGCGGCGGACGCGGGGC
>JADLZL010004089.1:0-15485 GCA_015844335.1 Chrysopogon serrulatus
GAGTTTCCAGCTACGGCACTTTAGGTCCCATCTTTTCCTATCTTTAGTTGGCTGGTCTGCATTACCCAAATGTCCAGGTACTCTCTTGCCAATTTCTATTTTGAATGGCTTTGTCTCATTACTCTCCCCTTTCCAAGCAATGCGTTTCCTTTTGTCTTTGTAAGTCTAGTCTCTAATACAAATTAAAAATTCATGGCTGGGTTGGATTTCTCAGTAGGTTCTCACTATGTGATCATTAATAACACATACAATTAAGATTCATGCAAGCAAGTTACGCACAAGCCGATGACAACATTGAGGGCCTATTATGCGCTTAGATGAAACTAGTGCAGTAAGGGTTAACTAAAGTGTTGGACGGATTATAGGTTGGTGTGAACTGTTGATTTTGGGTTTCTGATAATCATTTTTGGTCTATTATAGATGGAAGTGTACGATGTTCAAAAGATCTTCAAATGTGGAACCTGGGGAGGGGTAGGGCGGGGTCAGCACAGTGTATTAAATTTCGCTATGTTCTTATGAACCTTTTGTTTAAATATAACATTTTCGTTATTTTTTTTTTGCTAAGTGGGATCAATACTTGGTAGTTTGTTCTAACTGTCTCTGAGTACCTCGACTTTTATCTCGTTGTCTCAGATTTCTTTCAGGGGTCTCTTGTGATCAAGGATCGCCCAGGAATTTTTGGCTTGTACTGGCTAGTAGGTATGATTACAGAAAAACCAGTCACAAGGTGGACATGGCCCTCGAGCCCTCGTGACAGCAGCAGGTGTCATGCGTGGAGTAAAGTTTCGCATCAGCTGTACGAAATGCTCCTTTTACTTGCTCGGGTGGCAATCAAGCGAGGTCAATGAAATGATTCTGTTGGGTTTGATGGTAAATACTACTAGCATTGCCAACCAAGGTTGTTAGATCGAGCAATTGCCTGGTGGCTAGCAACCGGCGGCCCTTAGCACCAACGAGTGAAATTTGTGGTGCGTGCTCTTAACCCGGATGGTGGGCCAAGATGAACACAAGGATTTATACTCGGGTTCGGCAAAGCAGTAGGCCCCACGCCCAAAGGTGGGAGGAAGCTCTTGTATTATCTTAAAGTCAAGTGCTCAGTAGGGTAGGGTGTACAAGTCGCTGCGGTAGGTGACAGGCCCCAAGTCTCGTGGACGCACTGGCGAGGATGCCGAGCACGTAAGCTTGTGTGTGTCTCTCATTACATGGCCCGCCCTCGCCTTCCCCTTTGCAGCCGCGAAAAGTGAAGGCGTGGCCTTACAAGCAGTGGTCATGCTCGTAGGCCGGGGTCACGCCCTCCCGCCCCTCCCTTGGACGAGGCTCCGGCTGGGTGGGCCTGACCCGTCCCGACCGTGATTCCAGGCAGATGCGACGCCGCCTCCCCTGCGCCCTCGCTGCCCTGGAATGACGCACGTCTGCCGGGAGCCTGGCTGGGTGCGCTTCTGAGGGGCGCGTGAGCGCCCTCAGCAGCTGACCCGCACGGAAACGTCGAGGCTCTGGCGGCTCCTCGAGCTTGTCGTGCCGCATCTGGAGAGTGGTTGCGAAATGTGACCGTGGCTGCCGCACGCTGGTCGCCTCATCCCGGCTCGTGTGCTCACATGGTGTGATCGCTGGCTGATCGGAAGCGGTGCCCCGCCTCCCACTGCTGGCACGCCCGGCCGCCGCGGGCCTTGACGCAGCTGCATGGCACTGGTTCCGCAGGATGGGACCTCGCGGAGGGTTGGCAGCACAAGGCTCCTCTCTGCGGGCGCCGTGGGCCTCCTACCGTGGAGCATCGCTGTGAAGCATGATTGCCGGGCCGTGGTCGTGGACGTGCGATGCCCATCTCGGCCAGAACACTCGAGCCGCCTCCCCGACACGGGGCGATGGTGGATATGAAGCGCCAAGCTCGTGGTACGGCTCTTGACTGGCGACGCGCCTGCCCGAGGCCTCTGGCTGACGGCTCTCTAAGCGGGACTTTGGTAGCCGGGCGTTCGGCTGCCCGAGGCCCCCGCCGTGCTCGGGCGAGGCGGAGAGCCGAGCGCCGCCTCGAGCTCCTCAGCGTAGGCTGTGGCGATGCGGGCCGTGTCAGGCTCCGCTTCCGCAAAGACCGCGGGTCGGGTGGGCGAGCGGGAGGCCCGGCGGCCGGCTCGCTGCTTGCTGGGCTTTCCCCAGGCTCCTTTATTTCGGGTCTGGCTAAGCAGCCCCCGAGCCTCCTCGTAGGAGCCGGGAGCACTGCCTCGCAGGCCGAGGTCGTGCTTCCTTGGCTGCCATCTGACAGCTTCCCTCGGCTAGGCGCTGCGCAGCACTCCGCCGGCGTAGCTCGTGAGGCTTCTGGAGGAGTTTCGGGATTCCTTCTCAAGGCTTGCAGATGAGCTTGCACGACGTGGCTTTTTGAGGCTTGTCTCAGAGCTCGTAAGAGCCGTGTTATTTGGTGGCCACGAAGCGCACCCGCCGGGCGCCCTTCGAGGCCTCCTGGGCGAGATGAGGGCGCCGTCTCGTGGGCTTTGCGCTGGGCGTCTGGTGGACAGATAGCCAGTTGCCGAGCGTGTCTGCTTCTGCCGCCCGTGGGTTCGGCCGGGTTTTGTAGGGTGTCCAAATTGGTTTCGCTCGCTGAAGCGAGTTCTCGTAGCGGCAGGGAAACCTGCCGAGGACTCTCGGTGCTGACGCCTCAGCCTTCCCTTCCGGGCCAGCAGTAGGTGGTGGACTCTCTGGCTCGTGCTATCGCCGTGACGCAGTGCTCGACACGACTCAGATCCTGCGAGTCGTTACCGGCAGCGTGAACCGCCTGCGTGCTCCCATTCGCTAGTAGCTGGCCGGGCCCGGAGGCTGCCAAGTTCATAAGAGCCTCGCACGTGCATGCCTCGTGGCGCTGCTCTGTCCCGGCCCGGCACGGTCCCGAGGGCTCCTGGCAGCTCACGCCGGGATCACCTCGGCCGCTCGTGCTGGCCTCTTGGGATGTTTAGGATCGGGCCCGCCACGCTGGGCCAGGCCGACGAGGCCGTCCGAGCTGCCCCCTCGACTGCCGCCCGTGCGTGGCCGCCGAACCCTTAGACGGGGCCAGCCTGGGCGAACCCCTGGCCTTGCTGGGTCGCCGCCTCGCTCCTTCAGCGCTGTAGCGAACGCAGCCTTTAACGCTGGCGCGGCGCCAGCTCTTTTCGTGGCCGCTGGACGCGTGCGTCACGCACGCAGCGCGCGGGCGCCCACTTTTTCCCCGCCGTGGGTGCTTGCCGCGCGCGCGCGCCTCGCTGGTCTCACGTGTGATGATGGATGCGCGGGCGCCGCGCTTTTCCGCTGCGGGCTCACGCCACGGGTGGCAGGCTCCCGTGCGCGTGGGCTCCCGAATCTCTTGCGGCGGTGCGCGACGCGCACGCGGTGCGCGCGCGGCCGGAAGTCCGTGTGGCCGCGGCTGTGGCGCCAGCGCCTTGGGCGCGCTGGGCCGCGGTGTAATCAAGCTGGGCGCATCGCGGGGTTGATACCGCATCTCTAATGCAGCAGCGAGAGCCGCTGGCCGCATAAACTATGGCGGCGGTCAGGTGGTTGCTCTCCTTGCATTCGCCGGCCGCTCTTGCTCTCGCCTTTCCCCGCCGAGCTGTGAGCAATCTCCTTTGAGCCCGGCCGAGTGAAAAGCGAGAGAGGACTCATGTGCCGCCTCCTGCTTGCTCCGACATTCCGCCTCGCGGAGTGAGACACCAAGGCCGACGCTGTCACAAGGTGGCGACCGGGAGTCCGTCCGTGACGCGAGGGCGGAGCAGGGCGCGTTGGCTGGCGTAAGCGCCTCGAGCGCCGAACGACTTTCCGGGCGGCCGGAGTGGGATCGCGCTGCCGCCGATGATCGGGTACTCAAGCGCTCTCCGGCCGCACGCTCGTGTGAAGCTTCACCGCCGCCTCCATGAGCGCGGGCTCTGGATACCGCGGGCCGGGCAAGCCCGAGCACTCACGGCTTGGAGCTTCCCACAACCTGCGCCCTCAACCGCATCTCCCCACGCGGCACTGCCTTCGTGGCTTTCAGGCGGTGGCTACCTCGGCGGCCGACGCCCACGGGACCTCGAGTAGGGCTCTACTTCTTCGAGGCCACCTTGTAGCTCGAAATCTTCGGCCTCGCGGGCTGAGTAAAAGCAGGCGTGGAAGGAGCAGAGCGAGAGAAAGCAGGTTGGTCAGTCTGGCCCGGCGAATGCACGCCGCAGCCTCGCGATCCAAGCACCGCAGGGACTATATCCCTCGGCGAGGCTCGGCCACCGAATCGGGTGCGTGGTTGGCACATGCAAGAAGCATGCCCTCTACCTTTCGCAACGTTGGTGGCCACTCGCCTCGCCTACACCGGAAGGTAGCCTCGACTCCGAGCCGCCCGTCAGTGCGTTTTAAAAGAGTTGATCCTCGGTAGGTGACCTCGCCGCGCGAGGTGCTTGTTGCCCGCGCGCGCACTCGAGTCGAGGAGGGTCTGGACGCCGGGCGGTGATCGCTGTGCCCACAAGCGGGCGCCAGACATTGCCGCTCACTGGGCGCATCGGCGGTACGCTGGCCGTACGACATGCGGCCGGCAACGTGGTGGGATCCGATGGCATGCCGAGACCTAGGGTTCGCCGAGTGTCCTGGACCGCACGAAGGGTGCGGCATCGGGTGGGAGCGAAGCCAGCGCTGCTCCTCGATCCCGGCCGCGTCGGATAAGGACTACATCGCTGTAAGACCCGCCTTCTTCCCTCGCTCGTTGTCACAGCATTTCCGCCTCTCTCTCTTCTTCCTCTCTTCCCACATGCTGACGCCGCCGGCTGGGCCAGTGTGGGCTCGCTGGCAGGCCGAGGCCGGGCCGAAGCCCCGATCGCCGCGAGATCGCCACCGCGAGCACGCCGGAGGCGAGCTGGTACAGCGAGAATGCGCCACGCACAAGCCAACGCCTCGCAAAGCAGTAAGTGAGAAAGCGAAGGACTGCCCCTGGGCCATGCGGCGGCGCTGAGTCGCAGTGGTGGCCTCTCCGCGACGCTCGCCGACACCACCGGTAGCTACGCCGACGATGACGGCGAGCGTGGTGGGTGGGGACGAGGAGCGCACTGAGCCGCCGGGGTTGGATCCTCCCGAGGTGACGCCGCGCGCCTCGGGCGTTGGTAGCGTCGCCGCCGGCCGCTCGCCCGAGGCGCCGGGAGGTTCGCTCGCTGCCGCGACTTTGGGGCCGCGATGCCTCCGCCGGACGCCTCCCCCGTGGTGAGTCGTGACGTTACGGGAGAGGTCGCCGAGTGCCCTCCCCGCAGGCTCGCTCCCCCTGCCAAATGCTCGCTGCCGCCGAGGCGGGACGGGTAGGCTCGACAAGACGCTTTAGCCGCTGCGGTAGCTGCTCCGGCGCTCGACATTGTTCGGGCGCGTCCTGGCTCGAGTTAAGATCAAAGCGCGGTGAGCGGTGTCTACCTGGCCGCTCGATCTCGACGTCTGCTCCGTCCGCTAACTTCGCCTTGTCCCCATTCGCAGCTGAAACGCACGGTCGCTGGGTGGTCTGCCCCCTTGCTCTCTGGAATGCCCTAAGGCGGGTCGAAGCTGCTGATCTGTTCCGCTCGAGCCGAGCGAGTAGGTGAGGTCGCGAGGAGGCCGTCCGCTGGAGCTGTCCTCGCCGACTGAAGCGCTCGTGAGGTGACCGCGCGCGGCTCACAGGGGCGGGCTCGCTCGAGGGAGTCGGGGCTCTGCGAGGCGCGTACCGAGCAGATGGACGATGGTGATCCCGGCTGCTCCCGCGAGTCTTCGAGGTACGGTGGAAAAGCCCGGGCGGTGGTTGCTACCGCCGACGCTGCCATGACCGAGGCGAGCCACCAGCCCTCTTCACCAAGCCGTGGCTACCGAGCGCGCGCGACTCTAGCAGTAGGAGGAGCCGAGGAGGCGCAGTGACCGAGGCGCCCCACCGTGGGTGCCGCTGCCTCACTGAGTCAGCTCGGGTGAGCAATCCGCCGGGACCCCACCGTGTTCTGAGAGCCACCGCCTTGGGGCCCCTGAGAGGCGAGGCCTTTCATGCACGATCGACGCTCAGGAGTGAGGGATCCGGGCGAAGCGTGGCGATCAAGGCTCGATCGCTACGAAGGCCGCCCGACCATCGGAAACCGGTTGTGCCAGAGCCTCCCCTGCTTCTCGGGGAGCGAGCGAGCCGTGCCTTTCTCCCTCCGAGAGTGTCTTCCCAGGGGCCGACCGCGGCCGGAGAGCGGTGTTGCAGGGATTTGGCGCAGACGCCGAAAGCTGGGAAGTCGGAGGCTCTCCGCTCGGGCCGGCCTTCACGACTCAAGCATCTTCAGCGAAGGGCCTGGTCGCCTCGGGCCTAACGACGGCGCGCGCTGAGATGACTCCGGAAGCTCGAGAAGCTCCCGCCTCGCCTCCCAACCGCATCGAGGCAGCGACGGCTCGCGAGGATGCCACCCTTGCTAGTGGGATGTCAGCGGCTGGGCCACGCCAGAGCATTGACCGGCTCCGACGGAGAAGTGAGGCGATGGTCGCCGAGGCTCGCCGGGCGGACTCCATCAAGTCCCCTCGCCTCGACAGCCGGAGGCCTCTGAGGCCGAGCGCCTGCCCCGGGCGAGGAGTACCAAGCCGAAGTGATCGCAGCCTTGTGGGATCGGCGAGAACGAGACCCCTCCGCTGCCAACCGCGAGGTAAAAGAGTCGCGACCGGGTCTTCATGCCCGTGGTACACCTCCCGAGGGCCTAACTCGGTTTTTGGCAGATTCGCGAGGCGTGGTGACGAGCCGAGTGGGAGCTTTCCTCCGCCGCAAGCCGCCTATAACTTGGCGCAGGCGAGCTTGAGACCCCGACGCTGGAGGCCACACCGTCAGCCGCGGGGTGAGGCCGAAGAAGCCTGCTGGCGCAACTTGATGTCGCGGCCGGGCAGTGTGCCGCAGCGCGGAGGCGCTGCAGACCGAGGCCCTCCCGAAGCCTGCGCTGTCGCGACACGCCAAGGCCGACCATGTCCCACTACCGGCTCGACCTCCCCTGATCGCCGAGGGACTCTGCCGTGGGCCGAAGAGAGTGGGACACGAGACCGATGTGCCGGCCCAACTCGCCGAGGAGGCCGAGAGGAGCTGGGCCCCGCCGCACCAGGGTTACTTTTGCGCCTCGGGCTGCCGCCTCCACTTCCTCCCGAGGAAGCTGCTGACGGCGAGGCCGCGGGGTCGCCGAGGTCGTGTTCCGGGCCGAGGTCATGACGCCGAAAGCTTGGAGGCCCCGAGGTCGTGGATGTTGTGCCCAAGACGTGGTGGTCCAATGCCTCCCTGATCCTAGATCGGGGCCAAGTGCCCATGTAAATAAAAAGTTTATGTTGATTTTGTTTTTATGAGGCACTTTGTGAATCGGCCCGCTGAGGCTTTATGCTTTTTGTAATCGGCTTTTTTCTATCCCTCGCCTTTCCTTCCGCTTGTATTCGCTTACTTGGTTCTTATGAGGATGCTTTTTGCAACTTGGGGTCGCCTTTTCACCGAGGTAGGTCGGCGAGTAGATGCCTCGGCCCTGCTTGCCCTTCCATAGTCGGCCTCCCTCGCTGCACTTAAGAGTCGTTTTGGCCGAGGGTGGCGAGTGGAGAAAACGAAGGGCCGGGCGCAGGTGATCGCGGCTCGGGCTGCCCTGGCTCCTGGATGACCTTTGGTCGTGCTTTTCCTAAGTACGCGAAACCTTCGATCGCAAAGTCTACTTAAAGGTAGCTGTGAAACTAAAAAAGATTTCGAGAAAGATTTTGAGGGGTGCTTTCCAGAGGGTGTTCCCTTCTAGCCCCCCGAGGGAGGCTTGGTTTTTGTGAGGCAAAGCAAGTCTCGCCCGAGTCCTACCGGGGATGAGTGTCGCGGATTTGGAAAACACCCAAGGACTTAGTTTTATTTAGCCAATGATACAAAGCGCATGTACAATGCTTGGAATTTCTAGGGTAAAAGCGACGTAGTCTGTTGAATGTTCCAAACGTTGTTGAGGATCTCGCCATCCTCGTTGGCGAGCTTGTATGTGCCCGCTTGAGGACTTCGGGGCCGATTGGCGAAGGGCCCCCTCCTGTGGGGGCGTGAGCTTGTGGCGGCCCTTTGTTGTCTTGGCGGAGACGGAGCACCGTGATCACCTTCCTTCGAGGTCTCGGTCCGACTGCTTTTGGGTCGTGGTAGCTGAGGGATGCCGGGTATCTGCCGAGTAGGAGGGCAGATCCCCGGGGCTTCCTCAAGCATGTCCGCCGAGTCCTCCCGAGTCACTTGGTCATGGGCCTCAGAGGCCTTTAGCCTCGGGCGATCCGAATTCTAAGTCGGTAGGCAAGATGGCTTCGCCGCATACCGTGAAGAAGGGCGTGAAACCCGCCGCTTCCACTGGTCGTCGCCTCCCGAGGCCCAGAGAGGACCGAGGGGAGTTCGAGCCACCTTTTGCCGAACTTGTCGAGCTTGTTGAAGATCCGAGGCTTGAGCCCTTGTAGTATCATCCCGCTGGCCCGCCTACCCGCCCGCTCGTCGGGGGTGCGCGACCGGTGACCAGACGACGCGTAGATCCGTGCTTATCGCGGTTTTCGAACTTCGCCCCGTGAACTGGGTGCCGTGGTCGGGTGATGATTGAGTTCGGGACTCCAAAAAGCCGTGGATGATATCTGGAAGAAAAGCACCGCCCGGCCGGACCGAATGTTGGTGACGGGCGCCGCCGATCCACTTGAGAATTTGTCGATGGCGACGAGCAGATGGGTGAAGCCCCCGGCTTCTTGAGGGGTCCTACCAGATCCAAGCCCCACACCTGCGAAAAGGCCACGTGATCGGATGGTCCGGAGCGCCTCGAGCCGGGAAAAGGCCCGACGAGCGTATTACCGATTATCCTTCGCAAGCGCATTTACCTCGGGCGCCGGGCCGACAAGGGCCAAGTAGAACCCTTTGTCGGAAAAGCTGCCGACGAGGGAGCAGGGAGCGGGTGGTGGCCGCAGACACCGCTGTGATTTGGGGGCGAGGCCCTCCCCCCTTGACCGGTGATGCATCGCCGCAGATTCCCGAGGGGCTTCGCTTGTAGAGCTCGTCCCCGATGACGACGAAAAGACTTCGGCCTCATCGGCGCGCCCGGCTTGGTTGATGTCCCGGGAGGACACCCCTGGATGATCCAAATGAGGAGTGGCTTTCTCCAGTCCGGGTTTGGGGTCGACTCCTCCGGATTCCTCCGTCGACCATCCATGACCTAAGATTTGATGCCGAGGATACCTCGAAGTTGAGGCCCTTGACTGGCCTCCACCGACGGGGGCCTGACGATCTCATCCGAGTCCTCCTCTGCCCCCCCGATTGTGACAGAAGGAGCCGCGAGGTCTTTGGTGAAGACGCCGGGGGAACCGGGCTCTTCCAACCGGGCGATTCATAAAGTTCGTCGGGCGGCTTCGCACAGCCTCCCGACGACGTGGTGGAGCTCGAGACCGTCGAACTTGTCTCCAGGGTGCGCACCGCCTTGCAAGACGCATCCATCTTGGGGTCGTGGCAGCTTGAGTCCTTCATGACTTGGTCGATGACGAAGTCAAGGAAGTCCCCTGACGTCGAGGCGTTTGACGCCAAGTTCGACGGGCGATCTTAACCCGCTGAGCGTGCCTTCGATTCTGCCATATTGTTCGATGGCCGTGGAAGTGGGAGGCGGATTTACGCACGCATGTGCACCCCGAGGGGAGAAACGAAGAGGGCCGGCTCCGGCCCTCTTTGTCAGTGGACCTGTCGAAGTACATCGTCCAAAGATTCCGCCGGAAGCTGAGCGAGGTAGCTGGGTGTCAGTCCACTGGCGAGGAAGTCGGCCAAGACTTGAGATTTGATGGCCTTCTGGGTGCGTAGGAGAGTTTCCCCATGAGCCTGGATTTGACCACTTGGCAACCTGCCCCGAGACCTCCCGATTCTGGAGGATCTCTCCCAACGGGAATGAGGAGACCACCGTTACGGGTGCGGGCGTCGGCATAGTGCGGAGCTTGCGCCGAGTCAGACCACCGCAGAAGCAGCTTCTGGATCTGCGGTAATGGATCTTGGTCTCGGACAGCACTTCACCGATGAAGTAAACTGGCCTTTGGACCGGCAGGGTGTGGCCCTCCTCCCGCCTTTCGACGAGACGATGGCCGCGCTGACCACCGGTGGTGGTTGCGGCGACGCACAAGAGGAGGGGTTCAACCCCCAGCGGGCGGACGAGGATCGGGCACCGCGAGGGCAGCCTTGAGCTTGTTTGAGGGCCTCCGTGCCTCGGTGGTCCAGAGAAGCGCCGGATTTTCGTGAGGCGATATAGGGCAGACCTTTCGCCGAGTCGTGAGATGAAGCGGCCGAGGGCCGCTAGGCAGCCCATGACTCGCTGTACGCCCTTCTCAGTCCTTGATTGCCCCCATGCTCGTTACCGCAGTCACCTTCTCCCGGGTTGGGCTCGATGCCTCGTTTGGGAGACGATGAACCCGAGGAGCATGCTCAAGGAACCCCGAAGACGCACTTTCGGGGTTGAGCTTTTGACGCTTTTGGCCTTAAGACACTGGAAAGCGATCTTGAGGTCAGAGATGAGGTCGCCGCCCCTTTTAGTCTTGACCACGAGATGTCGTCGACGAGGCCTCTACGGTTTCGCCGATGTGGTCGCCGAAAACGATAAAGATGCATCGTTGGTATGTGGCCCCCTGTTGCCTTAAGCCCGAAGGGCATCGCCTCATAACAGTACATGCCGAACGGGTGATGAAGGACGTCGCGAGCTGGTCGGACTCCTTCATCTTTATTTGGTGGTAGCCGAATAAGCATCAAGGAAGGATAAAAGCTCGCACCCTCGAGGTGGAGTCGACTATCTGATCGATACGTGGTAAGGGAAAAGGGACTTTCGGACATGCTTTATTTAAGCTAGTATAATCTACACACATCCTCCATTTGCCACTCTTCTTCCTAACCAGTACAGGATTGGATAACCACGTGGTGGAACACCTCCTTGATGAACCCGGCCGCCAAAAGCTTGTTCACCTCCTCGCCGATGGCCCTGCGCTTCTCCTCGTCGAATCGGCGCAGCCGGCCGCTTCACCGGGTCTGGACCCGGCCCGGATATGGGAGTGCTTTGGCGACATCCCCGGAATGCCCGGCATGTCCGAGGGACTCCACGCAAAGATGTCGATGTTTGCGCGGGAGAAAGTCGATTTAGCACGGCCTCCTATTTAGGGCCGAGGGAGTCACAGATCTTCACCGCCTTGCCTGGACGAGGTGGGAGGGTCGAGCTGGACCTCCCTTTACCCCATCGGACGGCTCGGAAGGTGCCGGGCGTGGCGCTTTGGAGTCGAGAGCCTGAGACGGCCATGGCCTCGGCATGCTCGATGGCCTCCACGCTTGACGCTTGAACGCGTTTCGTAGGAGGAGCCAACGGTGATGACGCCTGGGGCCCGGCATCTTGAGGAGGAGGTACGTATAGTTCGGGACCGCCATGAATTTTCGCGCACGCGGACGCCCGAGTATGCCGTGGTAGGTTCTCTGAAGTCAACCACGCCGAAGGTGATGACCTCCTTCATGTAGTTTGACGGTGTTCAAGACGACGGAGGTCAACCGCCCAAGGGGGATCGCTTGCTCCTGCACAATGCCCCCGCCAAAGGGAGAGATGGAGGGTCGGAGGTGGGGGCTTCCACCCCCAAGAGATCGAGGGTGTCGGAGTAGGATGATGAGGGCGCCGTACATCCATCCATCAGCACCTTAGTGAGTTTTAACGTTGCCGATGACGGATCCACCACGAGTGGGTATCTCCCCGGTTTGGTACGTAGAGCGGGTGGTCGTCGGGCCATAGGTGATGGCCTCGGGCCGACCATGGTAGCGGCGGGGCGGGCGGGCGCACGAGAAAACCTCGGGCGCCGCGCTTGATCTGTCGCGGGCGAAAGGTTTGCCGGGAGGCCCCCCGGCGATCATGAAGACATCGGGAACCTTCGGGAACCCGTCATCCTTCTCTTCTTCCTCCTTCTCCTTCTTCTTTTTTGTCCTCGGGGGGGGGAGCTTTTGGTAGAATCGGCAGGCCAAGTCACACTCCCCCATGGTGTTTGACGTGGGAACTTGTGGAAGGGGCAAGGCTTTTTGAGCATGTTGAACGCCCCGGTGGCCTCTTGGTGCCTTGCGGTCGGCCGCAGCGACGAGGTCATCCTCGAGTCTTCCTCCTTTTTGCCTTGCTTCCCCCCCTCCGCTTTGCCCTCTTGTTCTTCTTTCCGTTACGGGTCGCCGCACTGGCTTCCTCATTCTTCCGCTTATCCTTGTCGTTGGCGCCAAGGCGAAAGATGGCTCCCACCGCCTCCTCGGAGGAGGCGAAATTCGTGGCTACCTCAAACAGCTCGTTGGCGTGGAGGCATCTTTTCGCCGTGGACTCAGGACTAGCCTCCTGGGTGTGTCCCCGCCGAGGAACGCTACCGATGATGGTATGTGTCGGCCACGTTGGCAGCTCGGTGCACTTCTTGGAGAAGCGGGCGGATGAAGTCGCCAAGCGACTCGCCGGGCTTCCTCGGGCGGCAGCTACGGAGATCCTGTGAGTTCCTGTGGCGCACATACGTTCCCCGAAGTTCCCCCACGAAAACCTTGACTAGATCGGTCCAGCCAAAGATCGCGGCGGGCGGGAAGGTGTTCCAAAGCCCGGAAGCGCGCCGCCTGTGTGAAGGGAAGGTTGCGGATGATGATCCTGCCGTTGCCCGCCCCGCCTAGCCGGGTGTGCGAGGCGTAATCGCTTGAGCCAAACCCCGGGGTTCGCTTTCGCCCGAGTATTTGGGTGAGGTTGGCGGGTTGGCGGAACCGAGTGGGAAACGTGGCGCCGCTGGATCTCCCCGTGGGCCGGGCTCGGGCCGGGGGTCTCAAGGCTGCCGCGGGCCTGCCGGGCTGCCACGCCTGCCGCCTCTGCGGGCTGGCGGTCGCTTCGCCCCGCGCGCTTGCCTCTCCTCTCACGACGCTGCGCGCGCCGCCGCCGCTGGAGGTCGCCACGGTTGTCTCGGGATGCAAGGAGCCGGCCTTCGCGAGGGGTTCCCGGGTGGACGGAGGCTTTCGCGCCTCCCGGGAATGCCCAAGGGGTTCCTCGCTCTTGCGAGCGCCGAAGGCGCGAGGGATCCAGCTCGGCCCGTTGGATCGGGGGCGGTCTCGAGTGAGGTCTCGGTGAAGCTCGTGCGAACGCCGCCCCCCCGGGGTGGAGTGGCTCCGGCATTGATCGGAGTGTATACGCGTACCGCAACGTTTTGGCTTGCACGCAGTAAAGACCTGGTGGATGCTCGCCCCCCTCGCCGTTGACTATCCTCTCTTTGGACGCCACTGGCGTGTCACAAGCTGGGGCTTGATTGAGCGGCGCTGGGTGGCCTTGCTCGAGCCGCTGCCTATCTTTTGCCGTAGCTGAAGACGGCCGTGGGTCAAGCTTGGCCCCCAGGTCGCGGATCTCGACGGTGGGTCGCTGTGGCTCCCGAGGCGGGGTTGCCGGATCCTCCCGCCTCGGGGGTGGCCGCGTGGTATGGGTCCGCTTCCCCGTGGGTCGCGGGCCCCTGATCCATCGGGTGGCGCCACGGGCGGTGTAGGGGCGTGCCTGGGTCACGATCCTCGACCTCCATTGTCGCTGCCGCGTCGCCGGGCGCCGAGATCACGAACCTTCACGCGGAAGCACCTCGCGCTGGGCCGGGTCGCATATGCCGCCCCGGGAGTCGGAAGTCGTAAAGCCAAAGGCGGCGCAGCCCGGATGAACCCCCCGGCCCTCGCGTACTCGAGGTGGCGCCGACGGGTGGGTGTAGCGCTGCGGCCGGAGTGGCGCCGCCGCCTCCCGCCTCGAGTGCCTCCTCGTGAGGCATGGGCGATCCGCCGGGACGTGCTATGCTGGGTGCTCCGTGGGAGCGCCGCCGACGGGGGGACGCCTTCCGGGCTCCTATGGTGGGCGAGACCAACGCTGTGTACGTGATACGGGCGTTGGCTATGCCAAATGGCCGGGCGTGGTGACGACGGCGGCCGAAGCGCGCCCCCACGGGGCGGGTCGCCCAGCCTACCGGGCCGAAAGATCTTCGTGAAGACCGGCCGCCGTGGTGCGCGTCTGCCGAGCGCCGGGCGGGAGCCGAGCAACCGTGGTGCCTCCCTCAAGGCCGGACGGGTGTCGAGTCCGGCCGGGGCGGATCGCCTCTAACTTGGGCCGGGAGGAGTTCCATGTCGCATCGACCCCTGCCGACACGAACTCAAGCTCACCGAACCGGGATCGTGGTCCCCGCCCTCCGGGCCGGGAGCTGGCAGAGTGGGGGCGGTGAAGTCGCCCGAAGCCGCCGCCACGCCCTGGCTGGCCATCCGAGGTTTGGCGGGAAAAGAGGCGAAACACGCACAGTAGCCCTGGGCACCGCGCTGCTGAACTGCCTGGCTAGAGAACCGGGCGGCCCTAGCACCAACGAGTGAATTTGTGGTGCGTGTTCCCAACCCCCGATGGTGTACAAGATGAACACAAGGATTTATACCGGGTTCGGCAAAAGAAGGCCCTACGTCCAGCTTTGGAGGGAGGAGCCTCTTGTATTATCTTGCACCGAAGTGTAGTAGTAGGGGTGTACAGCGTGAGTAGGGACAGGGCCCCAAGTCTCGGGTGATCTATCAGGAGGATGCCATTGGGCTTGTGTGTGTCTCTCATCTCCAGTGGGTCTCCTCGCCTTCCCTTTTATAGCCAGCGGGAAGGCAGGCCTTACAAGAGGTGGTCATACCAGAAGCGGGGTCACGCCCGTCCGCCCTTTGACGCAGGCTCCGGGTGGCCGATCGGCCCGGACCGCGGAGGCTTTGTGGCAAGGCGACGCCGCCTCCTCCCTTGCCCCTCAAGTTGCCCGGAATGACGGACGTCCCCTGGCCGGAGCGGGCAAGGGTGCGCTTCGAGGGGGGCCGCAGTCTCCGTAGCTTTGACTCCATGGAGGCCGAGGCTCGGGCGGCTCCCGGGAGCTTGTCGCTGCACGGAGAGCTGGGTTGGAACAGCCGTGGACGTCGCCGGCGACGCTGGTCGCCCATCCCGGCTCGTAGCTCACATGGTAGACTCGTTGGTTGACTCGGAAGGGGGTGTCCAGCCCACTCCCCGCTGGGGTGACGCCGGTTGCCGTGGCCTTGACGTGTTGGACGGGCACCCCGGGTTCCGCGATGGGACCTCGGGCGGAGGGTTAGTGCAAGACAAGGCCCCCCTCTCGCGGGCGGGCGGGCCTCCATCGCGGGAGACTGCGTAGCATGATTGCCGGGCCGTGGGTCGCGGACGGGCGATGCCCATCTCCCCCGCTGTAACACGGAGCGCCCCCGACACGGGCGATGGTGGATATGCGCCAAGTCGGTGGTACGGCCTTTTGACTGGCGACCCGCCCGGCCCGAGGCCTCGGGTTGACGGGGCTCGGGCGGACGGAAAGCCGGGCGGCTCGTCTCGAGGCCCCTCTACGGCTCGGGCGAGGCGGAGGCTGGCGCCGCCCGAGCCCCTCGTGAGGTAGGCTCGGGCGGGTCGCGGGCCGTAAGGCCTGCTTCCAAGATCGGGCTTGGGTAGTGGAAGTGGGAGGCACCGCTGGCCGAAGTTCTCTGCTTGTTGGGCTTTCCTTAAGGGGCCCTTATTTTGGTCCCCCGACAA
>JADLZL010004090.1:0-48046 GCA_015844335.1 Chrysopogon serrulatus
GAGTAAGGGCGCAAAGTGACCGGCATGCGAGATATGATTCGCCTAGATCGTTGGGTGATCAGTTACCTTGTACATAAGATTTCCTGGTCGGCTAATTGATACGCCGATCAGGGAAGGCGAGATTAGATTGATCTTGTAACCCTGCCCCCCGACTATAAGGCGGGCGTGGACCCCCTCCAAAATGTGCATTGTTCCCGATCATAATCCACAAACAGAACACGGGACTAGGGTTTTACGTCACCTCGACGGCCTGAACCTCGGTCTAAACCCGTGTCTCGTGTTACTTTCTTTTTGCTCTTGATCTCGCACCTCACCACCCTCGATCTCATCTACTACCTCTGCACCCCAAGGTAGGCCGCCGACCGATATCGTCGGATACCGGGCGGTAGGTGTGCGTTTCTTAGATCCGTCGCCGAGCAAGATGGTTACTCCTTCCACCGTCGCTCTCTCCGCCGCATGAGCATGACCTTCACCGCCGGATCCATCACGTGGACCGCCGCCGAGCACGATGGGCGGGGGGAGAACGGCCAACCCCAGGTCCCGGCCCAATGGGGACTGGCATCGTCGGCCCCGGCCGACCAGCCGGCGCCCCAAGCGAGGCCACGGCGATCCTCCCAGGTAGGCATTTGCCCCTGGCCGGGAGAGGAACCCCGTCAACTCCGACGACCTGATTGAGCTCATCGACCGGCTCGGTGGAGGCATACGCGAGTGCATCGAGCTCGCCGAAAACACGCCGCAGTGCAGCTTCGGCCGAGCACCCACCCGTCGGATCGGGATGGCAAACCCGCTGCGTCGCCGCCGGCACCACGCCCATCCGACCACCGCCGCCGAGGCCATCGGCCATCCCGGTGAGGCCCACCGGGACCTGGACGCCCCATTGCAGCCGGCCGGACGACCCCACCCGGGTTTGGGCCCCGGTGGTTTCGGGAGATTTCCTCCAAGCATTCCAAACCACTCTCAGACGCCATCGCGCATATCCCTGAGGAACAGATCTACAACCATGGTGGCATCGCCCCCACCCTTAAGCGCCAGCGGGGCCCACCAGAAATAGCACGGCGACAACTCGCCCAACCATCACCGGTCGACACCCCATCGCCCGACCGTTAACATGGTACAACTCCACCCGCTGGAGGACGACGAGTCACTCCACACCATCCCGGGAGGAGCAGCCCGGTTCGACTCCGATGCCTCTCCCGTGATCCGATCCGGATACATCAATCGTTGTCGGTGGACCGGAACCCTCCGGCTGAAATTACATCCCCTCCCGGTTTACCCGGGCGGAATCTTCATGCTCCGGCGGTCTCGCCGGACGAGGACCCACCGGCCGACGAGTCAGATGGACATCAGCGCCCGACCGCCAGCGCCAGCGCAACGCCTTGTCGAGCGACCACGCCGTGTGGCGTATTTAGGAAGAGGAGCGTCTCCCTCCCGCGTGCGGCCGGCCGAGCCGCCACCTCTCTGAGGAACTTGGCTGAAGAGTTCGTCTACATCGGCGAACGAATCGTAAGCGCCGACCGAGCGCCAATCGCCGTCGCCGCCAATGAGCTTGAGGCGCTTGCCTCACCCCTCGGGTAAACCCGGGCTAAAGCTTTCATCAAGGCTGCTCAAGTGCGGGTGAACAGGGGCTACGGAGAGGCTTCGCCCCGGATCCCTCCACATCCGGATCCAGCCACCGTCGGGGAAGATCCCGAGCGTTCCCGCCGATCGCACAACGACGGGGAGGTAGCTGGCAACGGCAGGAGCAGCAGGCGGCCCACGGCTACATGCCGAATCCAACTATCAATCAGACCATTCGACGCCCGCGGCGGTCATCAATGCAGCGGGCGTGGACGCCTCGCTGGCCGTCATCGACGCCGAGCGCACCCGATGCACCTACAACGCGAGATGGAGCGCCGCCGTCGCTTGACGCCGAGCCACGGGGCTCCACCTTGGCGCGCCTGATCGGAGGGCCCCAAGCCCCTCTCGCACGGCCGCGTCCCATCGGTGGCTTGATCACTTCGGATCCCCTGAACGGTGGAGCCCTACGACGGCAAGGCTAACCCCGAAAGCAGTGGCTCCAAACGTATGTCAGAGCAAAGGCCGCCGGGGGAACGGAAGATACGATGGCAAACTACTTGCCTCTGTCATCTTTGGCCTCCCCGCCCCTGAACCGGGTTCACGGACTGGAGGAGAACTCCATCGACAACCGGGCGCAGCTCCGGAAGCTCTTCGTGGGACAACTACATGGCCACGCAGGACGCTTTCAAAGCCACGCCGCCACGATCTCGAAAGGTTGGCGCAACGTCCCAACGAGACGCTCCGCAATACATTCGCCGCTTCTCCACGCCGCGCACGGCCGCCGCCAACGCCAATGACACCGACGTCATCACGGCCTTCATCCGAGGACTCACATACGCCAACTCCCCTCAAGCGGAGAAGCTCCACAGAAACGCCCGAGACAATCGGAGCCTGATGAAAACCGCCGACGCCACGCACTGGAGAGAGGAGGTCGAAGGGGCACCATAGAGACCTCGTCGCAGGGGAAGAGGCCCATGCCCCCTCCTCCGCCGCCGTGAGAGCTCGGCCCAACGATCGCAACACCGACCGGAGGGATCGAAGGCCGGATCATCGCCACAACAACCGCGACCGCTCGGACCGATACCAAGGACGCCGGCCCGACGTGAACAACGCCAAGTCACGGGTCAAGCGAAACCTCGACGCCGAAGTTCGATAAAGTCCCGGATCACCATGCCCGATCCACAAGAACATGACGCACACCATGCGCCAATGCTACGGGCCTCGGCAAAGTTTTTCCGGGGAAGAAGACATGAAAGCGCCCAACGCCGCCGTGACGACAAAACGGGCGGCGACAAAGAAGATGACTAAACTGAAATTTACTCGTACTAAACACCGGCCCAAGAGCGTGGCTACGATCACGCGGCGGACCACACGACCGAGAGCAAGAGGGAGGCAAGAAGTCGACCGCCAGAGGGTCATGGCAGAAGTCTCCTCGACGAGAAAACTATCGCCCGACCCGCCTTCTTCCGCCATGGTCCGACCAGCCCATCACCTTCAGCCGGGGAAGACCGGTGGTGGTCGGACATACCATACCCCGGGCCACGGTCCTCGACCCGGTGATCGGCAACGTCCACTTCAAGCCGTGTCCTCATCGACGGCGGGAGCTCCTTGAACATACTCTTCCCAAAGTCGCTCCGGGAACTTCGGCATCCCGAAAGAGGCCCCACCCGGTAGAATCTCCGTTCGGGGGCATCATCCGGACAAAGCCATCGGAGCCGCTCGGCCAAGTGACCCCGCCGATGCAGTTCGGCACCCCAGGCCGGTTCCGTAAGGAAAACCTCTTTGTTTCACGTCGCGGACTTCGACACGGCCCATCATGCCATCTTGGGGCCCGGCCCTGCACAAGTTTATGGCGGTCCTCACTACGCCTACCTCGTGATGAAGATGCCAGCTCCCGGTGGTGTGCTCACCCTCGCGCCGACCCTGAAGGAACGCATGCGCCTCGCGAAAGCAAGAAAACTACATCATCAACGAGACCGCCGGCCTCGCCGCCAAGATGCAAGCGTGCCTCGCTGACTCCAAAGAAGTGCTGCCGGAAGACCGGGAGATCCCGGTCAATGAACCACCGCGCTCCTCCATCAAAAAAAACAAGGAGACCAAGGTCATCGACTTGGGCACGGGTGACCCCTCCAAGGTCACTCGGATCGGCGCCAACCCTCGACCCCAAATAGGAAGACGCGCCGTCGCCTTCCTCGGGACAACGTGGGCGTGTTCGCATGGAAACCTGCGGACATGCGGAGTACCGAGGAAGTATGCCGAGCACGCCCGAAAAGGTCTCATCCTCCGCCTGCCGGTCAAGCGAGAAGCTCCGCCCGATTCGCTTGGGACAAGAAAGAGGCTATTAGGGTAGAAATCAATCGGCTCTTAGTCGCCGGTTTTATCAAAGAGGTGTATCACGCCGAAAGTGGTCGGCAAACCCCCCCCCGTCCGCAAAAGCAATAAAGAATGGCGAATGTGCGTTGATTACACACCGATCTTAACAAACACTTGCCTCTAAAGATTCACTCTCCCTCGTGATCGACGAGGTCGTAGATTCCACCGGCCGCGAACTCCTCTCGTTTTTGACTGTTATTCCGGGTATCACCAGACGCTTTAAAGGAGTCCGACCAGTCAAAACGGCCTTCATAACTCCATTCGGCGCCCTATTACACGACGATGTCCTTCTCGCCTAAAGAATGCTGGGCGGCGATACTAGCTGACAATTCAAGCATGCCCGGGATCGGATAGGCATCAACGCCGAGGCCTACGCCGACGACGTTGTGGTGAAACTTGATAGCTTAACCGACGACCTTGACCAAACATTCAAAAAAAGTCTCCGAGTGTATCGATGGAAACTCAATCCAAACAAGTGCATTTTCGAGCTTCCTCGAATCCTCGCTCGGGAATACGGTCAGCAGCCACGGTATCGAACCAAACCCCGAGAAGGTGTCGGCCATAACCAAAATGTTGCCGCCAACCAATATCAAGGAAGCATGAAAGCTTCGTACGCTTGCTTGCCCCTAAGCTACATCTCCAAGCTAGAGAGGGCCATGCCTTTTTTTCCGCTTACTCCCGCGTCCGACAAGTTTGTTTGGACTCCGAGGCCGACGAGGCATTCAAGGAGCTCAAGGTCTTCTTGACGACGCCCCGCGCCTTAAACGGCTCCGCTACCCGGCGAGGATCTCCTCCTTTACATCGCAGCAACGAATCGGGTGGTTCCACAGCGGGTCGCCGAAGCGTGGACGAACCCGGCATGCATTCAAGGTGCAGCCTTGGGTCTACTACATAAGCGAGGTCCCGAACGAGTCCAAAACTCGTTACCCCACAAATACAAAAAGCTCATCTACGCCCGTCCCATCGACGTCACGTAAGGTGAACCACTACTTCCGCCTCACAAGATAACGGTGGTGTCCCTCCCTTGGTCGGCGACATCATAAAGAACAAGGAGGTTGACGGAAGAATCGCCAAATGGGGGCCGAATCGGCGCAGACACCGTTGAGTACGCGAGCCGCCAGACGATAAAGTCTCAGCGCTCGGCGACTTCATCGCCGAAAGTGGACGGACATGCAGGAACTGGGCCCCATTCGAGCACCCCAAAGACTTGGAAGATGTACTTTGACGGTGCGCGCTAAATGTGGCGGTGCTGGTGCGGGGGGTCGTACTTGTATCTCCAAGCGGCGAGAACTCCGATACGCCTTGAGAATACATTTCAAGGCATCTAACAACGCCGAGCACGGCTTCGCCATCCACGGCATCAAGATTGCTATATCGGGATCAAACGCCCTCGAAGTCTTCGGCGACTTCGGCGCTGGTCGTCAACCAGGGCAAACAAAGACTGGTCTTGCACTGGGCGAGAAAATGGACGCCATCGCTCGGAAATTCGGAAACTTCGAGAACAAATTTACGGCATTGAGTTCCACCACATCGTGCGGGAAGAAAAACTTCGAGGCCGATCGGCTCTCCAAGTTAGGCTCTACACGAGCAGCCATTCCGCCAGCGTATTTGGCCAGACGATCTCTCGAACACCATCTATCGGCCAAGACGGAGCGACGCCCAACCCGACCATCGCGGAGAAAGGGCCGACTCGCCGAGGCCACTGACGCCGAAGATCTGGCGCTCCCTGCTCATCGAATACCTACCACCACCGAGGTCCCGGGCCGACAAAATCGAGACACAGCGTTTGATACGGCGGGCAAGCACTACGCCCGGGTAGAGGGCTCGGCCCGCGCAAACGCCAACGCTAACGCTCGCAAAAGTGCGTTCTGCGAGCCCGAAGGCTTGAAGATACTAAAAGAAATACATCTTTGGACTACGTAGGAAGCCATTGCGCCTTCGGAACCGGCTCAGAGCCTTCCGAGCGGGATTTGCCCGCCGACCGACCGTGAGCCGACGCTTGAGCACGGTACGACATTGCGAGGGATGCGCCGCCAAGCGCTTTCACCGCCGCCCACGCTCTAATAGCGATCCCGCTACCGGGCGTTCTCGCAGCCGGGACTCGACTGATCGGCCCCTTCGGAGCCGCACCAGGCAATTTTAAATACGTCTTGGTCGCCATCGACAAGTTCTCCAAAGTGGATTGAGTACAAACCACTTTCGCCCGACTCGACAAGCAAGAAGGCCGCCGAGTTCTTTGAGGAAATCGTTCACCGCTTTGGCATCCCGAACAGCATCATCTACGACCTCGGGTCAAACTTCACGAAACGAAGCCTGGGAGTTTTTGTGAAGAGCGCTCCATCTTGGTCAAATATGTCTCCGATTTGCGCACTCCACGTGCCAACGGCCGGCCGAGCGCGCAAACGGAATGATCCCGACGCACTTAAAAAAGCGCCTATACCGGAAGGACGACAAGCACCGGGAAGGTGGTGAAGGAACTTCCACCAGCTAGCCTCTGGGGGGATCGCGCAGACGCATGCACGATCGCACGGGGGTTTCCCTACTACATGGTATACGGGTCGGAAGCCGTCCTACCCGAGGACGTTACCTTCCGATCGCCAAGAGTGGAAAACTACTCCCGAGGAAACCTCCGACCAAACTGCGCCCGACGACGCCGACCGTGCGAGAAGAAGAACGCCTAGCCACCCGTCCGATCGGCAAAAAGTACCTAGAGGGCGTCCTGTCGCTATTATGACCGCAACGCCAGGGGAGCGCCCCTTCGCGGTCGGGCGATCGGGTCTTACGCCGCCGCACGAGCTCCGGTGCATGCATAAGCTCTCCTCCCACAGGACGGTCCCTTCATCATCAAGGAGGTCACCCGACCGTGGTCCTATAGGCCGGTGGAGTCGACGGCGCGATATCCCGAACTCCCGGCATGCCGAGCACCTAATACGTTTTTACGCCTAATAAGTCAAGATGAACAAAGATATGTACTCTGTTTCCCTTTGTAATCCAAATATATATATGATTTAATGTTTTTTGTCTTTCTCTTTTTTCTCCTCGTGCATTCATTTTTTTCATATGTGCTACCCACGCACTATACGCCAATAAGACCGCCCAAGACGCACTTTAACTCAAACCGATCGGAGCAACCCCTGTTCCCCGGCCCAAACCTACACGTGCTAGCAGCTCGGCGCTACCGCGTTATGGAAAGGCCGGCGGTTCCCGAGGGGACCACAGTACCCTCTACGCGCAATACAAGGAACATACCCTTAGCGCTATGAGATACTAGGGAAACTTGGGCGGTCCGGCAAGACGACAAAGTCACACAACTGCGAGGGGCATTACGGCAAACACTTTACATGCATAACAAAAATGATATTAACATCATTTACGAGACGGCGTCTCCACACGCAATACATAAGTTAATTCTAACGCTCTTCTCCTAGGCGCGTCGGCCTCGGCGTCGCCGAAAAGGTCCAGTCCTCCACCACCTTGACGGCGGCATCGGGAGGACTCGGCTTCTTCGGCTTCTCCCCGATCGGCGATCGACTTGGTCCGGGCAAAACCCGCCTCGACCGGGATAACTCCACAGGGATATAGTGCGACGGACGGCGCCCGGCGTGCGTGCGGCAGCGCGAGCCGCAAGCAAGTGAACAAACACACGTGTTTGTTGTAAAAGCGGCCCGGGCATCGCACCGGGAAGCGTGACACTGAAGGATAGCGCTCCCCGAGCACGTCTTGTCGTAAACCCCCCGTCCGGATCGGCGAGATTCAGCGGGGGGGGAGGGGCGATGGTGTCTTCCATCCGCTCCTCGGCCGGCTGCAAGACGCCGTTTCAAGTCCGCCCTCGCCCGCCGGTCGCGTTCTCCCGCACAACCGCAGAACAAATGGTAAGAACCCGACAAGCCCCTCGGGAGGCAAATACAGCAAAAAGGTAACGACACTTACGTGTGCCTCGGACCGGGCTGCCTCCGGCCGACCGGGGTAGCCTTGGCCGCCTCACGGGTTAGCTCCTCGGACGCCGCCGAGGCTACGCTGACTCGCCTTCAAGAGCCGCAGCCGAGCACAAGTCGGCAAAGGGGTATACACAAGAGCTGGCCAGAAAGGAAGGTAGAGGAAAACATACCGGTCACCCGCGGGCCGCAAAGTATTTGCCAGCGCAAGCGCTGATGCATTGGCGGGCGGCCGCCTCACAAGCCGAGCGTTCTCACGCTCCGGCTCTCTTCCTGCCGGCGGTCGGTCGTCGTCTCACGAACGGCCTTCGGGGTGCGCTCGAGCGGGCGCCCGGCCATTTCGACCGCTTTTGGTCTTCTCACGGAGGCCGCTCGTTGTCGGCCTTCATCTTCGTAGGCGGTCGACCGCTCCTCGCATGCTCCGGCGCCCCGTCTCGGCACGGGCCAACTCCCATGCATATTCGACATAAGCTGCGCAACACTATCAAGCGACAACCATGATTACTTACCGAGCTCGGCTGAGCAGCTTGAGATCGGCGTCAGGTTTTGATATTCAATCGGCGGCGATCCGTAAATCCACCACCTCCACCCGTTCACCTCGGGGGGTCGATGTAGAACATGCGGCGAGCAGCCGGCTCGCGCGGGGCGCAGGCACCTCCCGCATCACTTCCCCGCTCGGGCTCCGCCCCGCTACCGGTCTCCGCCGTGGCGCCCGCCCTTGCCGGGCGGATGACGGACGGGACCGGAGCTGGAGCGGGCCGCTGAGCGCTCCCCTTGCCGGGTCGGTGCCGGCGGGGCGCCTCTCGCGCCCGGCCGGTCGGGATCGGCGCCCTCCCTCCCCTAATCGGCTGGTCGAGTCACCCCCGACGGCCGTGACGAGGTGGGCTGTCCCCAGGGACGACCTGTCACCCTCCCCCGCAGACGGGGGGGTCCTCCTCCACGGATCGCAATGCACACTCTAAGCTAAACCCGGGACAACACGGGGAACAAAAAGAAACGAGTTGGTACTACAGGTTCGATCGGGCGGCGAGCGCTGAAACGGGGCCTCCAGAGCTGCCCGCCTTGGTCGGTTGGGTCGGCGGCACCGATGGCCGCCGGGCCGCTTTGGCGGCGCCGGGTCGGCATTTTCTCAAACACCGGTCGCAGAAGTCGCCCGACCTCGACGCCGATCGACGCCGGACGCGTGGGTCTAAACGTCTCCGTATCCTCGATCTTCGTCATCCGAGAGGATGACGGCTCGCCCGCCCTCCTCCCGCCGATCTCGAGCGCGAGGCGGGGGCACGGCCTCCCTTCTTGCGCCTCTTCGGCAGAGGCGCCCCTTCCGAGCCACCCTTCGCCCCATGGGCCTTGGCTCGATGCTTGGGACTGCCTTCTCGGCCGTCCCCCTCGTTCATCAGGTCCTCCGGTTAATCTTGCGGATTTCCTCCATTGATCGCCGCCGGCCTACACCCGGCCGGCCGGTGTCGTCGGGCACATCCGACACATAAACGGCTCGATCTCGCATAAACGGCGGCTTGAGCGGTGGCCAATCACACATAATACTATAACAAAGCAGAAACTCACCCCCGGTCGTGGATTGCCCAGCCAGAAAGCCTTACGCATACCCGAAGCTCCTCAATTTGGTACCTCCGAAAAAAAAAATCGGCGTGAGCCGGGCCAAGAAGAGAACCTCCAGAGAGATCGCCTCCGGCTCCTCACGCGTAGGGTCCTTGTCCCCGGAGTACTGCACCCCCGGTGCTCGCGCTCCTTGCATGGTGGATGCGCCGCAAAGACGGCCGATAGCCACCGCCACCCCCGTCAGTTCATGGGGCGGATGATGCCGAGCAGTTCCTCCACCGCACCATGTCGGGCAGATGATGGCCGCTCCGGACCGGTTGCCGTTGGCGCTCCACCACTCGTTTACCTCATTGGAGATCCGTGGAGCGGGGTTGCCGACGACAAACCATTGGGTGTTCCACCCCTTGATGGAAGAGTTGAGGGCGGTCTGCATCTTTGGTTCCTCATCCCGTCCCGAAGACAAAGATAGAGGCCACCAACCACCTTGGGTGAGCCGGCTCAATGAACGCCTCTCGCGTAAGAGATGGCGGAAGAGGTTGAAGTGGGGAGGAATGCCGAGAAAAGCCTCGCAAAAATGGATGAAAACAGTAAAAGATGAAGAATGGAGTTGGGGTGGAGATGAATGAGCCGGATCTTGTAGTATGCAAGAAGCTTCAGGAGGAGGGGGGTGCGCCGGCAGCCCGAACCCGCGCATGAAATAATCCGCAAACACTACGAGCTCATTACATGTTTCTTGGGGTGGGGAAGGACTCACCACGGTGGCGCCACCGGCGCCTCGTCGGGTTTGCAGCACTGCCGGACGAAGCTCATCGAGGACCGCCCGCAAATGGTCGGTAGCCCACTCCACCTCCCGCGTTAGGGCGGACCTCCGCGCCCGGATCTCCGCCCCCGACGCCGCGACCTGCCGCCCGCGGAACCACGCTTTGCCCCTTGCCGCCGGCCATTTCGGATCTAGGGTTCGGATTGGGAGCGCCCGCGATGTGGGAGAGAAAGGCGGGGTTGCGCAGAGGAAGGGGCGAAGAGGGGCGGGGTTTGCGAGGCGTCGAGAGGAAGGCAAAGAGTGTGACCAAAAGGCCGCGCCTTTTAAATGGATCAGAGGACGGCGGTCGGGCGCCGCGCCGCTGTTCGCCTCCTCCCTCCGTGGAAAACCGCGCCCGCGCCGCTCCGTAGTTATCCGCCGGGAGCTGGACCGCGTGCGATGTTTCCCGAGGGTGCTAGGCCCGATGGCCGGGTTAACCGAGGTCAGTAGCCGGCCGGTCGCAGCCCCGCACCTGACAACAATTCAAAATCGGGTTCACGAAAGATGACAAGTGTCACTAGCTACATTAGTATGCTATCAAGTTACTCAATCTTTGTTCGGATCGGTGGTGCCGATCCAGGCAAAGACATCGGGGCTTTGATACATACATGACTGCCTACTTGATCTCGGGACCGCACAAGAGAAGATTAGAAGACCGACTCTTTGATACTTTGATCCTGGCACCGATCTCATATTTCGCCTACTACCGGTCTCGGGGACTACGTGGTACACGTCGCCGAAAGCGACCTGACGTGGTACACGGGACCCGTATGCCGGAGATCTTTATTTTTTTTTTTTCCTCTTGAGCGGCTCGCGTCTCCCCGACAAGTGGGACCTCCTGCGCTCCTCTCAACCGCAGCGACGACGGCTGTGTGTTCCCACGGCGATTCCGCCTCCCTCCAAAGACCGTCCGTCGGCCCCGACGACGCCGACCACCACGACTCGTCGGATCCGTTGATCGACTTTCGCACCGCCCTGAACACTGGTCGGAAGAATTGCCGGCACCAAGGAAGACGCTGAATGGTTCCCAACCTTGGGTTGAGACACGCAAGCTGCTCGGGGACTAGCTGTGGGGATTGCTCCCCGGGTATCCTCACCGAGGGCCCTGGGCCGAGTGGTCGACAAAGGCCCGGCCAGAAGGCCATGCCGAGCGCTACCGTAAGACCGTGGGTAAGGCGCAAGACTCGGCATGCAGATATGATTCGCCTAGATCGTTGGGTGATCGTTACCTTGTACATAAGATTTTCTGGTCGGCTAATTGATACGCCCGATCGGGGAAGGCGAGATTAGATTGATCTTGTAACCCCGCCCCCGACTATATAAGGCGGGCGGGGACCCCCTCCAAAAGCAGATTATTCCCGATCATAATCCACAACCAGAACACAGGACTAGGGTTTTACGTCACCTCGACGGCCTGAACCTGTCTAAACCCGTGTCTCGTGTTACTTTCTTGCTCTTGATCTCGCGCACCTCACCACCCTCGATCTCATCTACTACCTCGGGCACCCCCCAAGGTAGGCTGCCGACCAGATATCGTCGACACATGCTTAGTGATGATTAAGTTAATTAATTAGGTGCCTAATGCATGCTTAACACTGAGGTGTTACACTTATGATTTTCCCTAAAATATTTGTTTCCTTATCTCTCTATGGTTATGCGCATAATTCTACTTTATCATATTTTGCTTCCATTCACCTAGGTAGCTAGTACCACCTTGAATTGATTGATTGGGTCAATTTGCATTATTAGACCAGTTTAATTTGCACTAGTCATTGGAGATACTTCTCCATGAGAAATAGAAGCCACTACTAACCAGAACAATACAATCCCAACCAGCATATGGCTATCAACTGGTCTTCTTGAATTTGTAACCCTGTTTTTTGTTCTTTTCTATTGGTAGACCAATAATTTATGTTTGTTTTGTGATAGTTGGATTAGTACATATGATTCCGTCAAGTGTGGAAACAAAGAAAACAGGGAATATTGATGCTGTGTCAATAAGAGGAGATACAATGCATTGTTGTTGTTGTTGTTGCAATTTATTTATTTTACATTCACATTTCGAGTCTGAATAAAAATTTGCATGGCTTATACATTTTAGGACACGGCCTTACAACAGGCACGCAAAATGACTGTTGCCAGTATTGTCCATGTACAACGAACTGCTGATCTGAATCCTTGTATGTGCTGCGTATATCACACAGCCTGCTAAGTATCAGAGGTCCAGAGTGGTGATTGAATTGTGATCACGCTTTCAGATGATAACGCCAGCTTGGCCCCTGTGACCAGAATATCTGTATCAACAATGATTCGGAAATTCAGATTTTTGAAAATGAGAAATCCAAAATACATGTAGCGTTGTTTCCAGATATTGCTTTGGGCTTCTCTTCAAAAATTAAAAGCGGACACAAACATCCAGCTTTCATTTTGAAAGGAAGAAATTGGTAATATCAACTTCACATTTAGATTGAATAAGACCGAGCTCTCCGTTAATTGATTTACAGAGATAGGCAAACCGACGGCCTCTGTAAATGGCGATAAACTGTGAATAAACAATGACTGCCTCCAAAAATATTTTTGGTAGTAGTGACAAGTCTAGCATCCCACCAAGTCTGGCCACAGCACCACAGCCACCATTGGCAGTAACAACAGATTCCTGAAATGACTGAAATGCTAAAGCAGAGTGAACTGCAAAACTTTATTCGAACTTTGTTATGGAGGAGCAGAGGTCAATAATACTTGCTCCAAGAGCATATAGTATTGGAACAAGTACATGGCTGATACGGCGAGTAGTTCATTATCCAACTCACATGAGAGTTTTTTAGCTGTTTGATATGAATATATATAAATGGTAGGGAAATAAATAGGTTTGCAGACCTTTCCTATGGCATTAGTAAAATATTGTTCTAACTACACCGTTCATTTATCTTCATTGAGTCACACCATTCATTACTAAAATATGCGATGTCTTCTAGAACCAAATAGAGCGGGAGAGACAGAATATCACTACTACCGTTGCTACTCGCAACTTATTTCAAATTTGCGGTTTGTACGAACATGTAGATTATATGGGACAGAAAATATCCATCTTTCTTTTTTTCTTCGGCAGCACACGCCAATAACTACCAAAAGGCACCAGTCATAAATGGAAGAAACAAGGAATCATACATATACTACCGTGTGAGGAGCTTGATGCATCGTGGAGCATTCATTATGCCAGAAAAGCTTATCAGTGACGCTTTGATTAGTGACTTAGAAAAGAAACGTGTCACTAATAAAATATCAGTGACGCGGGTTAACTATACGTATCACCGATTAGCTGTTGCCCATGGTCTAGGAACAAGACGTGTCACTAATAACACTATATCAGTGACCCTTGCAAATAAAACGCGTCACTGATAGATGGTTGTATTTGTGACGCGGGTTACGAAGACGCGTCACTGATAAAGAATGTGACGCGTTTTCTATGGACATGTCATTGATAGAAGACGTTATCTGTGACTCATTTTCTTAAGCCGCGTCACAGATTACCAAGCCGGAAAATATAATTAAAAGTTAAAATGAAAAAACATAATGCAGTATTAATGGTTGGACCGAATTCTTTGATTGTTTCGTATTCATGGTTGGGCCGAATTCTCGTGGGCCGAGCCGAACCCTACTCCATCCAGCCCATGGCGAGCGAAGAAGGGATTCCAAACCTGAGAAGGTTCGCGAGAGCAGGTTCATCTCTCCGTGAAGTCTGCAGCGCGTGGACGAGGAGACCTCGCGCGGCACTTGCAGCTGTCGCCGGCGCCGCCGCCCACCACGGCACCTGCAACTCCCGCCGGCGCCGCCGGCGCCGCCCACCACAGCACTTGCAGCGGCTGGCGGTCTGCGGCCGGGCAGCGCCGCAGCAGCCAGGCGCATCCTCGCGCTCGCTCCCACCGAGGTCGCCGTCGGCGGCCACGCGGCAGTGCGGCACCAATCCACCGCCCCCACCAAACCGAGGAGGCCGAGCAGCCGGCATCCTTCGATCATCCGAAGGTGAGCCCCAATCCCCAGTCCTAATTCCCCAATCCCCAACCCTAATTCCCCAATCCCCAGCTCCAAGGTGCTGCAGCTGCCACTTGCTCTCCTCGCATCGCTGCCGCCCCAATTTCCTTTGTGTGCCCGTGCGCTCGTCGGCCACCGCCCCAGCACGGCACCAATCCACCACCCCTTGATTTTATAGGAGTTCGACACCCGAACCAGCTCCGACAAATAAAATTAGTTGAACTCCTTTGTCACAATAAACTTCTCTGTCACAAATAGTTGCACACATGTATGTCACTTGCATCACTTACACCACTCCTTGATATAGGCTTCTCTGTGTTGTTTGTTTAACTATCTACAATTTTGCCAAAATCGCTCTTAAAAGAAGTATTACGTATCCATATCTTGAGCATAATTTTTATGCATGCATAAACAGGTTGATGCACATGTAAAATCACTGAAAACTTTGTGTAAACGGAAAGCAAAGTCAGCTAAGGATGGTGATGCACTGATCCTGAAGTGGGCGCAGCAACTTATCCATCATGCTTTTGATATCCTTGACCAGTACATAAAAGAGGCATCAGAATCAGCCAGGGGTCACAGTTTAGTTACTCCTATGACTGGCAAACACAAGGGAAGGAAACAGACATCTGCATCAAAGTCAACGTCACAAGCAGTTGTTGCTGTGTTCACTGTTGGATCACTGATCCTAGCTTGTCCTACTGCCGATGTGAAGGACGTCACCCCTTTGCTACACACAATTGTAACTTCTGGAAGTTCTGAGCCAAGGCCAAAGAACCTTGTTGGCGGGACCATTTCTTTCAAAGAGTTAGCTCCATCATTATATATACAATCCTGGGATACATTAGCAAAAATATGCCTTGTAGATGACAAATTGGCCAAACGGTATATTCTAATTTTTGTTCAGGTATGTACTCTGCACAGGTCTCATGATTACTCTTAACAGATATAGAGTCAATGCTGCTTCTATGAATCAGGAGCTTGAGAGGAGTGATATGGCTACCCTTCGGAATAATATCATGATTGCGATGGCAGACTTCTATGTCCGTTATACCGCATTGGTTGACTGGTGAGCTTATATCTCTTCATTCATACACACACTGATATTAAGATCACTATCCGTACAGAATTTGTCACTATTTCTTGCAAGCAGATATGCATGTTCCTGTATATAAGAATGTCTTTTACAACTTCAAACTTTTTTTCTACCTTTGCAATGTTAAGACAATCGGCTGATTCTGACTACTCTTTGGTGAATGAAACGTGGCTAATTTGTTTCCCTCTGTTTTTCTTTTTTTATCAATATATTTTCCAAGTTAATGGTCCCAATGAATGATCATATCTATTAATCCATTTAACTCTGATTCTGTATCTTTCTGCAAAAGAAAGTTGAAAAGATATCTCATTTTTTAAAAATTCTAGCAACATGCTTGAGTTCTTGTCGATGGTATCGGAGAGGAAGCTGTTAGACTTTTAGTCTGTTACTATGTTGGCAATTAAGATTAATGATGTAAACGTGTCCTCCCATGTGCTAGTTGTTCTGTGGCTTTCAGAAATAGTAAATAGATTTTCGTCAAGACTATTTTATCAGTTATGTTTCATAGATTTATGAAGAAGATATTTCATTTATTTATTTTTCCAATTAGTTAGTCTTATTTGCACATGTGTTTAAATGATCTCTCCTTTATGATGTTTTTGCAGTTATGTGTCAAAAATAACAAAATCACTACGTGATCCCTGTGAAGTAGTACGGAGACAAACATTTATCCTACTCTCTAAGGCCGGGTCTCAATGGAGAGTTTCACCTCCCGATTTCCGATGTTTGAAACTTTGATATGAAATGCATCTTTCTCACAAAGGCAAGATTTCATGGCAAGGTTTCATGACTTATTTTATTGTTCATGGGGCCGACACGCCATCCGTCTCTTCCCTCGCATCCCTGTAGTCAATGCCTTGAGGCCGAGCATGGTGGCCGACGCGGCTTCGCGTCTCCTGGGGCGAACAAGCGCCTGGGGTCGGACGGCCTCTGGGCGGGGCGCTGAAGCTCACCACGACACGGCTCGCCCGGCGGGCGGAGCACCGTGCTGGGGCGCCCGCGGCGCGCCGGCGGCGGAATCGGCGTGCGGCGGGCGAAGCGGAGCTGCGAGGGGCTTCGCGGCGCCCGGCGTCGGCGGATCTCAACGACCGGCGGAGCAGCGCTGTGCCCGACGCAGCGGTGCTGGAATGCGCGCGTCACAAGACGCTGCTGCTTGCGCGGGCGGCGCTGAGGCCGCGCGTGCACGCGCGGTCCGCCTTGGCCGCTGAGCGCGCTGGGCGGGCGCGGATGCCGCGCTGCTGCGCGGCGGCGCTGGAGCTCGCCGCGACGCTGCTGGCGCTGGAGCCCAGCAGGGCGGCGCTGGAGCTCGCCAGGCTGCCCACGCGGCGGCGCAGAGGCCGCGCTGCGCCCTCGCGACGCCGCGAAAGACGGCGCTGCGCTGCTGCCGCGGAGCTTCGCCCTGCGGCGCGCCTCGCGACGCG
Source organism: Chrysopogon serrulatus (assembly GCA_015844335.1). Classification (NCBI taxonomy): domain Eukaryota; kingdom Viridiplantae; phylum Streptophyta; class Magnoliopsida; order Poales; family Poaceae; genus Chrysopogon; species Chrysopogon serrulatus. The sequence goes on from JADLZL010004090.1 coordinate 16,771, forward strand.
CAAAGCATGCTGCCGCCAGCGGCCCTCTCCACGCGGCAGCGCGCGCTTCCTGGAGGGAACCCGGGCGGCTCTCGCACGCTGCGTCGGGCGCTGCTCAGCGCGCGTCCTCCGCAGGAGCCCGAGGCCGGGCGGAGAACTCGCTCCCCCCGCCCGCCCACGGGCGGCGCCGGGCGACGGAGCTTTCGCCACGCCGCATGGGGCCGGCGTAGGAGCTCAAGCTCCCATCGCGCCTCGGGCGGTGGTGGAGATCTGCCCCGCTTCGCGCTCGGCGGTGATGCCCGTGCTCTGCTTTCGCGCCCGCGGAGCAACCGCCAAATCCCTTCAAGGCGTGGAAGAATCCCGGATGAAACGAACCGAGGCCTCGGTGGGAGTTTCACGCGATTTCCAACGTTTTGGAAACCGGGCGGACTCGTTTCATCCCCACGAAACTTTTCTCTTCTCTCTCCTCGCTTTCGTTTCATGCAAAAACTTTGCATGTGCTGATGTGGCACCTTATTTAATGTGCGTGAAACTCCTGATGAAACCCCATTGAGACTGGCCTAAGTTGCTGCAGGTGCTAATCACTTCTGTAATGATTTGTTTTGAATATTGGGTCATGGTTACTGAGACTGCTATTTTGTCCAGAGGGACTATGTAAAGTGGAGAGGGGTTATCTTCCTTCGGTTCCTGCCATCTTTAGTTGATGAGTCTGAGAAGATTAGGCATTTGGCTGACTACCTTTTTGGGAACATCTTAAAAGGTATTTAGTTTTGTACTAAACTTTTCTTGTTTTAAGTCACTGCCTAACACGTATCATGTCACCGATTGACATCTGCTTAATTTTTGCAGCTAAAGCACCACTCCTTGCATATAATAGTTTTATTGAAGCTATATATGTTCTAAACGATTGCAATGGGCAAGGTGTATATAGCGACTCTCAGTCTCGGGGAAGTTCAGATAGAAGACCCGCCCTTTTTGCAATTCGGTACTCAAACTGTTCTCCTTAGTCCTTGCAAGAAAGAAGCTTTCATCCTTAGTTTAATTTTATCATGCTTTTTTTTTTTTTTTTTTTTTTTTTTTTTTTTTTTTTTTTGGTAGTGGCACTGATGAAAGATCGAGGTCAAAACGGATGCACATTTATGTCTCTTTGCTGAAACAAATGGCGCCAGAGCATCTTTTAGCCACGTCGGCCAAGTTATGTGCTGAGATCTTGGCAGCTGTTTGTGATGGCTTGCTCAGTGTTGATGATGCTGGTGGAAGGGCTGTACTTCAGGTGAGGATCAATATCTTTAGAATCCAGATGGTTTCCTGCCATTATGAACTAAGAAAGGTATCTTGGATATCCAGTACCTAGATAGTAGATACAACCATTGACATCAATGAGAGCTTTACAGCCTGATTGTCACTTGACTGACCTGCAATGTGCACATGCAGCATGGGTTTTTTTTATTCATGCTTATGTTACACGCTTAGTGTGTTAAATGATTATAGGATAGCTAGAGTAGCTTTGTATGCTGCTACTTTTCCGTAGTTGTGATGATTTATTTTTTTCTCAACAGGATGCTCTGCAGATACTGGCTTGCAAGGAGATGCGCATCCACCCCAACATCTTGTCAGAAAATTCCGAGATGGACGAGGAAGGCGGCGAGGGTGGGGGAACGGCCAGCAGCCCAGGCGGCCAAAGGGAGGGCAGTGACCCAGGTGGCGAAGAAGAATCTAATCCAGATTGCTATCCCGATCTTCATCGAGCTGAAGCGGCTGCTGGAGAGCAAGAACAGCCCGCTGATCGGGTGCCTGATGGAGTGCCTGCGCACCCTGCTCAAGGACTACAAGAACGAGATGGACGAGATCCTGGTGGCGGACAAGCAGCTCCAGCGCGAGCTCCTCTACAACATGCAGAAGTACGAGGCGGGCAAGGGGAAGGGCAAGGCTGCAGCGCAGGCCGAGGCTGAGGCTGGTCCCAGCGGCACCGGTAGGTCCCCAGCTGGTGAGTCTGCCAGAGCCATTGCCAGGTCGGTGCTGAAGGAGGTGAACCGGAAGACGCCGACGCAGCCGCTGCACACGATGAGTGTGCCCAAGGTGAAGTCCATTCTGGGGGAGCGCCGGGCCGGGCTCTCGCCGCCCCGATGTCCTCGAAGTCGGTCCGGCGGCTTGAGCCGTTTGAGTCGGACGATGAGAGTTAGCATGCGTCCACTCTGATGGTAGTTATTTCCGCTGTTGGAATTGGGCTGGTCCGGTCTGATGTTCGTTTTAGTATGATGATGATGACCGAGTAGGAGATTTAAGCACTATAAGCTCATTTTCTCAATGAGGCTTTCCCTGACTTGCAGTGTATATAATTACATGTTCCTGTAACCCAACAACGAGAATTCTGTCCTTAAATATAAGGGATATGGAGTTCAAAATTGCATTATAAGTCCTTAAATTTCTCTCTCATGTGTCCTTTTTAGCAGAAAATACTGACATTCCTTTGAAACTTGACATCATTTAAATCAGCCAGCCGGTAACTAAAGAAAGTAACAGCTAAACTATTATTTTCATCCTAATTAGTGAGAGGTAAGATAGTTTTTGTCAGACATTTTATTTTGTTCGAAAATTGCTTGAATACTTTTGTAATGAAACTTGAGCAAGAAACAACTTTTTTTTTTTTTTTTTTTTTTTTTTTTTTTTGCAAAATGTGGGTTCACGTGCTTGGCACATCGCGTAATAAACTTTGTGATTTTGAACCTCGTTTTCAAGTAAGAAGGATTCCAAATAAAATCACTCAAGGTATTCCAAATAAGAGGTGGGGAGTCTCATCATGTGCAAATGTCACTAAACTGAATCTCGACCTCATTGAATCCTCAAGTGAGAATTACGAGTATCTTAGTTGAGTGCAAATTGCAGAGAGTGGATTGGTAGGGTGTGTGTGTTACACAAGCTGGGATGTCGGTTACAAGTAGGCATGCAAGTGGGTCACAATTGGTTAACCCAAACACTGACCCGCTCTACCCAAATAAACTTTTTTGGGTTTTGGGTCAACCCAACCCAATCCATCCTTATTTTCTGGTTCCACCAAAGAACACCAAGAGGCTAGTCCTGCAGGTGCTCGACGCCGTCCTCGGAGAAGCATCCGGTGGAGCAGAGCGCCGACCGACACCACGCCCGCGGGGCCCAGCACCACTAGCGGCCACCCGCTGTTGTGTTCATGCGATGACTGCCCGTGACTACTACTTTGCTCGCGTACATCTCGCACAGGCGGACACTGCAGGCGGGCGGCGCTGCGTCGGAGCAGCCCCCCCTCCATCAAGGAGAACGTCGTCGCCAGCCCACGCCGCACCGCTCTAGCGCCGACGAGCGGCCGACGCCCCGGCTCCCAAACCTCGGCCCCGTGCTTGTGGCCGGGCGACGGTGGCGAGCTCGAGCTCTTTTTGCGGCCGGGCAAAAGCCCCCCGCGCGCAAGCGCGCCTGCTTTGACCGCTTGGCTCCGCCACTCTTCTTCTTGATTGAATCACTCCTAGAGATCATGTGCATGTTCCTCATCGGGAGACGGCCGGGGCGCTCGAAGGGAGCCGCCAACTTCAGCGGTAGCGCCTTACCGCCATTGCCGCCGAACATGGACGATCGGTGGAGAAGATGCATGATTGTGCCTCGAGATGTATTTCGGGAATCCGAGCCAGTGTCGAGCAAAGCAAAGCTAGATAGCTCGGGCCGCCGTCTTCCCGCGCGCCGTCGGTGAAACCCGATCAACCCGCGCCATTGCAGACGCCCTTGGCCGTCACCGCGATTGGGTTACCCAGGTGACCCATCACACTGGACACCGATTGGCACCAAATATTAGTGGGTCGGCCCAGTGGGTATTTACACCAAATTTTATGTTTTGGGTAATGGGTCATTGGGTTGACCCAGCCTAATCTGCATCCCGAGTTACAAGATTTGGATGAGATTGAAATGATCGAAATAGTGTTTTGTTCATTGATTGGTAACGAATGTAATCATAGATGGTAAACGCAAAGTGTATTATTGGTTTACGGGGGAAATGAGGATGTCATGGCTGATTTGTCCGAGTTGTTTTCCTTCCTTGCTACGGGCCACGGGCCACGGGCCACGGGCTGAGCTTGCCTATTTGGCTCCCTTCGCAGGCTAATTCACCGCTATCTCTAATTCATAGTTTGTGCTTTACATGTACAAAGGCCTATCCCTATTTGCATAATAGTTTTATACAAACAAAAAATTATGGTTACATGTACAAAAAAAGCCTTATCCCTATTTGCACAACAACAATTAAAAGGGTGTAAGAAGATGATGTTATAGGGCAACGACTAAAGCAACAAATCTCAGTTACAAAAGCCAAAAAAAAAAATCATATCAATCCTCTGACTCCAGATACGAGTACAGATGCTGCTATTCCTCTATATTCAAGTTCAGCTACAGATAGTACGACTATGTCTTCTCCTTTATAAAACCCGTCGCCGCTGCCTCCTCCAAACTCTACATTCCACTTAGAAATTCTGGCCATGGTTACTGAACCAGATGAAAAGCTAGCACACACCTACAGTGAAAAGCTCAACTAATTATCATGTGCTTACAACATGCGGTAAGGGAAAAAGGTAATCTTAACAGGTAACAGGAGTGGCGTTAGCATGCTAGAAAAATAGGTAGGCAGGCATTATTGCTTCACCTGTCCAAGCGCAAATGTCAAGTCATCCATTCTAAGTGGGCGAAGGTCCTCCTTTCCATACAACGGAGGCTCAGGCCTACCGTCAGCTATTGCCTGAATCTTCTCCTGGATCAAACAAATGATACTTTAGTGCTAACAGGAGGGATGGATGGTGCGAGATGCATCAAAACGGCTAAACCATAGATAGAGGTTCTGCACACACCTTCTCCTTCTCAATAATTTCATGAATGGGACAATGTGCTGCAGTTACACAGAGATTCTGCAGGGAAGGGGATCATTATGATAAGTTTACAATCCCTTATTGCTGAAAAGTCTTAAGGCACAGCAACATACCTTCAAGTCACTCCCTGAATATCCATCAGTCATATTGGCAACTAACTCAAGATCCACATCTGGTTCTAACGTTTCTTTGGATAGTATTACTTTCAAAATCTTTTCTCTGTTTGACGTGTCGGGAAGGCCCACCATTAATCTGACAATAAAACTCAGTGCAAAGAGTTAAGGAATGGACACAAAACCACCATTAATCTGCTAATAAGACTCAGTGCAAAGAGTTAAGAATGGACACAAAACCAGTCTAGTTCAGGGAATCATAGAAGCTTACCTGCGAGGAAACCTTCGAACAACGGCATCATCAAGGTCAAATGGCCTATTTGTGGCTCCAAGAACAATTACACGTTCATACTCTTTTAGTACGCAAACCATCCCAATTTATCATAAATTCATTTTTCATTTTGCGTGCTACTTCATGCTTTTCTGCCCTTTCTCTAGTTCCTAGTAAACTGTCAACCTGTTAAAGAAAGTCACAATTGTGAGTCAAAAACAACTCAGACAGAATAAAAACATGAATGACTCATTTGCTTGCACACCTCATCAACAAATATTACTGCAGGAGAAAGTTTACTAGCTAGAGAGAAAATGGCCCTGACATATTTCTCTCCATCTCCAACCCACTGAACAAAAAAAAAATTGTCATCAGATTTAACAGAATGTCTGACAAAAAAAAATAGCACCCAGAACCGAGTTTCTGCCCCCTCTCCGATGCGAATACCAACTATTTATGTTGAACAGTACCTTTGAGGTAATGCTTGACATTGATACATTGATAAAGTTTGCACCTGCCTCAGTTGATACTGCTTTGGCAAGCATTATTTTACCTGTTCCAGGCGGTCCAAAGAGCAGTATTCCCTTTACAGGTTGCCAGAAAGAAATGCATCGGTAGTACTTCCAAATGTAACTGATAGTTAGTAGGCAAATATGTTGGGCCCAATTTGCTCTTTTAAAATTATGTGAGCACCTTTGTTAGCTGCCCTTTGCTGTACAATTCAGATCTTTGCAGAGGGAGCATTATCAATTCCCTCGTGTATCTTTCAAATTGTCCAGGGCTCCAATGTCCTCAAAAGTAACTCCAATGTCATTAGGTGAGATAACATTTGAAAGAAGAGTTTTCTCAAGTTTATTCTCTGTGGCCACATCCTGAAAAAACGATTTGCATGAATTCGAGTATCAGGGACTTTTAACCAGATGCATGTAGAGATAGAGGGGTCACCATTAGTGCATTCTTTGACCTCTTAGCTCCACTGTGTGCATTCTGAAACATACTGAATCCGTGCTTGAGCCTGTATCCACAATGCTACTTAGCATTCCACAGAAGAGAATAATTGATATTAATATCAAGGTGTGATACAACATTAGCATCGTATTTTACCTTTCGATTGGAAGTACCCATCTGCTATCATTTGGGGGTTCACTGTGCTGAAGGTGATAACTAATAGCATATCCAACAATCTTTTCCAAATCTGAAGTAAATCAAAACAATATATATGTATAGATTTATAGCAGTGTTATTATTGAAATGAAAAGGATAAAAGAAATGGTCCATGAGCAACAAAGGTAGAAAAACCTTACTTTCATTAGTTAGTAATTGATCTTCGATAGGTAATATAAACACCAAGATTCTTACAATGTTTATCACAGAATTCCTAGTATAACAAATAAAAGTGCGTATTTGTTATGAATAGCATAACCGTGGCATTCCTAGTATAACAAATACGCACTTGTGGGTACCTTACTTTCATTTGTTATGCATATTCACGGGTGTACCAGTCACCAAGTTTGAACTACTCGCCATGTATCTGTGGTGTTTGACTTGTCCTCCGAGTTCAACTGAATCGCGGTTCTAGAGCTGAAAATTAGCAAAACCGTGTGAGAGAGTAACCGATATTGCAGACCATCATTCAATCCCTCCATGAACAGCTCCTGCCTCTTGTCATCATCCTCCACTTTAGTAGGTGCATACCGTGACAATTTGTATGAACTTATCACGATATTCAAGAACAGACATGCTTCCTTGTTTAAGAGCAAGGAATTCTTTCTTTTTCAATTTCATTAATCCAGCAGGCACATGGTGAGAACGAAAAGCATTGCGAAATTCTTGCCAAACTATAGGATTAGCCTCATTGCGACCAAATCGAAACGAGTCCCACCAGTCAAGAGCAGCCCCTTGCAGTTGCCCAGATGCATACAAAACTTTCTCCCTGTCATCACATTGTGCAATCTCAAGCTGCCTCTCAATTGCACGCAACCAGTCATTAGCTTGAAGTGGATCAGTGGAGTGCTTGAAAACAGGTGGATGCCCTTTCAGGAATTCTCCCCTCTTGTCTCTAACTTGAGGTGGTCCATTCCCTTGCTGGTTGTTCCGCATGTTCTGCATATTCTGAGCCATTTGTTGCAGTAGCTATGTTTGCATCATCAGTAGCTGCTCCATGTTAACAGGTGGTGGTGGTGGCGGGTTCTGACCCCCTTCGTTGTTCCTCCTAGTGTTAACCATCTGTAGAATATACATCATATGTCTCATATGTCTAGAATATGTATCATATTTGAGATATGACAGCATGACAAAAGTATATGATACAGTCCCAATGACAAGAGATATTCACAATATACCATTAACAGCAATCCGAGTTATTACATCACCCTCTGGAGGCGGGCGGTGAGCGAAGCAATTGTGGAGGCAGCGGTGAGGTGCTCCCCGGCGCTTCGGGCGAGCTCGCGGCGGGCAGCGAGGAGGCGGTCGGCAAGCGCCCGAGGTCGGAGAGGTCGGGCGAGGAGGCGAGCGGTGCAAGCGCGAGTAGAGGGAAGACTTTAAGGAGGCGGAGCAATCAGCCAGCCAGAGGGCGTGATGTTGAGGACGCCATTAATGAATAGGTTGATTGCAGTTGTAGCACGGTCCCCTCACTGCTGGTGCTACTGCAGTGGAACCACCTGTCTTGGCTGTAGCTTGAGGCGCTGGCGGCTTGTAAGCTCTCTGGTTCTTCTGTGGTGGTGGAGCATTCAGATTCCTTCTTGGAGGTGGTGCGCGGAACCTAGAGCCCTGAGCTGGAGGACGGACCTGCGGGCGATTTGCCATTGGAGCTCTGGACTGAGATGATCCTGCTTCAAAGTTCCTCTTGCGATTCTTGGATGCGGAGTAGATATTGTTGTTGTTTTCTTGGGTCAGACAGTCACTGATGAGGATCACCCTACAACATACTTGAGGCAGAATGCCAACATTGCCCTAAACAAGCAACAGTTAGGTTTGATATTACACTAAGTTTAGAATTGATGTACCATATGCATCATATATGCTTATGTTTTGTGTGATGTTTGATCAAGTGAGTACGGAGTAACTGCTAGTTATGCATTGATGATAGCTGTTAACAAGATGGCTCTAGAGCTAAACAAGCATTGATGGTACTCTATCCATCCCTAATTATAAGGTGTTTTGGTATTTTAGATTAAATTTTTTTACTTTTACTATAAATCTAGACATAACATATGTCTAGATGCGTTGCAAATGTTATGAACCTAACAAGTCAAAAATGTCTTTGGAACGAAGAGAGTAGCTATGGCTTGAGAGCTAAACAAGTGGAAAGATTTTTTAGCTTGTTTCATTAACAAAGTGACCAAAAGTAGAACATCAATGAGCCACAACAAGAGAGCTAAATTGTTCACTAATCCTATTCATTATATTGGCTCCTAGTTCATTTGAGGTGGAGAGAGAAAAAAAATGCTCTTGTCAACAATGCAAGTGTAGATGAATACAAAACTATCTTAATCCTTATTAAACTAAATTGTTTCTAACTAGACATATCAACTAGAGTAGCAGAAGACTAAAATGTTTATCAAAGTGAATTGGTTTTACTTCAATAACCCACCTCATGATAAAAATGAACATATTGCCCCATGCCATATTAGTCTTCGGCTACTCTATTGAATTCCTCTAGCAAAAATCTAAAAGACTGAATTTGAATTGAAGAAGAATGCACGTAACAAAGATCTAAAGAGACTGAACTGGTTAGGGGCAATATGGTAAATCTAATGAAATACAGATCTCACCGCGAGCTCAATTCCTTCCTGCAGCCTTGATCGCTCAAGTCAAACAAACCGAGCCCGTCCGGATCCGTGTGCCGCCGCCGAGCATCCCCTGGGCCGGGCGGTGATGGCAGCCGACGACGTGCGTGAGCTCCTCCCTCTCCACCCACGCCCGACGCCTCGACCCGCCCACGCCCCTCTCAGCGCCCGACCTCCGCCTCCATCGACGCCTATGCCTCCGCTCTCCGACCGCTTGCACGCCTCGGCCCTCTCCTTCGCTGCCTCTAACCGCGGCGCCCTCGCCAACGCGCTCCTCAGCGCAGCCCTGCCGCCGTTGATTCCTCCGCCTCCTTAAAGTCTTCCCACGACTCCGCGCTTGCACCGCTCGCCTCCTCGCCCGACCTCTCCGACCTCGGGGCCCTTGCCAACCGCCTCCTCGCTGCCCGCCCCTTGAGCTCGCCGAGCGCCGAGGAGCACCTCGCCGCTGCCTCCACAATTGCTTCGCTCGCCGCCCGCCTCCGAGGCCCGTGCCGCAGCAAGCCCCCTTGACAAGGCTCTTGCCGTCGCTGAACTCAAGACCCTCGATCGATCCCGACCAATCTGGATCTGGTCAAGACGACCCGGTCGTATTTGGGCTCCTCAGGAGCGACTGGGAGCAACTTCTCGATGAGGTGAGGAGGAAATTCCGCTTTAGAATGATTCAGCTTATGTCAGGGTTTGCATTTGTGCTAATTGTTGTTGTTGGGTTGTGGTTATGATTGTGATACAGCTCCATGAACCTTGAGAGTTTTTTTTATTGCCATATGTAAAATAACAACTCAAGTTTTTTATTTTCGTTCCCATTCTAAAAATAGGAACAGAAACATAGCTGCGAAGGCCCTGAATTGGACAAAACTACGGCCGTCTCATTTTCACTCAGGCACTCTTCAGCTCACAAAGAAGACACTGCTGGTGCACTGGCTGTTGATAGGTTGAACATACGCGTGCGAGAGGACTCGATGCCCATAGCCATCCATGTGACGTGATATGCAGATGACGAGTGGGTTGCAACCTATCGACTGCGGCAGCTGTGGAAGAACCGAAGAAGCTTGTGCTTGGCCAGGCATTTACCCAAACGGACACTTCACAAATGAAAGAAAATGGGGTTGTATTCTAGTACACTGTGCACAAGATATTACACCCGAAAGCTAATTACCATTTCTTAAGAGATGTTTTTCCTCTTCGGGCAAACAAATTAAATAGCACTTTTTAAGAGATGTTTTTCTTAAGATATTTTATGTGTTTCCAAAATGAAATGTTTCTGCTAACCTTTGTGGATGCTTTTGTCCAGTATCGTGCAGATTTTCCTAGTGATCTACAGAAACAAGTTGTTTTTGTGGATTTAGCCCCAATCTTCTACCAGATGGCAGATGCTGTATTGAGAAGACAAATACAACTCGCTGTTGATACTATAAGCGACGTCGTTAGATCTTTCTAATTATGAAGTTCTTTTTTGCACACATAATTACTTTTCCACAAAGGTTAGCTTGAATGGCGTAAGTCAACTTGGCAAGATTTGCTCTTGGAGGTAAACGCACTTGGAAAGTACCAGTGCCATCTGGGTTCATTAAGGTGACAGTCCTCTTTCCAGCATCAATCACGACTTGATGATCTTTCATCCAATTCGTCCCAAGGATGACATCCAAAGACAAACTGGGCATAACTACTAAATTGACTCTAAAACTCTTATCTCCAATAACGAGAGGCATGGTTTACCATCTGATTGGTCAGAATATCCGCACCGGTGGAGCTTATACGATAATCATATTCTAACTCTTTAATCTCTGTCTCATGCTTTCATGCATATGCTTGACTTATGAAAGAATGCGATGATCCAAAATCAAATAAAACAACTGCAGGGTGTTGGTTGATGAAAAATGTACCAGCTGTCATGGGCTCTCCCTCGGGTATCTCATCCACTGCGGTGTGGTGCACACGGGTCTGGTAGGTGTTCTGCTTCTTGGGATAGGGATAGAACTTGGTGAAGTGTCCAGGTTGATTGCAGTTGTAGCACGGTCCCCTCACTGCTGGTGCTACTGCAGTGGAACCACCTGTCTTGGCTGTAGCTTGAGGCGCTGGCGACTTGTAAGCTCTCTGGTTCTTCTGTGGTGGTGGAGCACTCAGATTCCTTCTTGGAGGTGGTGCGCGAAACCTAGAGCCCCGAGTGGAGGAGGACGGACCTGCGGGTGATTTGCCATTGGAGCTCTGGACTGAGATGATCCTGCTTCAAAGTTCCTCTTGCGATTCTTGGATGCGGAGTAGATATTGTTGTTGTTTTCTTGGGTCAGACAGTCACTGATGAGGATCACCCTACAGCATACCTGAGGCGGAATGCCAACATTGCCCTAAACAAGCAACAGTTAGGTTTGATATTACGCTAAGTTTAGAATTGATGTACCATATGCATCATATATGCTTATGTTTTGTGTGATCTTTGATCAAGTGAGTACGGAGTAACTGCTAGTCATGCATTGATGATAGCTGTTAACAAGATGGCTCTAGAGCTAAACAAGCATTGATGGTACTCTATCCATCCCTAATTATAAGGTGTTTTGGTATTTTAGATTAATTTTTTTTTACTTTTACTATAAATCTAGACATAACATATGTCTAGATGCATTGCAAAAGTTATGAACCTAACAAGTCAAAAATGTCTTTGGAAAGCTATGGCTTGAGAGCTAAACAAGTGGAAAGATTTTTTAGCTTGTTTCATTAACAGGCAGACCAAAAGTAGAACATCAATGAGCCACAACAAGAGAGCTAAATCCTATTCATTATATTGGCTCCTAGTTCATTTGAGGTGGAGAGAGAAAAAAAATGCTCTTGTCAATAATGCAAGTGTAGATGAATACAAAACTGTCTTAATCCTTATCAAACTAAATTGTTTCTAACTAGACATATCAACTAGAGTAGCAGAAGACTAAAATGTTTATCAAAGTGAATTGGTTTTACTTCAATAACCCACCTCATGATAAAAATGAACATATTGCCCCATGCCATATTAGTTTTCTGCTACTCTATTGAATTCCTCTAGCAAAAATCTAAAAGACTGAATTTGAAAATTGAAGAAGAATGCCAGTAACAAAGATCTAAAGAGACTGAACTGGTTAGGGGCAATACGGTAAATCTGACGAAATACAGATCTCACCGCGAGCTCAATTCCTTCCCGCAGCGCAGTCGCTCAAGTCAGCAAACCGAGCCCGTCCGGATCCGTGTGCCGCCGCCGAGCATCCCCTCGCCGCTGGCGATGATGGCGGCCGGCGGCGTGCGTGAGCTCCTCCTCTCCCACCACAGTAGGCGCCTCGACCCCTCCACGCCCCTCTCGGCCTTGGACCTCCGCCTCCTCATCCATTTGCCTATGCCTCGCTCCGACCCTTTGCACGCCTCGGCCCTCTCCCCGCTGCCTCTAACTGCGGCGCCCTCGCCAGCGCTCCCTCGGTAGCGGCCTCTGGCCCGATTCCTCCGCCTCCTTAAAGTCTTCCCTCGACTCCGCGCTTGCACCGCTCGCCTCCTCGCCCGACCTCTCCGACCTCGGGGCCCTTGCCAACCGCCTCCCTCGCTGCCCGCCCTTGAGCTCGCCCGGCGCCCGGGGAGCACCTGCTTGCCTCCACAATTTGCCGCTCACCGTCCGCCTCTGCGAGGCCGTGCCGTAACAAGCCCCCTTGACAAGGCCATTGCCGTCCGTCATTGAACTCAAGACCCTCCCGATCGATCCCGACCAAACGGATCTGGTCAAGACGACCCGGTCATATTTGGGCTCCTCGGGAGCGACTGGGAGCAACTTCTCGATGAGGTGAGGAGAAAATTCCACTTTAGAATGATTCAGCTTATGTCAGGGTTTGCATTTGTGCTAATTGTTGTTGTTGGGTTGTGGTTATGATTGTGATACAGTTCCATGAACCTTGAGAGTTTTTTATTGCCATATGTAAAATAATACCTCAAGTTTTTATTTTCGTTCCCATTCCAAAAATAGGAACAGAAACATAGCTGCTAAGGCCTGAATTGGACAAAACTACGGCCATCTCATTTTTACTCAGACACTCTTCAGCTCACAAAGAAGAGACTGCTGGTGCACTAGCTGTTGATAGGTTGAGCATACGCGTGCGAGAGGACTTGATGCCCATAGCCATCCATGTGACGCGATATGCAGATGACGAGTGGGTTGCAACCTATCGACTGCGGCAGCTGTGGAAGAACCGAAGAAGCTTGTGCTTGGCCAGGCATTTACCCAAACGGACACTTCACAAATGAAAGAAAATGGGGTTGTATTCTAATACACTGTGCACAAGATATTACACCCGAAAGCTAATTACCGGTGAATAAAGTTACAGAGCTACCAAACATGGCCTATACTTGCTTATTTTTACAAGGAAATTTCTTTTATCAAGCTCTCTTCATCAATTCTATTGCACCAACCAAATTGGGCTTGTGTCACCCGAATCCATCTTGGTGCTGCCAAATTGCCACATCGCCTGTCCTGTTTCATGGCAGATTACTGTGATGATTTTTCATCACAAGAATGTCACGGATTGCATATAATAATAAAAGGTAGCAGTTATAACGAAATTTTATTGTCACTCAAGATCATTTTTTCTTGCCTATTTTCTTCTCCATGCCCAGTATCTCCATAACCTTGGGTCACCAAGTTCTTTGTTTACAAAGACTGCCATGCAGCTTCTATATTTAGCTCAGGCCATCCTCCTTTCCCCTCATTGCATTTGCTTATCTTTTGGAAATGTCACTTAAGACCAGGAAGATATTAATAACATATTAACATGCACACTTGCTAGTCTTATCTGATCAGCTCAGGTCCAGGCAGTGGGGTGAGTATTGAACTGTGGAGTCAGATTGCAACTCTCCTTCAGTGCCGACGTAGCTCATACCAATTAATATTTCACGATATGGTGGTCAAAAGAATAAGAGAAAAAAACAGTGACCCGGAGACAAATATGCTGTTGCTTTCTGCATTCTAAGCTGGCGTCCTAACGATCCATCCTAGGCACTCCTTCCTAAGAGGAGAGTCGGCGAATATTGCTTTGATGAAATTTTGCACCTGTACATGATTAAAAAAAAACATATCGGTTAAACTAAGAAAACAGACTTGAAATTTAGGATATTTTTCAACAATGAAAAGATCATAAAGTTGTTATGCAGTAGCTTGAATTAGGAATACTAGGGTTCCTGTAACAAACATGGGCAAATCACAGATTGAGATACACAGAAACATATGGGGCACAAGACAAAGCTGAGAGATCCGAGGACCTATGAGATAAGTCAATGCCCAAAAATAAAGTGCTGCCTCTGATATTGTATACGAAACACTATATGAAGATTCTCTTTTAGAAACAAAGATAGGAGCTGGGCTTACTCACCTCAGATGATGTGAAACCACATCTAGCTAGGTCTCCACTTTCCCAACATGCTGTGATGGACTTCAATGACATATCAAGCAACTCTGAACAATAATTATTTTCATCGTTATCTGACTGAACAAAAAATTTGAGTAGCCCATTTAAAGATGAAAAAGAAATCCATAATCAGAACCAACAGAATACCTGCAAGCTTGCGGAACTTTTTCAAAGAGGGTAGAATTCCATCCAACTGAATCCAAGTGTCATGGTCTAAGAACTTAGTGCTGCCATCATCGTTCTCAACCAGGGAAAGAAATAGTGAAGAGAGGTTTTCCAGAGCCAAATGGATAAGGCCTTGAAGCTGTAAGCATATATATTAATGAACATACCATTATGGCATAACATGTATCACCTCAAAGCATCATGTCATAGCATGTATCACCTGCAATGTCTCTTCTGCTGCCATGTCATCTATCAGAAGAATATCCCTTGTAATTCTTGAGAAGACAGACCCAAGGACATGACACATACTTTTCCTGTAAGTTGATCTTGGCAGTATCGATTCCCACATGATGCGTATCTTTTCCAAAATAAACACAACCTGAATTGAACCCATAGATCAGCAAAGTAAATAATGATGTTTAACTGAAATGTCCATTTGGGTGAAAAATCAAAAAGACCTTCAACAATGGAAATTGATTGCTGCTGATATTTGGCACATCATGAAGAAGACAATAATTATTTCATTGGAGATCCAGGGAAGATTGAAGCAAAATGTTCTTCGGATAATTTGTGAGATTGCTGGTAAAAAAATCCCTAAATAATGGCGAATAGATGTAGCAACAAGGCACAAGGCTTCCTGAGCTTATAGCATTTCCAAATCAAGAAAAGGAAAGACACCACTCTTTGTGAGTAGCAATGCGTATTTTACTCATTTACAATTATAAATACATAATTCTCTTGTTAATTTCATCGTGAGAAGTGCAAATCTGGACTTATAAACCATGGTTGTTTTGTCTTGTTTCTCCACTGTGCGAAATGTTTGACTGGGACTACAAGTAATTAGCTCAGTGAACAAGCGATTTTAGGGTTCAAGTGGAACAGACCTGCTCAATACTAAATTTTGCTGATTCATAATGCTGAGGTTGGTGTGTGTTCTGAAAACCTTCAGCGCCATCTATAGCCTGTTAAAACAATGCAACGGACTAGCAAATTTAAATAGAAGCTCAAAACTAGAAGTAATTATGTGTGTGAAAAAGAACTTCATAATTAGAAAGATCTAACGACCTCACTTATAGTATCAACAGCGAGTTGTATTTGTCTTCTCAATACAGCATCTGCCATCTGGTAGAAGATTGGGGCTAAATCCACAAAAACAACTTGTTTCTGTAGATCACTAGGAAAATCTGCACGATACTGGACAAAAGCATCCACAAAGGTTAGCAGAAACATTTCATTTTGGAAACACATAAAATATCTTAAGAAAAACATCTCTTAAAAAGTGCTATTTAATTTGTTTGCCCGAAGAGGAAAAATAATTTCAACAGCATGAGACTGGTTCTTTTTTGTTTTGTTGGAAGTAAACAAGATCAATCCAGGATGTAGAGGCATAGATTTTTTTTTTTTTTTTTTTCATGTGCAAGAGTAACTATCTTTATCACACAACAATGTGATCCCATCGCCATAGCAAGCACAGTTGAACACAACAGCCAGCTGCAACTTGATGAGTTTCTTGTCTTCGGTTTTCACAAAGTCCTGAGGCCCTGACCAGTGGGCAGTGGTGGTAGGTGGCAGCAAGGGCTCTACTGCTTACAAGTGCACCAGCAGGATGGGTGGGGCTGGACTGCTGGAGGCAGTACATGAGCTCAGGCAACATGGCAGATAAGAAATTTTATTATTGTCGGCTGCAGGAAGCGAGGTGGAAACACAGGAAGGGGAGTGGAACAACGATCAGGTGTGCTACAACCTAGTAAAATTCCTGTATTCTGAAATCTAAGGGTCGGAAGCTGGCTGTTTGTTTCATATAGGGATTATAAAAGCTAAAACTACCAATATCCGAGTCACCGACAAACAGGGCTTGCAAATCCTAAGGCCTTCCCTAGTATCAAACCCAAAATGAAACAAATTTCAATGATATAAGGTTATAGAATAACATACAACATAATTTAATACATGGAAGTAGTTTGTTATATATCTGCATTTTTAAGCAAGACACACTAACATACGCCAAGCAAAACTCAAGACCAATAATGCTACAAGCAGCAATAAGTTGGGCATGCGTACCTGGAATGCAAGGCCTAGAATTTCTTGGGACAAATGGTAGAAATCATTGTGAACAATAGCAGCAACTTGACTTAAGCTATCAAATTGCTTCTCTAGCTTCAGAAAAAAAAAATTGACAAAGGTCAATTACTATGAAACAATAATAGTGCTAAAAAAGATAGAACTGAAACTAGAATACAGTGTGATTTGCTTTGAGTACAACCATGGTATAATGTGGAAACCTAAAACTATCATTCAAAGTTTGTACATACACGAACCTGAACTGGCACAATGGCCTTATAAAGGAGCAAAACATCCCTAGCAGCAAGGCAGAACTCCTTAGCTACTCTTGCTGATGACAAAGATGCATCCTGCTCTGGTTATTCAACAAGAAAATGGATGTGCATCAAATCCTCATCCAATAGGAATTTACAGCTCACGAACACTAAGGGGAATGGTGCAATCGGATGCAAGTGTCGCACGCAACTATGGGAAGAATGCATTCCATGACCATGATGAACAGAACAGTTGTTCTCATCTGTGAAACTGTGACGATGGATGAGTAGAACAAACAGAAAGCAAAATACTGTAGCGCCAGACACACCTTGAGAGCTCCATGAACCAATTTCATTACTAGAAGTGCTGATTTAGATGTAAAACACTTCTCTGGCTGAAAAAAGTAGATCAACAATAGAATCACCTTGGTCACCAGATTCCTGCAATAACAAGCCTCTTTATAAGTATGGAAGAAATGAACCCCACATTATCCTGCTCATAGTTTTCCCATGGAAACTGTTGGGTTACACTCACCAGAGGACTATCACAATCATATCGTACAAGAATGTTCCTTGCTTTCACCAAGATCTCACTTCTCTTCCGTACAGCAAAATGAACTTCAACATCACCAACAAATTGGGTCAACTTGCCATCCTTTCTATCAGGTGAAAGAAACATCATGCTCCTAAGTTTGTCCTCGAATTCAGCTGTACTTTGCACGACATCTTGGAACTCAATTAGCTTGGATGCCTCAGTGGGTACAGCCTGAAAACACATAATTAAAGCATCAGTCAAAAAAAATACCTGAAACAGCAACTGCCACCTGCCGGCTTGAAATGCAAATGTCTATGGACAAGAAAACTTAAACAAGGAAGTTCATAGAACCCTAAGTTTCTTGTGGCTAATAAGGACAGTTTGTAAGTTAGCTCATATCAATCTGTTCTTTTTCAACAAAATATGATTCTTCCCGTCATGGAACTACAAAGATACATGACCCAAGTTTTCATTTGGTGGTAAGTTTGATAATACGATGTGTGAATTAGAGGGACAACATAGTTTCTAGTTATTCTAATTTCTACATATATATTTTCTGAACCAACTAGCTAGGTTGGTAGATAGTAGATACTACCTCCATCCTTAAAAGGATGCAGTTATAAGGGGTTTTTCTCGAGCTGTGCACGAGAGCTGCGTGTCATTTCATCATTAAACATAAAGAGAAAGTACAAGGGAGGGCAGATCCTACTCCCAAAAACGTGCCATTTTCTGAAAACCCATATCTAAAATTTGTCCTTAGTCAAAGTATTTAAAGTTTGACCAAGTTTATAGAAAATAGTATCAATATTTATGACATCAAATAGGTATAGTAATCTAATGACAATTATTTGGTATAAAAAATATTGATACTTTTGGTCAAGCCAAAATGGTTTGAGGAAGTCCAATTAATGAGAATATAATCAACAAAACTAACTTCACCTAGATCATTATAGTCTATAGAGTGTACTTATAGAATTATAAGATGAAATGTCTACAAACAAGAAAAGAAGAAAACTGGAAACAGGAAGCTCATTGAATCCCAAAGTTGCTTGTAGTTTGTAAGGATAGTAACTAAGTTTAGGTCACTGTTCCTTTTTCTATCAAATATGATTTTTCTTATTGTAGGACTCAAGTGTTCAATTGGTGGAAAGTATGATACTATAACCAAAATAGAGGGCTAACATAACATGTACTTTAGTGATTTTTGTAGTGCTCACTACAGCTATTAGAAGCATTCACAGGCCGATGGCTGCAAATCAAATCAAATTTAAATCATGTCGTTATAGTTCAACCAATCAAAGGATTAGTTTATATAGCAAAAGAAAGATTGAAAGTTCAATTCAATTAACGGTAAACAAAGAAACTACACTTGCTGGAAGGCCCCATATGTTCTAGCAGAAGTAGATGCTTGATGAAGATAATGCAAGTTAAGATATAAATAGTTTTTGTCTCGCATTAGAGATAGAAAAGATAATCATAATTCACATGATAGTTCTTGAGACTTCCCTTCCTCAGATAAACCGGAAGAACCGTACCTTGAGAGAAAGTGTGTGATAACCAGATCAGAAATTCTTGGCCAGGTTAACTTTGCAAAAGACTGAACCCACTTGCTATTTTCCATGCAAATGAATTTGCACACAAACTTGATGACATCAATTATTCTTGAGTACAGATTTGAACCATCTTTGTTGTCCTTTAACAGTAACAACCAGTTACATAAGGCAAACAAGAAGCACGATTACTTAATCTGCAGAAAGTAATCAGGAACTAAAACTAATTACAGCTTGTGTTCCAGATGAACAAATATCTAATTCCCCTGCTCAATATTACTAAAACAAAATATAATATTTAACAGTTGAATTGTTTCTTAAAATGAAGATACACATCCAGCAAATATATAGTAATGTCCTGAAAAACTATGGCAAAGGCACAGCTGACAACAAACTGGTTCAAGGGCCGGTCAAGGTAGCCCTTGAAAACAGAAAGTTATTACTTAGAATAAATGTATTGACAAACAATTTTCTTTAGAAATCAGGAAACACCATGAAAGGCTTACTTTTATTTCCTCAGAAGGGACTACACTCAAGACTGATACAGAGTGTTCTGGACCACCTTCTTCAATCACTGACACCTGTATGTTACTGATCGCTGGAACCAGAATATGTTTCATCATCGAGTCTGCAATTTTTGCCATCCCATAGCCTAGGGCATCAATAGTCTGCAAAAACAAAGAAATGAAAAGGTCATACATTTGGAGAAGTACAGTGTTATCATGTAATATGGGGTCAACACTTCTGCAAGGTGCCCACGGCAGCACCTGCCATCTCAGAAAAAGCCTAGAAGGACACATAGTCTGGCCCCTAAGTAAGCGACTTTAGAGATACAGACGTAATAAGGCATAAATAGGAATTAGTTGCATTTAAGGCTATATGCTTCCATCAATTGCTTGTTTGTTGTCAGGAAACTCCTCTCTGTTTACAGGAGAAAAAAATTATCAATGGCTAACTTGAATTTGATATTTAGATCCTTCTTGATCTCTGAGCCACATAGGTCTACCCAACATAGCATGACACTGCCTTCTTCACAGGCTACACCACCAAGGTGCACAACATCACCCTGCCATCTACTCATTCCGGTTCAAAACACTTGTTGCTTTAGCCTCTTCTCCTATCTTCAAAATACTTCTTGTACAGTTTTGAAGTAAATTTAACTCATTTTCTCAAATCTCACACCTCCTTAATTCCTTCATTGACTAGCATGAGGGAGAGTGAGTGTGTGCTTTTGGCATAATAAATGGCCACTTTATATAGAGATTTAAACATGGGTAGGATGGTGGATGGCCATTTCATTTACCTCCTTAGTTCCCATGCCAAGGCTAAAACAAAAGGTATTCTCAGTTTCAATCTAGTCCGCACTACACAACATATCAAAAGAAGATAGCATAGGAACTCAGGGAGGTAGTGCCTGGTGGAGCTTCTAGTGACCTAGATAATTTTTTTTTCAAAGTTGTTGCAATTTTAGCCGCTGAAGGATTAGATCAGTGTCTTAAATGTCCTACACAACAGCCCACAAATCCTTGACAACAGCTATCTTTAACAACAATTGTATTCATTATTTCTACGGCAATGCAGCTTAAACTATGTAGAGCTTATGTTCCATTCAATGTCCATCAAAAGCTCGCCAACTGAATTTTCTCAGTAAAACTCACCTCCAATGCCTGCAGGGCAACAGGAAGCTCAACACCATGACTTCCACCGGAGTGACCTCTCGGAGTAGCCCTCACCACCACCTTACCTCCCTCTGGTGCAAATTCCACACACTCCTCCACATTCTTCCCAAGCCCCACTTGCAGCTGTATCACAATCATAACCACAACCCAACAACAACAATTAGCACAAATGCAAACCCTGACATAAGCTGAATCATTCTAAAGCGGAATTTCCTCCTCACCTCATCGAGAAGTTGCTCCTGGGCCGCTCCCCGAGGAGCCCAAATACGACCGGTCGTCTTGACCAGATCCAGATTGGTCGGGATCGATCAGGAGGGTCTTGAGTTCAGCGGCGGCAGCGGCCTTGTCAAGGGGGCTTGCTGCGGCACGGGCCTCGCGGGCGGAGGCGGGCGGCGAGCGAAGCAATTGTGGAGGCAGCGGCAAGGTGCTCCTGGCGCTCGGCGAAGCTCGCTTGGGCGGGGCAGCGAGGAGGCGGTCGGCAAGGGCCCCGAGGTCGGAGAGGTCGGGCGAGGAGGCGAGCGGTGCAAGCGCGGAGTCGAGGGAAGACTTTAAGGAGGCGGAGGAATCAGCGGCAGAGGCTGCGCTGAGGAGCGCGTTGGCGAGGGCGCCGCAGTTAGAGGCAGCGAAGGAGAGGGCCGAGGCGTGCAGGCGGTCGGAGCGGAGGCGTAGGCGGTCGATGAGGAGGCGGAGGTCGGGCGCTGAGAGGGGCGTGGACGGGTCGAGGCGTCGGCTGTGGTGGAGAGGAGGAGCTCACGACGCCGTCGGCTGCCATCGCCGCCAGCGGCGAGGGGATGCTCGGCGGCGGCACACGGATCCGGACGGGCTCGGTTTGCTGACTTGAGCGACTGCGCTGCGGGAAGGAATTGAGCTCGCGGTGAGATCTGTATTTCGTTGGAGCTCCCAATCGTTGGACAAACACTAAAAAGTATACTTTTGGAGGTTCATTAATGTAGCCTGAATAAAAAGCTTGTTAGGGAAACCCTTAAAAATGCAGTAGTCTACAATAATAAAGTCCCCAATTACAGACTGATGACTACAGCCACTTATTATTCACAACAATTACTTCCTCCTATCATAAATACAAGTCCATCCATGTTTGCCCCAAGTCAAGCGATTTTTTTTTTAACTTTGACTAGCCGTTTACTTAAAAGTCTATTATCTTAAATGAGAAGTGTTATAGTGAATTAATAACATCAATCTGCTATTGTCAATGTACATATTTTTTTATCGATGGACCTATATTTATGGCCATATGTTGATAATCACAAAGCATCATGTAGCTCTTGTCAGCAGATATTTACATTAGGATAATATTTGAATCATAATAATTGACTTCCTGGTTCCTATAGTGAAAACCACAACTAAATAAAGTAGACAGTGCAGCCAAGGTTTTCTTAGAAGAGCCTCCTTATTGCTATTGCTTCAGAAAGAATTTTCTTTATTATATTCCACTCAAAGTGTGAGGCCGTTATGCCACCACCAGCATCAATGAAATTGGTAATTCCCAAAGACCCAAGAATTGTAGCTTTCTTTCCCGAAATCGATAGTGTATACACAGCAGAAACAAAAGTGGATGTTTCCTGTCACTCATATAGTCATAATATATGCATGTCTCCTTTACTAAAACGAGATGCAGCACTGTACTGCAGCACAAAAGAAGCATCTTCGTCCCAACCTGGCATTAGTTTGCACCTACCAAATTCACAACCATGCTTCTTTTTTTCCTTCTGTTCAACGAAACATTATTGAATATACATAAACAGCAAACGAAGCAGGCAAGAGACAACAAAAGAACGAATTATTGCTGCTATCAAATGAGCCAGAAAAGGGTAAACTTGAGATGCTGCCCTAGTAGCCGTTCTCAACCCAGCGCCCTCAAGGCCTCAAACCCATCAATTGCTTGAAACTCCAGCTTAATAATCATACTAATGATTAAACTCGAGGGAAGCCCAAACTAGCAATGAAAGGTGACAAAGAGTGCACCTGCTTTGCTTAATTGCTCTCGTGTTCGGTGCACGCTCACGACGTGCAACCGACGCTAACACGGCGAGAAAAAAGACGACTTTTTTTTCACAGCACGCACGGGAAAGGACACTGGTAAATTACCAACCAACCGACCGACCCAGTGTACCCGACGGAGGAGGAGATCCGGACCAGATCTACGCGGAATTCACCAGATCTAGAGAAGGGAGGGAGGGAGGAGACGGACGGGGGGAGCCAGTACCTTTCCGCCGGTCGATGAGCTGATACGTAGCGCGCTCAGGCGACCGGCCCATGGGCGGCCATGGCCTCCGGCGGGGCAAGCAAAAAGGAGCCCTCCCGCCCGCCGCGGTTCGGGCTCTCTCTCTCCCCTCTCTCCCTCCTGGACAAGGTCGAGCGAGTCGGCTCCGGATCGGGACGGACCGGGAAGTCGGAGGCGGACTGTGCACCCGTGCCAAGGACGGAGACGGAGAGGGGGCGGGGAAGTGGAGGTGAGCGGAGAGAGCGAGGATTGGTGCGTGGTCGCTGTGGATGGAGGCGAGGCGAGGCGAGGCGGATGGGTGGGTGGATGGGTGAGGCCTGAGCTGAGGCGAAGGCGAGGTGAGGGGGACGGGGTGGTGGAGTTTGACCCGACGCGGCGGGGGTGGGGCCCGCGCGGCCAATGTAGGGGCGCGGTGGCGTGGGGGAAGGGCGCGGCGCGGCGCGGTGGGTAGCGGGCGGGCGGCCTCGGGATCCGGGCTCCAGCACCAGCACGGGCGCACCGGCACCGCACCTGGCAATCGGACGGGCGTCGGCCGAACCGAGACGAATACGGAGTAATGCGATTGCCCGGGTGGGGACACGTGAGAATCGAGTCGGGATTCCTCTCTTTCTACAACTTATGCAATGTCTTCAGCAAATTCACCATCAACAGCTGCCACAACCAACTCCATTCTAATTAAGATCTCCTGCCTTGTTGCCAAGCACAGGGATGAGGAGATGAGCATCACCCTCGCCACACACAGCATGAGAAGCTCCCTCGCCCTCCTCCTCGATTACAACCTCATAGAGCTCGCCCTGAATTATTAGGGCAGGAATAATTCAGGCCGAGCTTATTGCTAGAGAGAGTGATGTGTTTTATCTTGGATGTGTTAGCTGTCATATTCCCAATAATCTTGGGAGGCCTTGTGAAAATCCAAATTTTATCTAAAGTCAATACGATGACAATGTTATGATCTTCTTGGAGCATCGTCTGGTAGTTTCTATCTCGGTTTGAAGAACAATCAGGTGGCAACGACGTGACCTAAATTAGGTGGGTAGTTTGTCATCTGTTCTCGTGTTTTTTAGCTGGTTTTCTTAAATTAACCGAGCTTGCAATGTTTAGCCTTATTTCTTTTTCTTTTTAAGAAATAAGGTCATTTGGTCTATGTTACGCTACAACTATCTGCGTAAATACAGGTGGAGATGTTTCTGCGTGTGGAACTAGACTAGTTTGCTTTGGCAGGTGGTTGGCTAGGCAGAGGATTTAGACGGATTTCAAGAACTTACAATAGGATTTCACTTGAGCCAACTGGGACTTGAGTAGTGGGCTTGGACAAACTTCCATACGTGAAGCTTTGTACTAGCTGCATTATTCGATCTGACCATCATCAGTTTTATGAAAAAAAAACTGACCATCACCAAATTTTGATGTAACGAAAGGTACGAAATATGCTAAACAGAAATCAGCCAGGAATTTACAGGGTAATTTGCATGTTCTTACACTCAAGTACTATGCATGTGTTCTTACAGAAATCAGCCAGGAATTGTATAAAATAATTACTTCAAGAAGATAGCACACGATTACTGTGGAATTATACTCAAGTACTATGCATGTTCTTATTACTTCAAGAAGATAGCACACGATTACTGTGGAATTACACTCAAGTACAATGCATGTTCTTACAACCTGAATACGCAGAACTAATAATGGAACAGACTAACACTTCTATGTCCTGATGTACATGTATTCCAATGATGAATGAATAATAACTTCATGCTCGATCACACGAAGCGTGATTTGCCCCTCTCTCGAGCAATCATCAATCGATAACAGCACGAATTTATTCTCCGGCAAGGCGATCTACACTGCTACACATGTACACTTCTACCATCACATGCCACCGGAGCGAGGTTTATTCTTGTAGTACGTGCTACTAGTAGTACAACTAATTAATCCAGCACCAGCTCAAGTGCTCAACCAACCAGCTAGTGAGTGCCCCCAACGATTGCCGCCAAGCAAGCAAGCACAGGTGGCGGCGGCCTTCATGCGTCGGCTCCATGGGGGCAGCCGGGCCCCGCGGCCACCTTGGCGGCTCTGCGTCTGCGGTGGCGCGGCGGCAGGCGACGCGGGCGGCGAGTCGAGGCGCGGGCGAGCAGGCGCGATGGCCGCCACGAGGTCGTCCTCCTCCGCGGGCGCCTCTTCCGGCCCGCGCGAACGCGGCGCGGTGGCGGTCAAAAGCGCCTCGGCCGTGGTGATGGTGCCCTCGCGCCCGAAACCTCGTCGCCCACCCTCGGCGCAGAGGAGGGCGCACCCAGCGGCCCAGGTACTCGGCGCGCGCACCGCCGCGATGTACGCCGGCGTGCACTCCCTCCGTGAACCCGCAGCACTCGCACGTGGCCGCCTCCACCTCCATCGGCAAGCTTCAGCACAGCAGCAGGCGGCGTAGACCTGGGCTCGATCTCGATCTCGCTTACCGCTCCTTCTCCCCCAGCGGCGTAGGATGAGGGACGGACGGCGCCGCGGCGCGGTGGCTGCTCTGCCCACTCGGGACACTGCGACGATAGCGACGGGTTTCGGCGGCGGATGAGGCCGGTGACATCGCAGGCGGACGTCTCCCTCCCTCCTCTGGTCTGTGCACCTCTGCGGCGGCCCTACTTCTCTCCTTCCCCTCCCCGCGCTAGCTAGCTATCTCCTGCTCCTCCCACCATGTGGTCTCAGGTGTGTTTATCCACGCACCGTGGCAGCCAGCCGCGGGGCCACTGCCGCCATCGACCCAGCCCGCCCGACCCCGGGCATGTGCACGCGGGACCCGCTGGCGTCCGACCCCACACGTCGGCCGGCGTGGGTAAATTTCCGCCTCCGTGCATGCCGTCGTCTGCGGAGGAAGGCGGGGCCCACCAAAGGGTGGTCCACGTCATGTCAGGCGCCGCCGGCCATTTGGAGGGCGCGCCCCGCCCTTTCATTGTGTGGGCCGGACGGTGGTGGGATGGGGCCGCCCGCCAGGGAAGCGAGTGGGGGGGCGGCGGCCGCCACTCGCCCCACCCGGTTGGGTTGCGGGGAGTGGGTGTGGATTCGAGGGCAGGTTCGGTTCAGCTGGCCCCGCCGCCGGGGCCCCCGCGCTTTTTTTTTTTTTTTTGCCTTGGTGATTTCGTGCTTTTTAAATTTCGAAAACGAGGGAAAGGATTTTGTCGCTGCTGATGGTTTTGTCTGGGGTTGGTTGCCTCCAATCATACAGCTCGATTAAATTTACTCATGGAAGAGAATTGGAAAGAGAGGGAGTGCGTGTCAGTTAGATTGGTTGAGGAGCTGTTAGAGAGAACCAGTAACTTCCAGATCGTGCTCTTTTTTTTTTGCCAAGGAAACAAAGCGAATTTGCAGTGCAAACATTGCCAAGATTGCCCAAGACAGGGCGGCCACGTCGTCCCAAAAGATATGAGCCGTCGGATCGCGATCGAACGGATCAAATCATGAAAAAATCGCTTTCATCTCTACTGTTTATTACTGTTCATATGCTGTTCATCCATGGGTTTTACTGTTTACACGTCAGCCGGAAAGAAAATTGCTGCGCGTACACGAGAAACGTACCCAAAAGATTGAAGTAAGTCTTTTTTCCTTTCCAGAAAATTTTTAGAAAATACCTGATTAAACTATAACCACAGTAGAGCCTACCAAAATATTTTTAACCTCTTTTTCATCATCCAAAAATTTAGAATAATTTGTAAATTTCCTTCATTCGCGTTTTACCAATAAACTTAAGAAGTTTATATTTCATCTATCCTAACTCGAATCTCGTAATTCTTCCACCAAAATTTTTTTAAAATAAAACCCTATATATTTAATTAATTTTTTGTAATTTTTTATGATTATTATAAATACAAATAGCCCTCTTCTTCAATTATAACATAGATGGCATGATGCGGACCTACAATTAATATGATTGCAATCCTCCTCTGTTTTAAAACTAACATATATCTAACTTAAAATTAATATGAATAGATACATTAAAAATTAAATTCATATAACATCAGTAAGAATAAAAAGTATATAATGTCATTGAGCATAAAATAGAAAGATTTCAAATAGTTTAAATGACACATATTATTTAATACATTAAAGTTGATGTTTTGAACATTACTAGATAGTCGTACATATAAGTTTTAGATCGTCTTACATGTACTTTTTAATTTAACGCATACTCTTTTGCGCATCATTAGCACGTCAAAACTAGAGCAGCAATAAAAATCCACGAGCTACCGGTTGTGTCCGACTCTCAAGCAATTCAATTAGCTAAATTATTCTTTGGTCTTTGTATCTTTTTATTTGAGTGAATGACAACAACCATTTGATCTTTTTTAAACTATTCTAATTAATATATGTTCAGTACAATGAAAAAAATATAATGGTAAAACTCAATGAATTTAGAATAACGTAACCGTATTTATGAATGTTAATACTTTTAAATATAACTTTAGTCAATCGAAGAAAAAAAGAACTACATTTTTTTGTGAATAGAGGGAATATACCTTCTCACAGGCAAGCCACTTTAGTATATAAAATATTTATCTTGGCGGTACACAGCCAAGATCGAACACTTTGATTTCTATTCACGCATGGTCTTTGTGCACCATTAGCACTTAAAAACTATAGCATCAATAAAAATGGACGACCTACCAGTTGTGTCCAACACGAGCAATTCAGTTAGCTAAATTATTTTTTGCTCTTTGTATCTTCTATTTGAGTGAATAAAAAATAATCATTTGACCTGTTCTTTGTAACCTATACTAATTAATATACATTGGGTGCAACGGAAAAATATAATGCTAAAACTCTATGAACTCGAAGTTTATATCTCATCCATCCTAACTCTAAATGATGTAATTCTTTCACCAAAAATCTTTTAAAATAAAAACACTACTTACAATTCATTTTTTTCAATTACAACATAGTACGATGCACACCTACAATTAATACGATTACTATACTCCTCTGTTTCAAAACTAACATATATCTACTTGTATGTTGATAGTTTTAGTAAAAATATAATTATATAACCCTGTAAAAATAACAACACTGATAAAATAAAATTACGACCAACTTAAAACGGCATAGAATTGTATTCTAGCAATTGAATATACTAAAATCGACAAAACTAAATAATATTTACAAATAAATAGTTTGTAATTTTTTTAAAAAACACCAATACATGAATAATTAAAGAACTTAAAATTAACATGAATATTAAAACTTAAAATTCATTTAACATCAACAACAATAAAAATTGTATAATGCCATTAGCCACACAATAAAAGGTTTCAAATAGTTCAAATGGCGCATATTATTTGTTACATTAAAGTTGATGTTTGAACATTGCTAAATAGTCGTACATATAAGTTTTGATAGCCTTACAGTTGCTTTGTTATTTAACTTTCGACACCAATTTTATTGTAACACATATTAAACAACTCACAAAGAAAAAAAACCTCCTTAATTTTTTTTTGAAATTAACCAACAATACGTCTTTGGTTATTTTATAGAACAAACCTTGAGGACAAGTACATACCGAAAGTTAAATTACGAAAACGACCGTACATACCGATAATTTAAATTATGAAAAGGACCATACATACTGCTGAAATGATTTTTTTTCTTCCCGTTTCAAAAAAAAGACGAAAACAAAACAGTAAAAAAAGAAAGAAAAATAAAAGCCCAAGCGCTACCGAGCTTTTAATTGGCCTATAATTGTCATTTCATTAAATTAAAATATACGGGCACATTCAAAAGCGGTAACACCGCGTGCTCTTCTAGTATGCGCATTTTTTTTTTTGATAAAACATATCTGTATTTCTAGATAAGGAAAACGCACATGGACACATAGAAATACAGATACATACGAGTAGGATACATGGGCAGCTGCCCCAACCGCTTTTGCACAAAGGCCCTTAGCAAAACCAAAAATTACAAGAAAGACCCTAGACCTTGTGCAATCCACAAGAATCCGAAATCGCTAACGTCGAACGCCGCCGAGTGAACCCGGCCGGCCGCCGCCGGGCTGGGGGAAACGCAGATTCAACCTTGGAGCGAGAAGGAACCCCATCGCCGAGAGGCTTTCGGAGGAGCCGCAATAGATGAAGACTATTTGGAAGACCGTCGGTAGGGGACACGCCCAGGCCCCTCGCGCTCCCAGACCGAGGCTCGCCCTCGGCCATCGCCCGGCCGAGGCTGAGCTCGGTCCGCCCGCCAACATGCCGAAGAACCCGCCACCACCCAAAGCATCCTTGAAGAAGAAGACATTAGGATCCCCATCGGGCAGAGATGAAGACTTACCGGTCCTGGACTCCTGTACACGCATCGTCGACCTCGCCGGTGTCGCCGGAGGAGCTCGGCACCGGGGCGAGGAAGAGGCCACGAAAAGTTATTCAACAGCGCCGTCGACACCACCGCCTCGCCGACGACGCCCTGACACACTAGCCGCCGAGGTACACCACCCCATTGGCAAACCCTAACCCTAGCCGGCGATAAAGAGGCCGCCGGCGGGACAAAAGCGCTAGCACCTAAGGCTAAACAAGCCCTCCCGCCAAGGAGCCGGGCACCCCTCTCATCTCCGCCGCCGGCAGGGACGCCGGAGGAGAGGGGGCCGGCGGATCGACGGAGGAGAAGACAATCGCCCTCGAAATCGCCTCTCTGCACTGTAGCAAGGGGAAAGACGGTTCGAGAGACTTCTAGTACGCATTCTTGATAGCTAGGGGTAGCATTTAAGATGAGATCAGATAAAGTTGTTTCACCGTGCATCTTGCTGCGTGTGTGATCAGCAGCCTGCCCACCTGTCAAGTTTGTTGTACTCGCGTGGGCCTCGTGGTCATCACACCGCAGAAAACAAAGACGCTTGGCAGGATCATATGACGCAGATTCTTCGCACTACTACGTCCATGACAGATACGTTTCCACACAAGTTAAAAAAAAAAGAAGAGAAAGAACAGTCCAGAAAATACCGTTCGATCGTGTGAGCGAAAAACATAGCCACGGCACTAAATATAATAACCTGACACGACACGACCGTACGTCACGAAACCCTTGGTTCGTGGGAGTGATTTGATTGTATACTAGAAACCTAGGGCGCGGCGTTGCCGTGCCTACTATGAGTTTGCCGGTAGTGATCTTTTTATTGGCTTAGCTCGTTGT
Source organism: Chrysopogon serrulatus (assembly GCA_015844335.1). Classification (NCBI taxonomy): domain Eukaryota; kingdom Viridiplantae; phylum Streptophyta; class Magnoliopsida; order Poales; family Poaceae; genus Chrysopogon; species Chrysopogon serrulatus. Next base: position 46,854 of record JADLZL010004090.1, read on the forward strand.
GGCACAAATTATTGAGCTATTTACATATAGTGCTTATTCGCTATTTTCTCCTTGTATATTTTGTATTTTGAGGATGTTAAGTATATGGCTTTTCGCAAAGAAGAATGTAGCCATGAAAGTATGGTCGGGTCTATCAAAAGCACCTCAGAGGTATCGTCATATGATCAAATTGGAATAAAATTCGCTATATTATGGATCTCACGGTTGCCATGGTAATTTTTATGTTCTTACAGTTTTAGAATTTACGTTGACAAAAATAACGAAATATAAGAACAGTAACGTTTGCATTTATATGTGATCGAAGAAGCGATGGTCATTGATATATCTAAAATTTCCTCCTAACGAGTATAGATGTTAAAGTTCATTTGGAAAATTCTTGGTATATGCAGATTAGGTCTGCTAATGGAATTGTTCAAAAGAAGGGCTATTTGCATTTGTGATAGTCACCAAAAAATTAGAAAAAAAGATTTGAATATGTAGGGTTTTATTTCAGAAGATTTTTGTTGGAAGAATTCTGAGGATTCAGAGTTAGGATGGATGAGATATAAACTTGGTAAAACGCGAATGAGAGAAATTTAGAAATTATTTTAGTTTTTTAGATGATGAAGAAGGGTGGAAAATATTTAGGCTATTTGCATTTTTGACAAATCATCGAAAATTAGGAAAAAAGATTTGAATATGTAGGGTTTATTTTAGAAGATTTTTGTTGGAAAAATTACGAGATTCGGAGTTAGGATGGATGAGATATAAACTCGGTAAAATGCGAATGAGAGGAATTTATTTTTTTTAGATTTTTGAATGATGAAGATGTGGTGCAAAATATTTAGATAGGTTCTAGAGTGGTTCTAGTTTATTTAGGAATTTTCTAGAAATTTTTCGGAAAGGAGAAGGGCTTGCGTCAATCTTCTGGGTACGTTTCTCGTGTACGCGTAGCAATTCTTATGTGAACAGTGCATAAACAGTATGTAAACAGTGCTTAGAAAGCGACTTGCAGAGCGTTTCTGGCCATCCGATCGAGATCCAACGGCCGAGGATTTGCAGGTGACGTGGCCCTCTCCACCGGCCGGAGCTTGGCTCTGGTAGCTTGGCTCTGGTTTAGTATTGAGAGATATGCGTAGTAGGACGTTCCTGTACGGTGCGCGTCCGACTGGGCGAGAGCAAACGTGACGAAAATTGGTTGAGCGCAATGGTTG
>JADLZL010004091.1:0-40072 GCA_015844335.1 Chrysopogon serrulatus
TAAAGATGAGCATCGGTGCAACAAAATTTTTGCACACTTACGGTGCGCTTCAGAAAGCCGTCCATCGAGCGTCGCGGCGAGATTACCACTAACTCCAAAGCGTGGAAGCGACCGTGCACTTGTTCCGCGTCACCTAAAAGCATCATCGGCGCAAAAAAAAAATTTTGCACCCGGCGGAGTGCGCTTCCCAACCGTTACGCTCCCAGTGCGACGAGATTACCCACCGAATCAAACATGGGAGCGACCGTGCACTTGTTCCGCGTCACCTAATATGAGCATCAGGTGCTACAAAATTTTTTGCACACCTATGGTGCACTTTCCAAAAGCCGTTGCGCCAATGTGCGATGAGATTACCAGCCCGACTCCAAAAGATGGAAGCGACCGTGCACTTGTTCCCGCGTCACCTAAGATGAGTATCCGGTGCAACTAAATTTTTTTCACACTTCTGGTGCGCTTCCCAAATCGTGCATCGAGCGTGTGACGAGATTACCACTGACTGTAAACATGGTAACGATCGTGCACTTGTTCCACGTCACCAAAGATGAGCATCCGGTGCAACAAAATTTTTGGACACACGTGGTGCGCTTGGCAGCAAAGTGCATCGAGCGTTCGATTAGATTACCACTAACTCAAATGTGGTAATGGCGTACACTCGTTCCACATCACCTAAGATGAGCATCCGGTGCAACAAGATTTTTTGCACACTTACAGTGCGCTTCGCTAAAAGCCGTGCATCGAGCGCGCGCGCCGAGATTACCACCCGACTCAAAGCGTGGTAACGACCGTGTACTTGTTCCCGTTACCTAAGATGAGCATCCGGTGCAACAAAATTTTTTGCACACCTGTAGTGCGCCAGCGAAAAGCCGTGCATCGAGCGTTCGATTAGATTACCACTAACTCAAATGTGGTAATGGCCGTACGCACTCGTTCCACATCACCTAAGATGAGCATCCGGCGTAACAAGATTTTTTGCACACTTAGTGCGCTTCGAAAAAGCCGTGCATCGAGCGTGCGCCCGAGATTACCGCGACTCCAAATGTGGTAACGACCGTGTACTTGTTCCACGTCACCTAAGATGAGCATCCAGGTGCAACAAAACTTTTTCACACTTCAGGCGCTTCCCAAAGCTTGCATCGTGTGACAAGATTACCCGCGACTCCAAGCGTGGTAACGATCGTTGCGCACTTGTTCCACGTCGCCTAAGATGAGCATCCGGTGCAACAAAATTTTTTGCACACGTGAAGTGCGCTCCCCGAAAAGCCGTGCATCGAGCGTGCGTTGAGATTTCCCTAACTCAATTGTGGTAGCGGCGTGCACTTGTTCCACGTCACCTAAGATGAGCATCGATTGCAACAAGATTTTTTTCGCACACCACGGTGTGCTTCCCAAAAGCCGTGCATCGAGCGTGCGCCCGAGATTACCACCGACTCAAAGCGTGGTAACGGCCAGGTGTACTTGTTCCGTCAAATAAGATGAGCATCCGATTGCAACAAAATTTTTTTCCACACTTCTGGTGCGCTTCGAAAGCCTTGCATTGAACATGTGACGAGATTACCGCGACTCAAACATGGTAACGGCCAGGTACTGCGTGTTCCCGTCACCTAAGATGAGCATCCGGTGCATCAAAATTTTTTTGCACACACCGTGGTGTGCTTCGAAAAAAAGCCGTGCATCGAGCGTGCGGCAGGGTTACCAATGACTTCAAGCGTGCAAGCGACCCGTGCACTTGTTCCACCTCACCTAAGATGAGCATCCGGTGCAAAAAAAATTTTCACCCTTGTGGTGCCCTTCCGAAAGCAGTATATCGAGGCGTGCGGCGAGATTACCACTAACTCCAAGCGTGGAAGCGACCGTGCACTTGTTCCCGTCACCTAAGATTAGCATCGGTGCAACAAAAATATTTGCACACTTAAGTGCGCTTCGGCCGTGCATCGAGCGTGCGACGAGATTACCATTGACTCCAAACATGGTAGCGACCCGTGCACATGTTGCCCGTCACCTAAGATGAGCATCGGTTGCAACAAATTTTTTTCACACCTGTGGTGCGCTTCCCAAAAGCCGTGCATCGAATAATGCGGACGAGATTACCACCGACTCTAAACATGGAAACAACCGTGCACTTGTTCCGCGTCACTAAAGATGAGCATCGGTGCAACAAAATTTTTTGCACACTTAACAGTGCGCTTCGAAAGCCGTGCATCGAGCGTGCGGCGAGATTACCACTAACTCAAATGTGGAAGCGGCCGTGCACTTGTTCCACGTCACCTAAGGCGAGCATCGGCAAAAAAAAAAAAAAAATTTTTGCACCCTTGTGGTGCGCTTCCAGCCGTACATCGAAGTGCGGCGAGATTACCACCGAATCAAGCGTGGGAACGGCCGTGCACTTGTTCCACGTCACCTAATATGAGCATCAGGTGCTACAAAATTTTTGCACACCTATGGTGCACTTTCAAAAGCCGTGCATCGAATGTGCGATGAGATTACCGCTTGACTCCAAAGATGGAAACGACCGTGCACTTGTTCCCGTCACCTAAGATGAGTATCGGTGCAACAAAATTTTTTTTCACACTTCAGTGCGCTTCCCAAATCGTGCATCGAGCGTGTGACGAGATTACAACCCGGCGTAAACATGGTAGCGATCGTGCACTTGTTCCACGTCACCAAAGATGAGCATCGGTGCAACAAAATTTTTTGGACACGTAGTGCGCCAGCGAAAAGCCGTGCATCGAGCGTTCGATTAGATTACCACTAACTCCAAATGTGGTAATGACTGTGCACTTTCGTTCCACATCACCTAAGATGAGCATCGGTGCAACAAGATTTTTGCACACCGGTGCGCTTCGAAAGCCGTGCATCGAGCGTGCGTAGAGATTACCCGACTCCAAGCGTGGTAACGGCCAGGTGTACTTGTTCCACGTCGCCTAAGATGAGCATCGGTGCAACAAAATTTTTTGCACACACGTAGTGCGCGCTCCACGAAAGCCGGTGCATCGAGCGTGCGTTGAGATTTCCACTAACTCAATTGTGGTAACGACTGTGCACTTGTTCCGCGTCACCTAAGATGAGCATCGGTGCAACAAGATTTTTTTCGCACACCGGTGTGCTTCCCAAAAGCCGTGCATCGAGCGTGCGCCGAGATTACCGCCCGACTCCAAGCGTGGTAACGACCGTGTACTTGTTCCGCGTCAAATAAGATGAGCATCGGTGCAACAAAATTTTTTCCACACTTCTGGTGCGCTTCGAAAGCCTTGCATTGAACATGTGACGAGATTACCACTGACTCCAAACATGGTAACGACCGTTACGCGTGTTCCACGTCACCTAAGATGAGCATCCGGTGCATCAAATTTTTTTGCACACCTGTGGTGTGCTTCCGGAAAGCCGTGCATCGAGCGTGCGACGAGGTTACTAATGACTTCAAGCGTGCAAGCGACCGTGCACTTGTTCCACCTCACCTAAGATGAGCATCCGGTGCAAAAAAAAATTTCACCCTTGTGGTGCCCTTCCAGCCCGTATATCGAGCGTGCGGCGAGATTACCACTAACTCCAAGCGTGGAAACGACCGTGCACTTGTTCCACGTCACCTAAGATTAGCATCGGTGCAACAAAAATATTTGCACACCAGTGCGCTTCGAAAGCCGTGCATCGAGCGTGCGACGAGATTACCATTGACTCCAAACATGGTAACGACCGTGCACATGTTGCCACGTCACCTAAGATGAGCATCGGTGCAACAAATTTTTTTTTTCACACCTGTGGTGCGCTTCCCAAAAAGCCGTGCATCGAATGTCAGAGCGAGATTACCAGCGACTCTAAACATGGAAACAACCGTGCACTTGTTTCAGCGTCACTAAAGATGAGCATCCGGTGCAACAAAATTTTTTGCACACTTAAAGTGCGCTTCGAAAGCCGTGCATCGAGCGTGCGGCGAGATTACCACGAACTCCAAAGCGTGGAAAGCGGCCGTGCACTTGTTCCCCGTCACCTAATATGAGCATCGGGTGCTACAAAATTTTTTGCACACCTATGGTGCACTTTCAAAAAGCCGTGCATCGAATGTGCGATGAGATTACCACTGACTCCAAAGATGGAAACGACCGTGCACTTGTTCCACGTCACCTAAGATGAGTATCCGGTGCAACAAAATTTTTTCACACTTCTGGTGCGCTTCCCAAATGCGTGCATCGAGCGTGTGGCGAGATTACCACCATTTGTAAACATGGTAACGATCGTGCACTTGTTCCCGTCACCAAAGATGAGCATCCGGTGCAACAAAATTTTTTGGACACGTGGTGCGCCAGCGAAAGCCGTGCATCGAGCGTTCGATTAGATTACCACTAACTCCAAATGTGGTAATGACTGTGCACTCGTTCCACATCACCTAAGATGAGCATCCGGTGCAACAAGATTTTTTGCACACTTCAGTGCGCGAAAAGCCGTGCATCGAGCGTCGCCGAGATTACCATGACTCCAAACGTGGTAACGACCGTGTACTTGTTCCACGTCGCCTAAGATGAGCATCGGTGCAACAAAAATTTTTGCACACACGTGGTGCGCTCCCGAAAGCCGTGCATCGAGCGTGCGTTGAGATTTCCACTAACTCAATTGTGGTAACGACGTGCACTTGTTCCCGTCACCTAAGATGAGCATCCGGTGCAACAAGATTTTTTTCGCACACTTCGGTGTGCTTCCCAAAGCCGTGCATCGAGCGTGCGCCGAGATTACCTCGACTCCAAGCGTGGTAACGGCCGTGTACTTGTTCCACGTCAAATAAGATGAGCATCCGGTGCAACAAAATTTTTTTCCACACTTCTGGTGCGCTTCCGAAAGCCTTGCATTGAACATGTGGCGAGATTACCAGCGACTCAAACATGGTAACGACCCAGGTACCCGTGTTCCACGTCACCTAAGATGAGCATCCGTGCATCAAAATTTTTTGCACACCTGTGGTGTGCTTCGAAAGCCCGTGCATCGAGCGTGCGACGAGGTTACCAATGACTTCAAACATGCAAACGACCGTGCACTTGTTCCACCTCACCTAAGATGAGCATCCGATTGCAAAAAAAAAATTTCGCCCTTGTGGTGCCCTTCCCGAAAGCCGTATATCGAGCGTGCGGCGAGATTACCACTAACTCCAAGCGTGGAAACGACCGTGCACTTGTTCCCGTCACCTAAGATTAGCATCCGGTGCAACAAAAATATTTGCACACTTCTGGTGCGCTTCGAAAGCCGTGCATCGAGCGTGCGGCAGAGATTACCATTGACTCAAACATGGTAACGACCCGTGCACATGTTGCACGTCACCTAAGATGAGCATCCGGTGCAACAAATTTTTTTTCACACCGTAGTGCGCTTCCCAAAAAGCCGTGCATCGAATGTGCGGCGAGATTACCACTGACTCTAAACATCTAAACAACCGTGCACTTGTTCCGCGTCACTTAAGATGAGCATCGGTGCAACAAAATTTTTTGCACACTTGGTGCGCTTCCGAAAGCCGTGCATCGAGCGTGCGACGAGATTACCACTAATTCCAAGCGTGGAAAGCGGCCGTGCACTTGTTCCACGTCACCTAAGGCGAGCATCCGGCGCAAAAAAAAAAATTTGCACCCTTGTGGTGCGCTTCCCAGCCGTACAGCCAGTGCGACGAGATTACCACCGAATCAAAGCGTGGGAACGACCGTGCACTTGTTCCACGTCACCTAATATGAGCATCGGGTGCTACAAAATTTTTGCACACCTATGGTGCACTTTCAAAAAGCTGTGCATCGAATGTGCGATGAGATTACCACGACTCAAAGATGGAAACGACCGTGCACTTGTTCCACGTCACCTAAGATGAGTATCCGGTGCAACAAAATTTTTTTCACACTTCTGGTGCGCTTCCCAAATGCGTGCATCGAGCGTGTGACGAGATTACCAGCGATTTGTAAACATGGTAACCATCGTGCACTTGTTCCACGTCACCAAAGATGAGCATCCGGTGCAACAAAATTTTTTGGGCGCGTGGTGTGCGCCAGCGAAAGCCGTGCATCGAGCGTTCGATTAGATTACCACTAACTCCAAATGTGGTAATGACTGTGCACTCGTTCCACATCACCTAAGATGAGCATCGGTGCAACAAGATTTTTTTGCACACGCAGTGCGCTTCCGAAAGCCGTGCATCGAGCGTGCGCCGAGATTACCACTGACTCCAAACGTGGTAACGACCGTGTACTTGTTCCCGTCACCTAAGATGAGCATCCGGTGCAACAAAATTTTTTTGCACACCTGTGGTGCGCCAGCGAAAGCCGTGCATCGAGCGTTCGATTAGATTACCCCGACTCTAAACATGGTAACGATCGTGCACTTGTTCCACGTCACCTAAGATGAGCATCCGGTGCAACAAAATTTTTTTGCACACTGTGGTGCGTGCCAGCGAAAGCCGTGCATCGAGCGTTCGATTAGATTACCACTAACTCCAAATGTGGTAATGACTGTGCACTCGTTCCACATCACCTAAGATGAGCATCCGGCGCAACAAGATTTTTTGCACACTTCTGGTGCGCTTCCCGAAAGCCGTGCATCGAGCGTGCGCCCGAGATTACCACCGACTCCAAAGCGTGGTAACGACCGTGTACTTGTTCCCGTCACCTAAGATGAGCATCCGGTGCAACAAAACTTTTTCACACTTCGGGGCGCTTCCCAAAAGCTTGCATCGTGTGACAAGATTACCACTGACTCCAAGCGTGGTAACGATCGTGCACTTGTTCCGCGTCGCCTAAGTTGAGCATCCGGTGCAACAAAATTTTTTTTTGCACACCTGTGGTGCGCTCCTCGAAAGCCGTGCATCGAGCGTGCGTTGAGATTTCCACTAACTCAATTGTGGTAACGACTGTGCACTTGTTCCACGTCACCTAAGATGAGCATCCGGTGCAACAAGATTTTTTTCGCACACTTTTGGTGTGCTTCCCAAAGCCGTGCATCGAGCGTGCGCCCGAGATTACCACCCGACTCAAAGCGTGGTAACGACCGTGTACTTGTTCCACGTCAAATAAGATGAGCATCCGGTGCAACAAAATTTTTTCCACACGCCGGTGCGCTTCGAAAGCCTTGCATTGAACATGTGACGAGATTACCAGCGACTCCAAACATGGTAACGACCGTGCACCGCGTGTTCCCGTCACCTAAGATGAGCATCCGATTGCATCAAAATTTTTTGCACACGTGGTGCGCTTCAGCAAAGCCGTGCATCGAGCGTTCGATTAGATTACCACTAACTCAAATGTGGTAATGACGTGCACTCGTTCCACATCACCTAAGATGAGCATCCGGCGCAACAAGATTTTTTTGCACACTTACGGTGCGCTTCACTAAAGCCGTGCATCGAGCGTGCGCCCGAGAGATTACCACCGACTCAAAGCGTGGTAACGACCGTGTACTTGTTCCACGTCACCTAAGATGAGCATCGATTGCAACAAAACTTTTTTCACGCCGGGGCGCTTCCCAAAAGCTTGCATCGTGTGACAAGATTACCCCGACTCCAAAGCGTGGTAGCGATCGTGCACTTGTTCCCGTCGCCTTAGTTGAGCATCGGTGCAACAAAATTTTTTGCACACCTGTGGTGCGCTCCCCAAAAAAAGCCGTGCATCGAGCGTGCGTTGAGATTTCCACTAACTCAATTGTGGTAACGACCGTGCACTTGTTCCCGTCACCTAAGATGAGCATCCGGTGCAACAAGATTTTTTTTCGCACACTTCGGTGTGCTTCCCAAAAGCCGTGCATCGAGCGTGCGCCCGAGATTACCCGACTCCAAGCGTGGTAACGACCGTGTACTTGTTCCCGTCAAATAAGATGAGCATCCGGTGCAACAAAATTTTTTCCACACTTCAGTGCGCTTCGAAAGCCTTGCATTGAACATGTGACGAGATTACCGGCCCGACTCCAAACATGGTAACGACCGTGCACGTGTTCCCGTCACCTAAGATGAGCATCCGGTGCATCAAAATTTTTTTTGCACACGTGGTGTGCTTCGAAAGCCGTGCATCGAGCGTGCGACGAGGTTACCAATGACTTCAAGCGTGCAAAGCGACCGTGCACTTGTTCCACCTCACCTAAGATGAGCATCCGATTGCAAAAAAAAATTTCACCCTTGTGGTGCCCTTCGAAAGCCGTATATCGAGCGTGCGGCGAGATTACCACTAACTCCAAGCGTGGAAGCGACCGTGCACTTGTTCCCGTCACCTAAGATTAGCATCCGGTGCAACAAAAATATTTGCACACTTCTGGTGCGCTTCGAAAGCCGTGCATCGAGCGTGCGGCGAGATTACCATTGACTCCAAACATGGTAACGACCGTGCACATGTTGCCGTCACCTAAGATGAGCATCGGTGCAACAAATTTTTTTTTCACACCTGTGGTGCGCTTCCCAAAAAGCCGTGCATCGAATGTGCAGCGAGATTACCCGCGACTCTAAACATGGAAACAACCGTGCACTTGTTCGCGTCACTTAAGATGAGCATACGGTGCAACAAAATTTTTTTTGCACACTTACGGTGCGCTTCCGAAAGCCGTGCATCGAGCGTGCGGCGAGATTACCACTAACTCCAAAGCGTGGAAACAGCCGTGCACTTGTTCCACGTCACCTAAAACGAGCATCCGGCGCAAAAAAAAATTTTGCACCCTTGTGGTGCGCTTCCCGAAAAGCCATACATCGAAGTGCGACGAGATTACCACCGAATCAAGCGTGGGAACGGCCCGTGCACTTGTTCCACGTCACCTAAGATGAGCATCCGGTGCTACAAAAATTTTTGCACACCTGTGGTGCACTTTCCAAAAAAAGCCGTGCATCGAATAATGCGATGAGATTACCCCGACTCCAAAGATGGAAACGACCGTGCACTTGTTCCCGTCACCTAAGATGAGTATCCGGTGCAACAAAATTTTTTCACACTTCTGGTGCGCTTCCCAAATGCATGCATCGAGCGTGTGGCGAGATTACCACTGACTGTAAACATGGTAACGATCGTGCACTTGTTCCACGTCACCAAAGATGAGCATCCGGTGCAACAAAATTTTTTTGCACACCTGTGGTGCGCTTCGCGAAAGCCGTGCATCGAGCGTTCGATTAGATTACCACTAACTCAAATGTGGTAACGGCGTGCACTCGTTCCACATCACCTAAGATGAGCATCCGGTGCAACAAGATTTTTTGCACACTTCGGTGCGCTTCGAAAGCCGTGCATCGAGCGTGCGCCCGAGATTACCACCGACTCCAAAGCGTGGTAACGACCGTGTACTTGTTCCCGTCACCTAAGTTGAGCATCCGGTGCATCAAAATTTTTTTGCACACTGTGGTGTGCTTCCGAAAAGCCGTGCATCGAGCGTGCGACGAGGTTACCAATGACTTCAAGCGTGCAAACGACCGTGCACTTGTTCCACCTCACCTAAGATGAGCATCCGGTGCAAAAAAAATTTTCACCCTTGTGGTGCCCTTCCCGAAAGCCGTATATCGAGCGTGCGGCGAGATTACCACTAACTCCAAGCGTGGAAACGACCGTGCACTTGTTCCCGTCACCTAAGATTAGCATCCGGTGCAACAAAAATATTTGCACACTTACGGTGCGCTTCAGCCGTGCATCGAGCGTGCGACGAGATTACCATTGACTCCAAACATGGTAACGACCGTGCACATGTTGCACGTCACCTAAGATGAGCATCGGTGCAATAAATTTTTTCACACCTGTGGTGCGCTTCCCAAAAAGCCGTGCATCGAATGTGCGACGAGATTACCCTTGACTAAACATGGAAACAACCGTGCACTTGTTCCGCGTCACTTAAGATGAGCATCCGGTGCAACAAAATTTTTTGCACACTTCGGTGCGCTTCCGAAAGCCGTGCATCGAGCGTGCGGCGAGATTACCACTAACTCCAAGCGTGGAAACGGCCGTGCACTTGTTCCACGTCACCTAAGACGAGCATCCGGCGCAAAAAAAAAATTTGCACCCTTGTGGTGCGCTTCGAAAAAGCCGTACATCGAAGTGCGGCGAGATTACCACGAATCAAATGTGGGAACGACCGTGCACTTGTTCCACGTCACCAAAGATGAGCATCCGTTGCAACAAAATTTTTTGCACACCGTGGTGCGCTTCAGCGAAAGCCGTGCATCGAGCGTTCGATTAGATTACCACTAAATCCAAATGTGGTAATGACTGTGCACTCGTTCCACATCACCTAAGATGAGCATCCGGTGCAACAAGATTTTTTTGCACACTTACAGTGCGCTTTCGAAAGCCGTGCATCGAGCGTGCGCCGAGATTACCACTGACTCCAAACGTGGTAACGACCGTGTACTTGTTCCACGTCACCTAAGATGAGCATCCGGTGCAACAAAATTTTTTTGCACACCTGTGGTGCGCTTCACGAAAGCCGTGCATCGAACGTTCGATTAGATTACCACTAACTCCAAATGTGGTAATGACGTGCACTTTCGTTCCACATCACCTAAGATGAGCATCCGGCGCAACAAGATTTTTTGCACACTTCTGGTGCGCTTCCAAAAGCCGTGCATCGAGCGTGCGCCGAGATTACCACTAACTCCAAACGTGGTAACGACCGTGTACTTGTTCCACGTCACCTAAGATGAGCATCGGTGCAACAAAACTTTTTCACACTTCTGGGGCGCTTCCCAAAAGCTTGCATCGTGTGACAAGATTACCCACCGACTCCAAGCGTGGTAACGATCGTGCACTTGTTCCACGTCGCCTAAGATGAGCATCCGGTGCAACAAAATTTTTTGCACACGTGGTGCGCTCCGAAAAGCCGTGCATCGAGCGTGCGTTGAGATTTCCACTAACTCAATTGTGGTAACGACTGTGCACATGTTCCCGTCACCTAAGATGAGCATCCGGTGCAACAAGATTTTTTGCACACCTATGGTGCACTTTCAAAAGCCGTGCATCGAATGTGCGATGAGATTACCACCGACTCCAAAGATGGAAACGACCGTGCACTTGTTCCACGTCACCTAAGATGAGTATCGGTGCAACAAAAATTTTTTCACACTTCTGGTGCGCTTCCCAAATGCATGCATCGAGCGTGTGGCGAGATTACCACCGACTGTAAACATGGTAACGATCGTGCACTTGTTCCACGTCACCAAAGATGAGCATCCGGTGCAACAAAATTTTTTGCACACCTGTAGTGTGCTTCAGCAAAAGCCGTGCATCGAGCGTTCGATTAGATTACCACTAACTCCAAATGTGGTAACGACTGTGCACTTCGTTCCACATCACCTAAGATGAGCATCCGGTGCAACAAGATTTTTTGCACACTTCTGGTGCGCTTCGAAAAGCCGTGCATCGAACGCGTGCGCCGAGATTACCACTGACTCCAAGCGTGGTAACGACCGTGTACTTGTTCCACGTCACCTAAGTTGAGCATCCGGTGCATCAAAATTTTTTGCACACTGTGGTGTGCTTCCCGAAAGCCGTGCATCGAGCGTGCGACGAGGTTACCAATGACTTCAAGCGTGCAAGCGACCGTGCACTTGTTCCACCTCACCTAAGATGAGCATCCGGTGCAAAAAAAATTTTCACCCTTGTGGTGCCCTTCCGAAAAGCCGTATATCGAGCGTGCGGCGAGATTACCACTAACTCCAAGCGTGGAAACGACCGTGCACTTGTTCCCGTCACCTAAGATTAGCATCGATTGCAACAAAATATTTGCACACTTCTGGTGCGCTTCGAAAGCCGTGCATCGAGCGTGCGGACGAGATTACCATTGACTCAAACATGGTAACGGCCGTGCACATGTTGCGCGTCACCTAAGATGAGCATCGGTGCAATAAATTTTTTTTCACACGTGGTGCGCTTCCCAAAAAGCCGTGCATCGAATAATGCGGCGAGATTACCACTTGACTAAACATGGAAACAACCGTGCACTTGTTTCGCGTCACTTAAGATGAGCATCCGGTGCAACAAAATTTTTTTGCACACTTCTGGTGCGCTTCCCGAAAGCCGTGCATCGAACGTGCGACGAGATTACCACTAACTCCAAGCGTGGAAGCGGCCGTGCACTTGTTCCACGTCACCTAAGACGAGCATCCGGCGCAAAAAAAAATTTGCACCCTTGTGGTGCGCTTCCCAGCCGTTACATCGAAGTGCGACGAGATTACCACGAATCAAATGTGGGAACGACCGTGCACTTGTTCCACGTCACCAAAGATGAGCATCGGTGCAACAAAATTTTTTTTGCACACTGTGGTGCGCTTCGCGAAAGCCGTGCATCGAACGTTCGATTAGATTACCACTAAATCCAAATGTGGTAATGACTGTGCACTCGTTCCACATCACCTAAGATGAGCATCCGGTGCAACAAGATTTTTTTTTGCACACTTCTCGGTGCGCTTTCCGAAAGCCGTGCATCGAGCGTGCGCCCGAGATTACCCCCGACTCCAAAGCGTGGTAACGACCGTGTACTTGTTCCACGTCACCTAAGATGAGCATCGGTGCAACAAAATTTTTTGCACACCTGTGGTGCGCTTCACGAAAGCCGTGCATCGAACGTTCGATTAGATTACCACTAACTCCAAATGTGGTAATGACTGTGCACTCGTTCCACATCACCTAAGATGAGCATCCGGCGCAACAAGATTTTTTTGCACACTTCAGTGCGCTTCACGAAAGCCGTGCATCGAGCGTGCGCCCGAGATTACCACTAACTCCAAACGTGGTAACGACCGTGTACTTGTTCCACGTCACCTAAGATGAGCATCCGGTGCAACAAAACTTTTTCACACTTCTGGTGCGCTTCCCAAAAGCTTGCATCGTGTGACAAGATTACCACCGACTCAAAGCGTGGTAACGATCGTGCACTTGTTCCACGTCGCCTAAGATGAGCATCGGTGCAACAAAATTTTTTTTGCACACGTGTAGTGCGCTCCCGAAAGCCGTGCATCGAACGTGCGTTGAGATTTCCACTAACTCCAAATGTGGTAACGACTGTGCACTCGTTCCACATCACCTAAGATGAGCATCCGGTGCAACAAGATTTTTTTGCACACCACGGTGCGCTTCGAAAGCCGTGCATCGAGCGTGCGCCCGAGATTACCACCCGACTCCAAGCGTGGTAACGGCCCGTGTACTTGTTCCCGTCACCTAAGTTGAGCATCCGGTGCATCAAAATTTTTTGCACACCTGTGGTGTGCTTCGAAAAGCCGTGCATCGAGCGTGCGCCCGAGATTACCAGCGACTCCAAACGTGGTAGCGACCGTGTACTTGTTCCACGTCACCTAAGTTGAGCATCCGGTGCATCAAAATTTTTTGCACACCTGTGGTGTGCTTCCAAAAGCCGTGCATCGAGCGTGCGACGAGGTTACCAATGACTTCAAGCGTGCAAACGACCGTGCACTTGTTCCACCTCACCTATGATGAGCATCCGGTGCAAAAAAAAATTTTCACCCTTGTGGTGCCCTTCGAAAAGCCGTATATCGAGCGTGCGGCGAGATTACCACTAACTCCAAACGTGGAAGCGACCGTGCACTTGTTCCACGTCACCTAAGATTAGCATCGGTGCAACAAAAATATTTGCACACTTCGGTGCGCTTCCGAAAGCCGTGCATCGAGCGTGCGGCGAGATTACCATTGACTCCAAACATGGTAACGACCGTGCACATGTTGCACGTCACCTAAGATGAGCATCCGGTGCAATAAATTTTTTTTCACACCTGTAGTGCGCTTCCCAAAAGCCGTGCATCAAATGTGCGACGAGATTACCACTGACTAAACATGGAAACAACCGTGCACTTGTTCCGCGTCACTTAAGATGAGCATCGGTGCAACAAAATTTTTTGCACACTTCGGGTGCGCTTCGAAAGCCGTGCATCGAGCGCGTGCGGCGAGATTACCACTAACTCCAAGCGTGGAAGCGGCCGTGCACTTGTTCCACGTCACCTAAGACGAGCATCCGGCGCAAAAAAAAAATTTGCACCCATGTGGTGCGCTTCCCAGCCGTACATCGAAGTGCGACGAGATTACCACGAATCAAATGTGGGAACGACCGTGCACTTGTTCCACGTCACCAAAGATGAGCATCGGTGCAACAAAATTTTTTTTTGCACACCTGTGGTGCGCTTCTTCGAAAAGCCGTGCATCGAAGCGTTCGATTAGATTACCACTAAATCAAATGTGGTAATGACTGTGCACTTCGTTCCACATCACCTAAGATGAGCATCCGGTGCAACAAGATTTTTTGCACACTTACAGTGCGCTTTCGAAAGCCGTGCATCGAGCGTGCGCCGAGATTACCACCGACTCCAAACGTGGTAACGACCGTGTACTTGTTCCCGTCACCTAAGATGAGCATCCGGTGCAACAAAATTTTTTTTGCACACCTGTGGTGCGCTTCCGAAAGCCGTGCATCGAGCGTTCGATTAGATTACCACTAACTCCAAATGTGGTAATGGCGTGCACTCGTTCCACATCACCTAAGATGAGCATCCGGCGCAACAAGATTTTTTGCACACTTCTGGTGCGCTTCGAAAGCCGTGCATCGAGCGTGTGCGAGATTACCACTAACTCCAAGCGTGGTAACGACCGTGTACTTGTTCCCGTCACCTAAGATGAGCATCGGTGCAACAAAACTTTTTCACACTTACGGGGCGCTTCCCAAAAGCTTGCATCGTGTGACAAGATTACCACCGACTCCAAAGCGTGGTAGCGATCGTGCACTTGTTCCCGTCGCCTAAGATGAGCATCCGGTGCAACAAAATTTTTTGCACACCTGTGGTGCGCTCCCGAAAGCCGTGCATCGAATGTGCGTTGAGATTTCCACTAACTCAATTGTGGTAACGGCTGTGCACATGTTCCCGTCACCTAAGATGAGCATCGGTGCAACAAGATTTTTTCGCACACTTACGGTGTGCTTCCCAAAGCCGTGCATCGAGCGTGCGCCGAGATTACCACCGACTCCAAACGTGGTAACGACCGTGTACTTGTTCCACGTCAAATAAGATGAGCATCCGGTGCAACAAGATTTTTTTCCACACTTACGGTGGTGCGCTTCGAAAGCCTTGCATTGAACATGTGACGAGATTACCCGACTCAAACATGGTAACGGCCCGTGCGTGTTCCCGTCACCTAAGATGAGCATCCGGTGCATCAAAATTTTTTTTGCACACCTGTGGTGTGCTTCCGAAAGCCGTGCATCGAGCGTGCGGCGAGGTTACCAATGACTTCAAGCGTGCAAGCGACCGTGCACTTGTTCCACCTCACCTAAGATGAGCATCGGTGCAAAAAAAAAATTTCACCCTTGTGGTGCCCTTCGAAAGCCGTATATCGAGCGTGCGGCGAGATTACCACTAACTCCAAGCGTGGAAACGACCGTGCACTTGTTCCACGTCACCTAAGATTAGCATCGGTGCAACAAAAATATTTGCACACTTCTGGTGCGGCGTCGAAAGCCGTGCATCGAGCGTGCGACGAGATTACCATTGACTCCAAACATGGTAACGACCGTGCACATGTTGCCGTCACCTAAGATGAGCATCGGTGCAACAAATTTTTTTTCACACCTGTGGTGCGCTTCCCAAAAAGCCGTGCATCGAGCGTGCGGCGAGATTACCACTGACTCTAAACATGGAAACAACCGTGCACTTGTTCCGCGTCACTTAAGATGAGCATCGGTGCAACAAAATTTTTTTGCACACTTCTGGTGCGCTTCCGAAAGCCGTGCATCGAGCGTGCGGCGAGATTACCACTAACTCCAAACGTGGAAAGCGGCTGTGCACTTGTTCCACGTCACCTAAAAACGAGCATCCGGGCAAAAAAAAAAAAAAAATTTGCACCCTTGTGGTGCGCTTCCAAGCCGTACATCGAAGTGCGGCGAGATTACCACGAATCAAGCGTGGGAGCGACCGTGCACTTGTTCCACGTCACCTAAGATGAGCATCGGTGCTACAAAAAATTTTTGCACACCTATGGTGCACTTTCAAAAAGCCGTGCATCGATAATGCGATGAGATTACCACCGACTCCAAAGATGGAAACGACCGTGCACTTGTTCCCGTCACCTAAGATGAGTATCGGTGCAACAAAAGCCGTGCATCGAGCGTTCGATTAGATTACAACTAACTCAAATGTGGTAATGACTGTGCACTCGTTCCACATCACCTAAGATGAGCATCCGGCGCAACAAGATTTTTGCACACTTAAGTGCGCTTCAGCCGTGCATCGAGCGTGCGCCGAGATTACCACCGACTCCAAGCGTGGTAACGACCGTGTACTTGTTCCACATCACCTAAGATGAGCATCCGGTGCAACAAAACTTTTTCACTTGGGGCGCTTCCCAAAAGCTTGCATCGTGTGACAAGATTACCAGCCCGACTCCAAAGCGTGGTAACGATCGTGCACTTGTTCCGTCGTCTAAGATGAGCATCGGTGCAACAAAATTTTTTGCACACCTGTGGTGCGCTCCCGAAAAGCCGTGCATCGAGCGTGCGTTGAGATTTCCACTAACTCAATTGTGGTAACGGCGTGCACTTGTTCCCGTCACCTAAGATGAGCATCCGATTGCAACAAGATTTTTTTCGCACACTTCTGGTGTGCTTCCCAAAGCCGTGCATCGAGCGTGCGCCCGAGATTACCACTGACTCCAAAGCGTGGTAACGACCGTGTACTTGTTCCCGTCAAATAAGATGAGCATCGGTGCAACAAAATTTTTTTCCACACTTCTGGTGCGCTTCCGAAAGCCTTGCATTGAACATGTGGCGAGATTACCACGGACTCAAACATGGTAACGACCGTGCGTGTTCCCGTCACCTAAGATGAGCATCGGTGCATCAAAATTTTTTTTTTTTGCACACCTGTGGTGTGCTTCAAAGCCGTGCATCGAGCGTGCGACGAGGTTACCAATGACTTCAAGCGTGCAAACGACCTGCACTTGTTCCACCTCACCTAAGATGAGCATCCGGTGCAAAAAAAAATTTCACCCTTGTGGTGCCCTTCGAAAGCCGTATATCGAGCGTGCGGCGAGATTACCACTAACTCCAAGCGTGGAAACGACCGTGCACTTGTTCCCCGTCACCTAAGATTAGCATCGGTGCAACAAAAATATTTGCACACTTCGGTGCTTGGCGTCGAAAGCCGTGCATCGAGCGTGCGGCGAGATTACCATTGACTCAAACATGGTAACGACCGTGCACATGTTGCCCGTCACCTAAGATGAGCATCCGGTGCAACAAATTTTTTTCACACGTAGTGCGCTTCCCAAAAAAGCCGTGCATCGAATGTGCGACGAGATTACCGCGAGTCTAAACATGGAAACAACCGTGCACTTGTTCGCGTCACTTAAGATGAGCATCGGTGTAACAAAATTTTTTGCACACATCAGTGCGCTTCCGAAAGCCGTGCATCGAGCGTGCGGCGAGATTACCACTAACTCCAAACGTGGAAAGCGGCCGTGCACTTGTTCCCGTCACCTAAAACGAGCATCCGGCGCCAAAAAAAAAAATTTGCACCCAGCCCAGTGCGCTTCAGCCGTTCATCGAAGTGCGGCGAGATTACCACGAATCAAGCGTGGGAACGACCGTGCACTTGTTCCGTCACCTAAGATGAGCATCGGTGCTACAAAATTTTTGCACACCTATGGTGCACTTTCAAAAGCCGTGCATCGAATGTGCGATGAGATTACCACTGACTCAAAGATGGAAACGACCGTGCACTTGTTCCCGTCACCTAAGATGAGGATCGGTGCAACAAAATTTTTTCACACTTACAGTGCGCTTCCCAAATGCATGCATCGAGCGTGTGGCGAGATTACCGCCCGATTTGTAAACATGGTAACGATCGTGCACTTGTTCCCGTCACCAAAGATGAGCATCGGTGCAACAAAATTTTTTGCACACCGTGTGCGCTGCGCGAAAAGCCGTGCATCGAGCGTTCGATTAGATTACCACTAACTCCAAATGTGGTAATGACTGTGCTTTCGTTCCACATCACCTAAGATGAGCATCCGGTGCAACAAGATTTTTTGCACACTTCTGGTGCGCTTCGAAAGCCGTGCATCGGCGTGCGCCCGAGATTACCGCTGACTCCAAGCGTGGTAACGGCCCGTGTACTTGTTCCACGTCACCTAAGATGAGCATCCGGTGCAACAAAATTTTTTGCACACACCTGTGGTGCGCTTCAGCGAAAGCCGTGCATCGAACGTTCGTTTAGATTACCACTAACTCAAATGTGGTAATGACTGTGCACTTTCGTTCCACATCACCTAAGATGAGCATCCGGCGCAACAAGATTTTTTTGCACACTTCCAGTGCGCTTCGAAAGCCGTGCATCGAGCGTGCGCCGAGATTACCACTGACTCCAAGCGTGGTAACGACCGTGTACTTGTTCCCGTCACCTAAGATGAGCATCCGGTGCAACAAAATTTTTTCACACTTCTGGGGCGCTTCCCAAAAGCTTGCATCGTGTGACAAGATTACCACCGACTCCAAGCGTGTTAACGATCGTGCACTTGTTCCCGTCGCCTAAGATGAGCATCGATTGCAACAAAATTTTTTTTGCACACCTGTGGTGCGCTCCCGAAAAGCCGTGCATCGAGCGTGCGTTGAGATTTCCACTAACTCAATTGTGGTAACGACTGTGCACTTGTTCCACGTCACCTAAGATGAGCATCCGGTGCAACAAGATTTTTTCGCACACTTACGGTGTGCTTCCCAAAAGCCGTGCATCGAGCGTGCGCCGAGATTACCCTGACTCCAAAGCGTGGTAACGACCGTGTACTTGTTCCACGTCAAATAAGATGAGCATCCGGTGCAACAAGATTTTTTTTCCACACTTCTGGTGCGCTTCGAAAGCCTTGCATTGAACATGTGGCGAGATTACCAGCGACTCAAACATGGTAACGGCCCGTGCGCGTGTTCCCGTCACCTAAGATGAGCATCCGGTGCATCAAATTTTTTTGCACACCTGTGGTGTGCTTCAGCCGTGCATCGAGCGTGCGACGAGGTTACCAATGACTTCAAGCGTGCAAGCGACCCGTGCACTTGTTCCACCTCACCTAAGATGAGCATCCGGTGCAAAAAAAAAATTTCACCCTTGTGGTGCCCTTCCGAAAGCCGTATATCGAGCGTGCGGCGAGATTACCACTAACTCCAAGCGTGGAAACGACCGTGCACTTGTTCCCGTCACCTAAGATTAGCATCGGTGCAACAAAAATATTTGCACACTTCTGGTGCGGCGAAAAGCCGTGCATCGAGCGTGCGGCGAGATTACCATTGACTCCAAACATGGTAACGACCGTGCACATGTTGCGTCACCTAAGATGAGCATCCGGTGCAACAATTTTTTTTTCACACCTGTGGTGCGCTTCCCAAAAGCCGTGCATCGAGATAATGCGACGAGATTACCACTGAGTCTAAACATGGAAACAACCGTGCACTTGTTCCGCGTCACTTAAGATGAGCATCCGGTGCAACAAAATTTTTTTGCACACATCTGGTGCGCTTCGAAAAGCCGTGCATCGAGCGTGCGACGAGATTACCACTAACTCCAAGCGTGGAAAGCGGCCGTGCACTTGTTCCACGTCACCTAAAACGAGCATCCGGCGCAAAAAAAATTTTTGCACCCCCTTGTGTGCGCTTCAAAAGCCGTTCATCGAAGTGCGGCGAGATTACCACGAATCAAGCGTGGGAGCGACCGTGCACTTGTTCCACGTCACCTAAGATGAGCATCCGGTGCTACAAAATTTTTGCACACCTATGGTGCACTTTTCAAAAAGCCGTGCATCGAATGTGCGATGAGATTACCACTGACTCCAAAGATGGAAACGACCGTGCACTTGTTCCCGCGTCACCTAAGATGAGTATCCGGTGCAACAAAATTTTTTCACACTTCTGGTGCGCTTCCCAAATGCATGCATCGAGCGTGTGACGAGATTACCGCATTTGTAAACATGGTAATGATCGTGCACTTGTTCCCGTCACCAAAGATGAGCATCGGTGCAACAAAATTTTTTGCACACGTGTGTGCGCTTCAGCGAAAAGCCGTGCATCGAGCGTTCGATTAGATTACCACTAACTCCAAATGTGGTAATGACTGTGCACTTTCGTTCCACATCACCTAAGATGAGCATCGGTGCAACAAGATTTTTTGCACACTTAAGTGCGCTTCGAAAGCCGTGCATCGGCGTGCGCCGAGATTACCACCCGACTCCAAGCGTGGTAGCGACCGTGTACTTGTTCCACGTCACCTAAGATGAGCATCGGTGCAACAAAATTTTTTGCACACACTGTGGTGCGCTTCGCGAAAGCCGTGCATCGAGCGTTCGTTTAGATTACCACTAACTCCAAATGTGGTAATGACGTGCACTCGTTCCACATCACCTAAGATGAGCATCCGGCGCAACAAGATTTTTTGCACACTTACGGTGCGCTTCGAAAGCCGTGCATCGAGCGTGCGCCGAGATTACCACTGACTCCAAACGTGGTAACGACCGTGTACTTGTTCCACGTCACCTAAGATGAGCATCGGTGCAACAAAACTTTTTTCACACTTTGGGGCGCTTCCCAAAAGCTTGCATCGTGTGACAAGATTACCAGCGACTCCAAGCGTGTTAACGATCGTGCACTTGTTCCGCGTCGCCTAAGATGAGCATCGGTGCAACAAATTTTTTTTTGCACACCTGTGTAGTGCGCTCCCGAAAAGCCGTGCATCGAAAGCGTGCGTTGAGATTTCCACTAACTCAATTGTGGTAACGACCGTGCACTTGTTCCCGTCACCTAAGATGAGCATCGGTGCAACAAGATTTTTTCGCACACTTACGGTGTGCTTCCCAAAAAGCCGTGCATCGAGCGTGTGCCGAGATTACCACCGACTCCAAGCGTGGTAGCGACCGTGTACTTGTTCCACGTCAAATAAGATGAGCATCGGTGCAACAAGATTTTTTTCCACACTTCTGGTGCGCTTCGAAAGCCTTGCATTGAACATGTGACGAGATTACCACGACTCCAAACATGGTAACGGCCCGTTCTGCGTGTTCCCGTCACCTAAGATGAGCATCCGGTGCATCAAAATTTTTTGCACACCTGTGGTGTGCTTCAACCGTGCATCGAGCGTGCGGCGAGGTTACCAATGACTTCAAGCGTGCAAGCGACCGTGCACTTGTTCCACCTCACCTAAGATGAGCATCCGGTGCAAAAAAAATTTCACCCTTGTGGTGCCCTTCCCGAAAGCCGTATATCGAGCGTGCGGCGAGATTACCACTAACTCCAAGCGTGGAAACGACCGTGCACTTGTTCCCGTCACCTAAGATTAGCATCGGTGCAACAAAAATATTTGCACACTTCTGGTGCGCGTCGAAAGCCGTGCATCGAGCGTGCGGCGAGATTACCATTGACTCCAAACATGGTAACGACCGTGCACATGTTGCCGCGTCACCTAAGATGAGCATCGGTGCAACAAATTTTTTTTCACACGTGTGGTGCGCTTCCCAAAAAGCCGTGCATCGAGCGTGCGACGAGATTACCACCGACTCTAAACATGGAAACAACCGTGCACTTGTTCCGCGTCACTAAAGATGTGCATCGGTGCAACAAAATTTTTTTGCACACGCCAGTGCGCTTCCAAAGCCGTGCATCGAGCGTGCGGCGAGATTACCACTAACTCCAAAGCGTGGAAGCGGCCGTGCACTTGTTCCACGTCACCTAAAACGAGCATCCGGCGCAAAAAAAAAAAAAAATTTTGCACCCTTGTGGTGCGCTTCCCAAGCCCGTACATCGAAGTGCGGCGAGATTACCACCGAATCAAGCGTGGGAACGACCGTGCACTTGTTCCCGTCACCTAAGATGAGCATCGGGTGCTACAAAATTTTTTTGCACACCTATGGTGCACTTTCAAAAAGCCGTGCATCGAATGTGCGATGAGATTACCACTGACTCCAAAGATGGAAAGCGACCGTGCACTTGTTCCGTCACCTAAGATGAGCATCCGGTGCAACAAAATTTTTTCACACTTCTGGTGCACTTCCCAAATGCGTGCATCGAGCGTGTGACGAGATTACCACTGACTGTAAACATGGTAGCGACCGTGCACTTGTTCCACGTCACCAAAGATGAGCATCCGGTGCAACAAAATTTTTTTTGGACACGTGGTGCGCTTCCAAAAAGCCGTGCATCGAGCGTGCGGCGATTAGATTACCACTAACTCAAATGTGGTAATGATTGTGCACTTGTTCCACATCACCTAAGATGAGCATCGGTGCAACAAAATTTTTTTTGCACACTTAAAGTGCGCTTCCCGAAAGCCCGTGCATCGAGCGTGCGCCGAGATTACCATTGACTCAAAGCGTGGTAGCGACCCGTGTACTTGTTCCGTCACCTAAGATGAGCATCGGTGCAACAAAATTTTTTTGCACACCGGTGGTGTGCGCTCCCAAAAGCCGTGCATCGAGCGTGCGTTGAGATTTCCACTAACTCAATTGTGGTAACGGCGTGCACTTGTTCCCGTCACCTAAGATGAGCATCGGTGCAACAAATTTTTTGCACACTTCGGTGTGCTTCCCAAAAGCCGTGCATCGAGCGTGCGCCCGAGATTACCAATGACTCCAAACGTGGTAACGACCCGTGTACTTGTTCCCGTCAAATAAGATGAGCATCGGTGCAACAAAATTTTTTCCACACTTGTGGTGCGCTTCGAAAGCCTTGCATTGAACATGTGACGAGATTACCACCGACTCCAAACATGGTAACGACCGTGCCGCGTGTTCCACGTCACCTAAGATGAGCATCGGTGCATCAATTTTTTTTTTTGCACACTGTGGTGTGCTTAAAAAAAGCCGTGCATCGAGCGTGCGATGAGGTTACCAATGACTTCAAGCGTGCAAGCGACCGTGCACTTGTTCCACCTCACCTAAGATGAGCATCGGTGCAAAAATTTTTCCACCCTTGTGGTGCCCTTCCCGAAAAGGCGTGCATCGAGCGTGCGACGAGATTACCACTAACTCTAAAGCGTGGAAAGCGACCCGTGCACTTGTTCCCGTCACCTAAGATGAGCATCGGTGCAACAAAATTTTTTGCACACGCCAGTGCGCTTCCCAAAAGCCGTGCATCGAGCGTTCGATTAGATTACCACTAACTCAAATGTGGTAATGATTGTGCACTTGTTCCACATCACCTAAGATGAGCATTTGCAACAAAATTTTTTGCACACTTCAGTGCGCTTCCCAAAAGCCGTGCATCGAGCGTGCGACGAGATTACCCGACTCCAAACGTGGTAACGACCGTGTACTTGTTCCACGTCGCCTAAGATGAGCATCGGTGCAACAAAATTTTTTGCACACGTGGTGCGCTTCCCAAAAGCCGTGCATCGAGCGTGCGTTGAGATTTCCACTAACTCAATTGTGGTAACGGCGTGCACTTGTTCCACGTCACCTAAGATGAGCATCGGTGCAACAAGATTTTTTCGCACAATTGTGGTAACGACCGTGCACTTGTTCCGGTGTGCTTCCCAAAAGCCGTGCATCGAGCGTGCGCCCGAGATTACCACCGACTCAAAGCGTGGTAGCGGCCCGTGTACTTGTTCCACGTCAAATAAGATGAGCATCGATTGCAACAAAATTTTTTTTCCACACTTCTGGTGCGCTTCCCGAAAGCCTTGCATTGAACATGTGGCGAGATTACCAGCGACTCCAAACATGGTAACGACCGTTGTGCGTGTTCCGCGTCACCTAAGATGAGCATCCGGTGCATCAAAATTTTTTGCACACCTGTGGTGTGCTTCGAAAGCCGTGCATCGAGCGTGCGGCGAGGTTACCAATGACTTCAAACATGCAAGCGACCGTGCACTTGTTCCACCTCACCTAAGATGAGCATCGGTGCAAAAAAATTTTTTTCACCCTTGTGGTGCCCTTCGAAAGCCGTATATCGAGCGTGCGGCGAGATTACCACTAACTCCAAACGTGGAAGCGACCGTGCACTTGTTCCCGTCACCTAAGATTAGCATCCGGTGCAACAAAAATATTTTGCACACTTACAGTGCGCTTCGAAAGCCGTGCATCGAGCGTGCGGCGAGATTACCATTGACTCAAACATGGTAGCGACCGTGCACATGTTCCCGTCACCTAAGATGAGCATCCGGTGCAACAAATTTTTTTCACACCTGTGGTGCGCTTCCCAAAAAGCCGTGCATCGAGCGTGCGGACGAGATTACCACCGACTCTAAACATGGAAACAACCGTGCACTTGTTCCGCGTCACTAAAGATGTGCATCGGTGCAACAAAATTTTTTGCACACTTACAGTGCGCTTCGAAAAGCCGTGCATCGAGCGTGCGGCGAGATTACCACTAACTCCAAAGCGTGGAAAGCGGCCGTGCACTTGTTCCACGTCACCTAAGACGAGCATCCGGCGCAAAAAAAAAAAAAAAATTTTGCACCCTTGTGCCAGTGCGCTTCAAACCCGTACATCCGAAGTGCGGCGAGATTACCACGAATCAAGCGTGGGAACGACCGTGCACTTGTTCCACGTCACCTAATATGAGCATCGGGTGCTACAAAATTTTTTGCACACCTATGGTGCACTTTCCAAAAAGCCGTGCATCGAATGTGCGATGAGATTACCACTGACTCCAAAGATGGAAACGACCGTGCACTTGTTCCGTCACCTAAGATGAGTATCCGGTGCAACAAAAATTTTTTTCACACTTCTAGTGCGCTTCCCAAATCGTGCATCGAGCGTGTGACCAGATTACCAGCGACTGTAAACATGGTAGCGATGGCGCGCACTTGTTCCCCGTCACCAAAGATGAGCATCGGTGCAACAAAATTTTTTGGACACACTGTGGTGCGCTTCGAAAGCCGTGCATCGAGCGTTCGATTAGATTACCACTAACTCCAAATGTGGTAATGACTGTGCACTCGTTCCACATCACCTAAGATGAGCATCCGGTGCAACAAGATTTTTTGCACACCTGGTGCGCTTCGGCCGTTGCATCGAGCGTCGCCCGAGATTACTGCGACTCCAAGCGTGGTAGCGGACCGTGTACTTGTTCCCGTCGCCTAAGATGAGCATCCGGTGCAACAAAATTTTTTGCACCGGTGGTGCGCGCTCCCAAGCCGTGCATCGAGCGTGCGTTGAGATTTCCACTAACTCAATTGTGGTAACGACGTGCACTTGTTCCACGTCACCTAAGATGAGCATCCGGTGCAACAAGATTTTTTTCGCACACTTCGGTGTGCTTCCCAAAGCCACCGTGCATCGAGCGTGCGCCGAGATTACCCGCGACTCCAAAGCGTGGTAACGACCGTGTACTTGTTCCCGTCAAATAAGATGAGCATCGGTGCAACAAAATTTTTTCCACACTTAGTGCGCTTCGAAAGCCTTGCATTGAACATGTGGCGAGATTACCACTGACTCCAAACATGGTAACGACCGTGCACGTGTTCCACGTCACCTAAGATGAGCATCCGGTGCATCAAAATTTTTTTTTGCACTGTGGTGTGCTTCAGCCGTGCATCGAGCGTGCGATGAGGTTACCAATGACTTCAAACGTGCAAAGCGACCGTGCACTTGTTCCACCTCACCTAAGATGAGCATCCGATTGCAAAAAAAAATTTTCACCCTTGTGGTGCCCTTCCGAAAGTCGTATATCGAGCGTGCGACGAGATTACCACTAACTCCAAGCGTGGAAACGACCGTGCACTTGTTCCCGTCACCTAAGATTAGCATCCGGTGCAACAAAAATTTTTGCACACTTATGGTGCGCTTCGAAAGCCGTGCATCGAGCGTGCGGCGAGATTACCATTGACTCCAAACATGGTAACGACCGTGCACATGTTCCCGTCACCTAAGATGAGCATCGGTGCAACAAATTTTTTTTCACACCTGTGGTGCGCTTCCCAAAAAAGCCGTGCATCGAAGAATGCGACGAGATTACCACTGACTCTAAACATGGAAACAACCGTGCACTTGTTCCGCGTCACTAAAGATGAGCATCCGGTGCAACAAAATTTTTTGCACACTTACGGTGTGCTTCGAAAGCCGTGCATCGAGCGTGCGGCGAGATTACCACTAACTCAAAGCGTGGAAAGCGGCCGTGCACTTGTTCCACGTCACCTAAAACGAGCATCGGCGCAAAAAAAAAATTTTGCACCCTTGTGGTGCGCTTCAGCCGTACATCGAAGTGCGACGAGATTACCACCGAATCAAGCGTGGGAACGACCCGTGCACTTGTTCCCGTCACCTAATATGAGCATCGGGTGCTACAAAATTTTTGCACACCTATGGTGCACTTTCAAAAGCCGTGCATCGAATGTGCGATGAGATTACCAATGACTCCAAAGATGGAAGCGACCGTGCACTTGTTCCGCGTCACCTAAGATGAGGATCGGTGCAACAAAATTTTTTTCACACTTACAGTGCGCTTCCCAAATGCATGCATCGAGCGTGTGGCGAGATTACCACCGACTGTAAACATGGTAACGATCGTGCACTTGTTCCCGTCACCAAAGATGAGCATCGGTGCAACAAAATTTTTGGACACTGTGGTGCGCTTCGAAAGCCGTGCATCGAGCGTTCGATTAGATTACCACTAACTCCAAATGTGGTAATGACTGTGCACTTCGTTCCACATCACCTAAGATGAGCATCCGGTGCAACAAGATTTTTTGCACACTTCTGGTGCGCTTCGAAAAGCCGTGCATCGAGCGTGCGCCGAGATTACCACCGACTCCAAGCGTGGTAACGGCCCGTGTACTTGTTCCACGTCGCCTAAGATGAGCATCCGGTGCAACAAAATTTTTTTGCACACCTGTGGTGCGCTCCCGAAAGCCGTGCATCGAGCGTGCGTTGAGATTTCCACTAACTCAATTGTGGTAACGGCTGTGCACTTGTTCCCGTCACCTAAGATGAGCATCCGGTGCAACAAGATTTTTTCGCACACTTCTGGTGTGCTTCCCAAAAGCCGTGCATCGAGCGTGCGCCGAGATTACCTCGACTCCAAGCGTGGTAACGACCGTGTACTTGTTCCACGTCAAATAAGATGAGCATCGGTGCAACAAAATTTTTTCCACACTTCGGTGCGCTTCCGAAAGCCTTGCATTGAACATGTGACGAGATTACCCACGACTCCAAACATGGTAACGACCGTGCACGTGTTCCACGTCACCTAAGATGAGCATCCGGTGCATCAAAATTTTTTTGCACACTTGTGGTGTGCTTCAGCCGTGCATCGAGCGTGCGGCGAGGTTTGAATGACTTCAAACATGCAAGCGACCGTGCACTTGTTCCACCTCACCTAAGATGAGCATCCGGTGCAAAAAAAATTTCACCCTTGTGGTGCCCTTCCAAAAGCCGTATATCGAGCGTGCGGCGAGATTACCACTAACTCCAAGCGTGGAAGCGACCGTGCACTTGTTCCCGTCACCTAAGATTAGCATCGGTGCAACAAAAATTTTTTGCACACTTACGGTGCGCTTCCCAAAAGCCGTGCATCGAGCGTGCGGCGAGATTACCATTGACTCCAAACATGGTAACGACCGTGCACATGTTCCCGTCACCTAAGATGAGCATCCGGTGCAACAAATTTTTTTTTCACACCTGTGTGCGCTTCCCAAAAGCCGTGCATCGAGCGTGCGGCGAGATTACCAGCTGACTCTAAACATGGAAAAACAACCGTGCACTTGTTCCACGTCACTAAAGATGAGCATCGGTGCAACAAAATT
Source organism: Chrysopogon serrulatus (assembly GCA_015844335.1). Classification (NCBI taxonomy): domain Eukaryota; kingdom Viridiplantae; phylum Streptophyta; class Magnoliopsida; order Poales; family Poaceae; genus Chrysopogon; species Chrysopogon serrulatus. The sequence goes on from JADLZL010004091.1 coordinate 27,692, forward strand.
TTTTGCACACTTCTGGTGCGCTTCGAAAGCCGTGCATCGAGCGTGCGACGAGATTACCACTAACTCCAAGCGTGGAAGCGGCCGTGCACTTGTTCCCGTCACCTAAGACGAGCATCCGGCGCAAAAAAAAATTTTGCACCCTTGTGGTGCGCTTCAAAGCCGTGCATCAAGCGTGCGGCGAGATTACCACCGAATCAAACGTGGGAACGACCGTGCACTTGTTCCACGTCACCTAATATGAGCATCGGGTGCTACAAAATTTTTGCACACCTATGGTGCACTTTCAAAAAGCCGTGCATCGAATAATGCGATGAGATTACCAGCGACTCCAAAGATGGAAACGACCGTGCACTTGTTCCCGTCACCTAAGATGAGCATCGGTGCAACAAAATTTTTTCACACTTACAGTGCGCTTCCCAAATGCGTGCATCGAGCGTGTGGCGAGATTACCACCATTTGTAAACATGGTAACGATCGTGCACTTGTTCCCGTCACCAAAAGATGAGCATCGGTGCAACAAAATTTTTTTTGCACACCTGTAGTGCGCTTGGCCCCAAAAGCCGTGCATCGAGCGTTCGATTAGATTACCACTAACTCCAAATGTGGTAATGACCGTGCACTCGTTCCACATCACCTAAGATGAGCATCCGGTGCAACAAAATTTTTTGCACACTTACGGTGCGCTTCCGAAAGCCGTGCATCGAGCGTGCGCCGAGATTACCGCCCGACTCAAACGTGGTAGCGACCGTGTACTTGTTCCACGTCACCTAAGATGAGCATCCGGTGCAACAAAATTTTTTGCACACCTGTGGTGCGCTTCCCAAAAGCGTGCATCGAGCGTTCGATTAGATTACCCGACTCTAAACATGGTAGCGACCGTGCACTTGTTCCCGTCACCTAAGATGAGCATCCGGTGCAACAAAAATTTTTGCACACACGTGGTGCGCTTCCCAAAGCCGTGCATCGAGCGTTCGATTAGATTACCACTAACTCCAAATGTGGTAATGACTGTGCACTCGTTCCACATCACCTAAGATGAGCATCCGGTGCAACAAGATTTTTACACACTTAAGTGCGCTTCGAAAGCCGTGCATCGAGCGTGCGCCGAGATTACCATTGACTCCAAGCGTGGTAACGACCGTGTACTTGTTCCCGTCACCTAAGATGAGCATCCGGTGCAACAAAATTTTTTCACACTTACGGGGCGCTTCCCAAAAGCTTGCATCGTGTGACAAGATTACCACTTGACTCCAAAAAAATAGGCGATCGTGCACTTGTTCCACGTCGCCTAAGTTGAGCATCCGGTGCAACAAATTTTTTTTGCACACCTGTGGTGCGCTCCCCAGCCGTGCATCGAGCGTGCGTTGAGATTTCCACTAACTCAATTGTGGTAACGACCGTGCACTTGTTCCACGTCACCTAAGATGAGCATCCGGTGCAACAAGATTTTTCGCACACTTCGGTGTGCTTCCCAAAGCCGATGCATCGAGCGTGCGCCCGAGATTACCATCCCGACTCCAAAGCGTGGTAGCGGCCGTGCGCTTGTTCCACGTCAAATAAGATGAGCATCGGTGCAACAAAAATTTTTTCCACACTTCTGGTGCGCTTCGAAAGCCTTGCATTGAACATGTGGCGAGATTACCACTTGACTCAAACATGGTAACGACCGTGCACGTGTTCCACGTCACCTAAGATGAGCATCCGGTGCATCAAAATTTTTTGCACACACGTGGTGCGCGAAAATGGCCGTGCATCGAGCGTTCGATTAGATTACCACTAACTCCAAATGTGGTAATGACTGTGCACTTCGTTCCACATCACCTAAGATGAGCATCCGGCGCAACAAGATTTTTTGCACACGCCAGTGCGCTTCCGCCGTGCCGTGCATCGAGCGTGCGCCCGAGATTACCACTGACTCAAGCGTGGTAAAGACCGTGTACTTGTTCCCCGTCACCTAAGATGAGCATCGGTGCAACAAAACTTTTTCACACTGGGCGCTTCCCAAAAGCTTGCATCGTGTGACAAGATTACCACTGACTCAAGCGTGGTAACGACCGTGTACTTGTTCCACGTCGCCTAAGTTGAGCATCGGTGCAACAAAATTTTTTGCACACACGTAGTGCGCTCCCAAAGCCGTGCATCGAGCGTGCGTTGAGATTTCCACTAACTCAATTGTGGTAACGACCGTGCACTTGTTCCCGTCACCTAAGATGAGCATCCGGTGCAACAAATTTTTTTTTTTGCCGGTGTGCTTCCCAAAGCCGTGCATCGAGCGTGCGCCGAGATTACCCCCGACTCAAGCGTGGTAACGGCCGTGTACTTGTTCCACGTCAAATAAGATGAGCATCGGTGCAACAAAATTTTTTTTCACACTTACAGTGCGCTTCGAAAGCCTTGCATTGAACATGTGACGAGATTACCGACTCCAAACATGGTAACGACCGTGCACGTGTTCCCGTCACCTAAGATGAGCATCCGGTGCATCAAAATTTTTGCACACACATGGTGTGCTTCGACTCCGTGCATCGAGCGTCCGACGAGGTTACCAATGACTTCAAGCGTGCAAATGACGTGCACTTGTTCCACCTCACCTAAGATGAGCATCGGTGCAAAAAAATTTTTCACCCTTGTGGTGCCCTTCCGAAAGCCGTATATCGAGCGTGCGACGAGATTACCACTAACTCCAAACGTGGAAAGCGACCGTGCACTTGTTCCCGTCACCTAAGATTAGCATCGGTGCAACAAAAATTTTTGCACGAGTGCGCTTCAAAGCCGTGCATCGAGCGTGCGACGAGATTACCACTAACTCCAAGCGTGGAAGCGGCCGTGCACTTGTTCCCGCGTCACCTAAAACGAGCATCCGGCGCAAAAAAAAAAAAAAATTTTGCACCCTTGTGGTGCGCTTCCCAAGCCGTACATCGAAGTGCGGCGAGATTACCACCGAATCAAGCGTGGGAGCGACCGTGCACTTGTTCCACGTCACCTATTATGAGCATCGGGTGCTACAAAATTTTGCACACCTATGGTGCACTTTCAAAAGCCGTGCATCGAATGTGCGATGAGATTACCAGCGACTCAAAGATGGAAGCGACCGTGCACTTGTTCCGTCACCTAAGATGAGTATCGGTGCAACAAAATTTTTTTTCACGCCACAGTGCGCTTCCCAAATGCGTGCATCGAGCATCGGCGAGATTACCACGGACTGTAAACATGGTAGCGATCGTGCACTTGTTCCACGTCACCAAAGATGAGCATCGGTGCAACAAAATTTTTTTTGGACACCTGTGGTGCGCTTCCGAAAGCCGTGCATCGAGCGTTCGATTAGATTACCACTAACTCAAATGTGGTAATGGCGTGCACTTCGTTCCACATCACCTAAGATGAGCATCGGTGCAACAAGATTTTTTTTGCACACCACGGTGCGCTTCGAAAGCCGTGCATCGAGCGTGCGCCCGAGATTACCGCGACTCCAAGCGTGGTAACGGCCAGGTGTACTTGTTCCCGTCACCTAAGATGAGCATCGGTGCAACAAAATTTTTTGCACACGTGTGGTGCTTGCCCAAAAGCTTTCGTGCATCGAGCGTTCGATTAGATTACCGCGACTCTAAACATGGTAGCGATCGTGCACTTGTTCACGTCACCTAAGATGAGCATCGGTGCAACAAAATTTTTTTGCACACCTGTAGTGCAGCCGAAAGCCGTGCATCGAGCGTTCGATTAGATTACCACTAACTCAAATGTGGTAATGACTGTGCACTTGTTCCACATCACCTAAGATGAGCATCCGATTGCAACAAGATTTTTGCACACTTACGGTGCGCTTCCAGAAAGCCGTGCATCGAGCGTGCGCCGAGATTACCACCGACTCCAAGCGTGGTAGCGACCGTGTACTTGTTCCCGTCACCTAAGATGAGCATCCGGTGCAACAAAATTTTTTCACACTTACGGGCGCTTCCCAAAAGCTTGCATCGTGTGACAAGATTACCCGACTCCAAGCGTGGTAGCGATCGTGCACTTGTTCCACGTCGCCTAAGTTGAGCATCGGTGCAACAAAATTTTTTGCACACCTGTGGTGCGCTCCCGAAAGCCGTGCATCGAGCGTGCGTTGAGATTTCCACTAACTCAATTGTGGTAACGGCGTGCACTTGTTCCACGTCACCTAAGATGAGCATCCGGTGCAACAAGATTTTTTGCACACACTTACGGTGTGCTTCCCAAAGCCGTGCATCGAGCGTGCGGCGAGATTACCTGACGACTCCAAAACGTGGTAACGGCCCGTGTACTTGTTCCGTCAAATAAGATGAGCATCGGTGCAACAAAATTTTTTCCACACTTCGGTGCGCTTCGAAAGCCTTGCATTGAACATGTGGCGAGATTACCACTGACTCAAACATGGTAGCGACCGTGCGCGTGTTCCGTCACCTAAGATGAGCATCCGGTGCATCAAAATTTTTTTGCACACACGGTGTGCTTCAGAAAGCCCGTGCATCGAGCGTCCGGCGAGGTTACCAATGACTTCAAGCGTGCAAACGACCGTGCACTTGTTCCACCTCACCTAAGATGAGCATCGGTGCAAAAAAAAATTTTCACCCTTGTGGTGCCCTTCAAAAGCCGTATATCGAGCGTGCGGCGAGATTACCACTAACTCCAAACGTGGAAGCGACCGTGCACTTGTTCCACGTCACCTAAGATTAGCATCCGGTGCAACAAAAATTTTTGCACACCGGTGTGCGCTTCGAAAGCCGTGCATCGAGCGTGTGCGACGAGATTACCACTAACTCCAAAGCGTGGAAGCGGCCGTGCACTTGTTCCCGTCACCTAAAACGAGCATCCGGTGCAAAAAAAAAAAATTTTTTGCACCCTTGTGGTGCGCTTTCGAAGCCCGTACATCGAAGTGCGACGAGATTACCACCGAATCAAACATGGGAACGACCGTGCACTTGTTCCCGTCACCTAAGATGAGCATCGGGTGCTACAAAATTTTTTGCACACCTATGGTGCACTTTTCCAAAAGCCGTGCATCGAATGTGCGATGAGATTTTTGACTCCAAAGATGGAAACGACCGTGCACTTGTTCCACGTCACCTAAGATGAGTATCGGTGCAACAAAATTTTTTCACACTTAAGTGCGCTTCCCAAATCGTGCATCGAGCGTGTGACGAGATTACCACTGACTGTAAACATGGTAGCGATCGTGCACTTGTTCCACGTCACCAAAGATGAGCATCGGTGCAACAAAATTTTTGGACACACACTTGTGGTGCGCCAGCGAAAAAACCCGTGCATCGAGCGTTCGATTAGATTACCACTAACTCCAAATGTGGTAATGACCGTGCACTCGTTCCACATCACCTAAGATGAGCATCCGGTGCAACAAGATTTTTTGCACACTTCTGGTGCGCTTCAGCCGTCACCGTGCATCGAGCGTGCGCCGAGATTACCACTTGACTCCAAACGTGGTAACGACCGTGTACTTGTTCCCGTCACCTAAGATGAGCATCGGTGCAACAAAATTTTTTGCACACTTGTAGTGCGCTTCAGCAACCCGTGCATCGAGCGTTCGATTAGATTACCCGAGTCTAAACATGGTAACGATCGTGCACTTGTTTCCGTCACCTAAGATGAGCATCGGTGCAACAAAATTTTTTGCACACCTGTGGTGCGCTTCGCCGAAAGCCGTGCATCGAGCGTTCGATTAGATTACCACTAACTCCAAATGTGGTAATGGCCGTGCACTTCGTTCCACATCACCTAAGATGAGCATCGGCGCAACAAGATTTTTTGCACACTTAAGTGCGCTTCAGCCGTGCATCGAGCGTCGCCCGAGATTACCATTGACTCCAAGCGTGGTAACGACCGTGTACTTGTTCCACGTCACCTAAGATGAGCATCGATTGCAACAAAATTTTTTTTCACACTTACGGGGCGCTTCCCAAAGCTTGCATCGTGTGACAAGATTACCACTTGACTCCAAGCGTGATGCGATCGTGCACTTGTTCCCGTCGCCTAAGTTGAGCATCGGTGCAACAAAATTTTTTGCACACACGTAGTGCGCTCCCGAAAGCCCGTGCATCGAGCGTGCGTTGAGATTTCCACTAACTCAATTGTGGTAACGACTGTGCACTTGTTCCGCGTCACCTAAGATGAGCATCGGTGCAACAAGATTTTTTGCACACTTTGGTGTGCTTCCCAAAAAGCCGTGCATCGAGCGTGCGCCCGAGATTACCACCTTGACTCCAAGCGTGGTAGCGACCGTGTACTTGTTCACGTCAAATAAGATGAGCATCGGTGCAACAAATTTTTTTCCACACTTCTGGTGCGCTTCGAAAGCCTTGCATTGAACATGTGACGAGATTACCCGACTCCAAACATGGTAACGGCCGTGCACGTGTTCCCGTCACCTAAGATGAGCATCGGTGCATCAAAATTTTTTGCGTTTTTTGTGGTGCGCTTCAGCGCCGTGCATCGAGCGTTCGATTAGATTACCACTAACTCAAAAACGTGGTAATGACTGCACCTCGTTCCACATCACCTAAGATGAGCATCCGGCGCAACAAGATTTTTTGCACACTTCGGTGCACTTCCGAAAGCCGTGCATCGAGCGTGCGCCCGAGATTACCCTTGACTCCAAACGTGGTAAAGACCGTGTACTTGTTCCACGTCACCTAAGATGAGCATCGGTGCAACAAAATTTTTTTCACACTTCTGGCGCTTCCCAAAAGCTTGCATCGTGTGACAAGATTACCCGCGACTCCAAGCGTGGTAGCGATCGTGCACTTGTTCCGCGTCGCCTTAGTTGAGCATCCGGTGCAACAAAATTTTTTGCACACCTGTAGTGCGCTCCCGAAAGCCGTGCATCGAGCGTGCGTTGAGATTTCCACTAACTCAATTGTGGTAGCGACTGTGCACTTGTTCCCCGTCACCTAAGATGAGCATCGATTGCAACAAGATTTTTTTGCACACTTAACGGTGTGCTTCCCAAAGGCCGTGCATCGAGCGTGCGCCGAGATTACTGCCCGACTCCAAGCGTGGTAGCGACCGTGTACTTGTTCCCGTCAAATAAGATGAGCATCGGTGCAACAAAATTTTTTCCACACAGTGCGCTTCGAAAAGCCTTGCATTGAACATGTGGCGAGATTACCGCGACTCCAAACATGGTAGCGACCGTGCGTGTTCCACGTCTAAGATGAGCATCCGGTGCATCAAAATTTTTTGCACACCTGTGGTGTGCTTCGAAAGCCGTGCATCGAGCGTCCGACGAGGTTACCAATGACTTCAAGCGTGCAAGCGACCGTGCACTTGTTCCACCTCACCTAAGATGAGCATCCGGTGCAAAAAAAATTTTCACCCTTGTGGTGCCCTTCGAAAGCCGTATATCGAGCGTGCGGCGAGATTACCACTAACTCCAAGCGTGGAAGCGACCGTGCACTTGTTCCACGTCACCTAAGATTAGCATCGGTGCAACAAAAATATTTGCACACTTCGGTGCGCTTCCAAAAGCCGTGCATCGAGCGTGCGGCGAGATTACCATTGACTCCAAACATGGTAACGACCGTGCACATGTTGCCCGTCACCTAAGATGAGCATCGATTGCAACAAATTTTTTCACACACTAAGGGTGCGCTTCCCAAAAGCCGTGCATCGAATAATGCGATGAGATTACCGCCCGACTCCAAAGATGGAAACGACCGTGCACTTGTTCCCGTCACCTAAGATGAGTATCGGTGCAACAAAAATTTTTTTCACACTTCCAGTGCGCTTCCCAAATCGTGCATCGAGCGTGTGACGAGATTACCAGCATTTGTAAACATGGTAGCGATCGTGCACTTGTTCCACGTCACCAAAGATGAGCATCGGTGCAACAAAATTTTTTGGACACACGTGGTGCGCCGAAAAGCCGTGCATCGAGCGTTCGATTAGATTACCACTAACTCCAAATGTGGTAATGACTGTGCACTAGTTCCACATCACCTAAGATGAGCATCCGATTGCAACAAAATTTTTTTGCACACTTCTGGTGCGCTTCGAAAGCCGTGCATCGAGCGTGCGCCGAGATTACCTGCCCCGACTCCAAGCGTGGTAGCGACCGTGCACTTGTTCCACGTCACCTAAGATGAGCATCGGTGCAACAAAATTTTTTCACACACACCTGTAGTGCGCTTCAGCGAAAGCCGTGCATCGAGCGTTCGATTAGATTACCACGAGTCTAAACATGGTAGCGATCGTGCACTTGTTCCACGTCACCTAAGATGAGCATCGGCGCAACAAAATTTTTTGCACACACTGTGGTGCGCTTCGAAAGCCGTGCATCGAGCGTTCGATTAGATTACCACTAACTCCAAATGTGGTAATGACTGTGCACTCGTTCCACATCACCTAAGATGAGCATCCGGTGCAACAAGATTTTTTGCACACTTCTGGTGCGCTTCCCAAAAGCCGTGCATCGAGCGTGCGGCGAGATTACCACCGACTCCAAGCGTGGTAGCGACCGTGTACTTGTTCCACGTCACCTAAGATGAGCATCGGTGCAACAAAACTTTTTCACACTTCTGGGGTGGCTTCCCAAAAGCTTGCATCGTGTGACAAGATTACCACCCGACTCCAAGCGGGTAACGATCGTGCACTTGTTCCGCGTCACCTAAGTTGAGCATCGATTGCAACAAAATTTTTTTGCACACCTGTGGTGCGCTCCCGAAAGCCGTGCATCGAGCGTGCGTTGAGATTTCCACTAACTCAATTGTGGTAAGCGGCGTGCACTTGTTCCACGTCACCTAAGATGAGCATCCGGTGCAACAAGATTTTTTTCGCACACCGGTGTGCTTCCCAAAAGCGTGCATCGAGCGTGCGCGAGATTACCACCGACTCCAAGCGTGGTAACGACCGTGTGTACTTGTTCCCGTCAAATAAGATGAGCATCGGTGCAACAAAATTTTTTCCACACTTCAGTGCGCTTCGAAAGCCTTGCATTGAACATGTGACGAGATTACCACTGACTCCAAACATGGTAACGACCGTGCACGTGTTCCACGTCACCTAAGATGAGCATCGGTGCATCAAAATTTTTTGCACACCTGTGGTGCGCTTCGAAAAGCCGTGCATCGAGCGTTCGATTAGATTACCACTAACTCCAAATGTGGTAATGGCGTGCACTTGTTCCACATCACCTAAGATGAGCATCGGTGCAACAAGATTTTTGCACACTTACGGTGCACTTCGAAAGCCGTGCATCGAGCGTGCGCCCGAGATTACCCGACTCCAAACGTGGTAAAAGACCGTGTACTTGTTCCCGTCACCTAAGATGAGCATCGGTGCAACAAAACTTTTTCACACTTACGGGGCGCTTCCCAAAAGCTTGCATCGTGTGACAAGATTACCACTGACTCCAAGCGTGGTAGCGATCGTGCACTTGTTCCACGTCGCCTTAGTTGAGCATCCGTGCAACAAAATTTTTTTGCACACGTGGTGCGCTCCCGAAAGCCGTGCATCGAGCGTGCGTTGAGATTTCCACTAACTCAATTGTGGTAACGGCGTGCACTTGTTCCACGTCACCTAAGATGAGCATCGGTGCAACAAGATTTTTCGCACACTTACGGTGTGCTTCCCAAAGCCGTGCATCGAGCGTGCGCCGAGATTACCCACTGACTCCAAGCGTGGTAACGACCCTTGTTCCGTCAAATAAGATGAGCATCGGTGCAACAAAATTTTTTTCCACATACAGTGCGCTTCGAAAGCCTTGCATTGAACATGTGGCGAGATTACCCGCGACTCCAAACATGGTAACGACCAGGTGCACGTGTTCCACGTCCTAAGATGAGCATCCGGTGCATCAAAATTTTTTGCACACCTGTGGTGTGCTTCCGAAAGCCGTGCATCGAGCGTCCGAGCGAGGTTACCAATGACTTCAAGCGTGCAAGCGACCGTGCACTTGTTCCACCTCACCTAAGATGAGCATCGGTGCAAAAAAATTTTCACCCTTGTGGTGCCCTTCCGAAAGCCGTATATCGAGCGTGCGACGAGATTACCACTAACTCCAAGCGTGGAAACGACCGTGCACTTGTTCCCCGTCACCTAAGATTAGCATCGGTGCAACAAAAATATTTGCACACTTCTGAGTGCGCTTCGAAAGCCGTGCATCGAGCGTGCGGCGAGATTACCATTGACTCCAAACATGGTAGCGACCGTGCACATGTTGCCGTCACCTAAGATGAGCATCGGTGCAACAAATTTTTTTCACACACGTGTGCGCTTCCCAAAAAGCCGTGCATCGAATGTGCGATGAGATTACCGACTCCAAAGATGGAAACAACCGTGCACTTGTTCCACGTCACCTAAGATGAGTATCGGTGCAACAAAATTTTTTTCACACTTCTGAATTGCGCTTCCCAAATCGTGCATCGAGCGTGTGACGAGATTAGTAACTGTAAACATGGTAACGGCCGTGCGCTTGTTCCACGTCACCAAAAAGATGAGCATCCGGTGCAACAAAATTTTTTTGCACACGTAGTGCGCTTCAACCGTGCATCGAGCGTTCGATTAGATTACCACTAACTCCAAATGTGGTAATGACCGTGCACTTGTTCCACATCACCTAAGATGAGCATCGGTGCAACAAAATTTTTTGCACACATACAGTGCGCTTTCCAAAAGCCGTGCATCGAGCGTGCGCCCGAGATTACCGCTGACTCAAAGCGTGGTAGCGACCGTGTACTTGTTCCACGTCACCTAAGATGAGCATCGGTGCAACAAAATTTTTTTTGCACACCTGTAGTGCGCTTCGCCAAAGCCGTGCATCGAGCGTTCGATTAGATTACCAGCGACTCTAAACATGGTAGCGATCGTGCACTTGTTCCACGTCACCTAAGATGAGCATCCGGCGCAACAAAATTTTTTTGCACACACGTAGTGCTTCCCATGGCCGTGCATGAGCGTTCGATTAGATTACCACTAACTCCAAATGTGGTAATGGCGTGCACTCGTTCCACATCACCTAAGATGAGCATCGGCGCAACAAGATTTTTTGCACACTTAAGCTTCGCGAAAGCCGTGCATCGAGCGTGCGCCGAGATTGCGACTCAAAAGCGTGGTAACGGCCAGGTGTACTTGTTCCACGTCACCTAAGATGAGCATCCGGTGCAACAAAACTTTTTCACACTTCTGGGGCGCTTCCCAAAAGCTTGCATCGTGTGACAAGATTACCGGACTCCAAGCGGGTAGCGATCGTGCACTTGTTCCGTCGCCTAAGTTGAGCATCGATTGCAACAAAATTTTTTTTGCACACGTGGTGCGCTCCCGAAAGCCGTGCATCGAGCGTGCGTTGAGATTTCCACTAACTCAATTGTGGTAACGGCGTGCACTTGTTCCACGTCACCTAAGATGAGCATCGATTGCAACAAGATTTTTTAAGCACACTTCGGTGTGCTTCCCAAAAGCCCGTGCATCGAGCGTGCGCCGAGATTACCACTTGACTCCAAAGCGTGGTAGCGACCGTGCCAATACTTGTTCCGTCAAATAAGATGAGCATCGGTGCAACAAAATTTTTTCCACACTACGGTGCGCTTCGAAAGCCTTGCATTGAACATGTGACGAGATTACCGCTGACTCCAAACATGGTAGCGGCCGGTTCTGCGTGTTCACGTCACCTATAAGATGAGCATCGGTCATCAAAAGTCACCTAAGCGCCGTGCATCGAACGTTGATTAGATTACCACTAACTCAAATGTGGTAATGGCGTTCGTTCCACATCACCTAAGATGAGCATCGGCGCCAACAAGATTTTTTTTACGGTGCGCTTCCAGCGGTTAAATGACGTCTTGCCAAGAGATTACCCCGACTCCAAGCGTGGTAAAGGCCGTGTACTTGTTCCGTCACCTAAGATGAGCATCCGGTGCAACAAAACTTTTTCACACTTACGGGGCTTCCCAAAAGCTTGCATCGTGTGACAAGATTACCGCCGACTCCAAGCGTGGTAGCGATCGTGCACTTGTTCCGCGTCGCCTTAGTTGGCATCCGTGCAACAAAATTTTTTGCACACGTGGTGCGCTCCCAGAAAACCGTGCATCGAGCGTGCGTTGAGATTCCACTAACTCCAATTGTAGTAGCATTTGTGCCACTTGTTCCACGTCACCTAAGATGAGCATCGGTGCAACAAGATTTTTTCGCACACTTACGGTGTGCTTCCCAAAGCCCAGGTGCATCGAGCGATGCGCCGAGATTATACTTGACTCCAAGCGTAAGTAACGGCCCGTGTACTTGTTCCCGCGTCAAATAAGATGAGCATCGGTGCAACAAAATTTTTTCCACACTTAAGTGCGCTTCCGAAAGCCTTGCATTGAACATGCGAGCGAGATTACCACTGACTCCAAACAGCAATACGTAGCCCGT